>JAYKKT010000059.1:17745000-18202500 GCA_036023115.1 Brasenia schreberi
CCTCATTCACCTCCCAAAGGTGAGTTTAGGATACCTGTCTACTTTGATGATTTGATCTATCATGTTCTCTATTTCATACTGTCTCTGCAGTAGCTGATCAGTTGGTCCACTGTCCTCACCTGATCTTTCTGCTGCTATCCTAGCCTTTTAACAAAACACTCATTATTCTTCTTTTTGTAGGTTATTTCCTAACAAAAATATTTCATCCAAATGTTGCAACTAATGGCGATATTTGTGTCAATGCACTGAAGAAGGACTGGAGTCCAAGCCTTGGCTTACGGCATGTTCTCATTGTAAGTGAAATGCTTAAGCATGTATTTAGTTCTCACGCCACATGACTTCTATGGAGTCTCAAAAAGGCTTTCTGAATTTTTTATTTGCAATTAGCAGGTAGGTGTTAGGGAAAAGAACAAAATAAGGTGCATGCGTGGGATCATTTGTTTCTGTATTTGTTCCATTTTGTAATACTCCTTGTGGAAGAAAAGAGAGATGATGCATTAGGTTGGGGAACAAAAGAACACCCTTCGTTTCTCATTTGCTTCCTTTTCTTTTCGAGCTTGATTTTTGGAGAAGTTATCCAATCAAGTCTTGTTGAACCACATTGCAAATTTCCAATGTTTATTATTGTCTTTTGCTTCTTGCTTACTTTTAATTGTCAAAAATGCCTCGTTTCTATCCTTATTTCCCGTTTCACTTGCCTCCTCTGAAAACCTTGGAAGCACTCACCAAGTAAAAGTAAAGTAAGTTGACTTTGAGAGAGATGTGACAAGGATATGAACAATTTGTAGTTTCAACTAGGGTTATCAGTATCGCACCATATCGTGCGATACAAACGATACATGATATTCTATCATATAAGATACAATATCATGCGATACATTGCGTATCACTCGT
Source organism: Brasenia schreberi (assembly GCA_036023115.1). Taxonomy (NCBI): domain Eukaryota; kingdom Viridiplantae; phylum Streptophyta; class Magnoliopsida; order Nymphaeales; family Cabombaceae; genus Brasenia; species Brasenia schreberi. The sequence goes on from JAYKKT010000059.1 coordinate 17,745,895, forward strand.
ATCGTATTATACGGGCAATAAACCCCACATTTTTGCATGGTTTTTGGCTTCTGTTTGTGTCTTCTAGCATCTCTAAGACGACTTTTGGCTCACCGTGAGACATCTCTAAGGGTTTTCAAGGGTCTCCAACACCATCATCACTCTGACAGTCACAACACTATCACTCGTATCGTATTATACGGGCAATAAACCCCACATTTTTGCATGGTTTTTGGCTTCTGTTTGTGTCTTCTAGCATCTCTAAGACGACTTTTGGCTCACCGTGAGACATCTCTAAGGGTTTTCAAGGGTCTCCAACACCATCATCACTCTGACAGTCACAACACTAACAACCTTGTGGTTATGGTATCGTTTTTTTGCTTTTTCTCTTTATATTTGATATTTTCTTATGTTATTTGTTTTTTTCTTTTTTTGAATGACAAGATATAAACTTATGAAGTGCGTGAATATCTTTTCGTTGTATTTGTGAAGTGGGAGACATTATATTTGAGTGTTTTGGTGGTTTATAAAGTGAAGATTGTGGATTTATGAAGTGGTTTTATTTTACGGTTTATTAAAATTGAAGTGGTAAATTAAGATGGTAGGAAGGGGTGTTAGGGGCTCCCAATCTTGGTATGATGGCATGATAGTTTAGGGAAACAAATTTAAAATAAGATGTGTTATTTGTGAGAAGGTAATTAGTTGTGAAATTTCTCGTTTAAAGCATTACTTAAAAGTGACAACGAGGAGAAGTTTGCAGAGCTGCTTGAAAATAGAAGGAATAGAAAATTGAATGAAATTTTAGAGACATTATTTAGGAGTATATTTTAGAACTCTTGTGTTAGACTATTAAGGATCACATGTCATTTAGTCAAAGTCTTGAGATTGATTGACAGTGAGAAGTCATCTATTTGACTGATAGTGAGAAGTCATCTATGAACTATCTTTATGAAGCTATAGTTAGGACTAAAGAAGCTATTAGAAGCAATTTTAATGAAAGAAAGTGAGAACCAAAATGATACACGATACGCTACGAACAACACTAGTTTCAACTTTCAAGAGTTTGACTGTCATGGGTTTTCCCATTCTCTTTTGCCTTACATATGCAATGGATATGGTAAGTTAAAACTATTTGCATCTCCCCAGAAGTTTTAGGAATGCTGCATTTAAGAAAATTGTATCTTGATCCTTAATGCAATGTTCTAATTAGCATATTTGGTTCTCCATCTTAAGGGGTTCTAATAGGCAATGATCACATAGTAGTATAATATGGTAGGATCCAACTTGATTTTTGTCCTTTAGCATCAATGCGATTTTTCAGTGAAGTGAATGAGGAAGTATATAAGATATTCTTAGATCAAAAGTTTCAAAGCTAGCAACATTTATAAAGTAAAAGTCCAATTATACAATACAATAGTTCCGAAGTTCCAGATATAAAAAAGTAACATCATTATCAAAAAGAACCTATGGATTTTCTTCTTCTGCTCCTTATCCTCAGCATGATTCTATATCTTCTCCAGGAACCCATCCTCCTTCATTGTTATGTTGTTTCTTTGCTGTCATTCTAGATCTTATAACTTTGATCTCTTCAATCATGTTGGTATTGATTTATAGTGGTACAATAAGACATGAAGGAACTCCATCCATGTAAGGGATCACCCTTCAACGGCTAGTCCTAAGCTCGGATAAAGGAGGGGTTGCGTTAGGCTTCCGACGGCCCGCGTAAAACTTTGTCAGACTTATCTACCATGGATTCTACAAATTATTATAGATCTATGTGGAAATAAAGAATCCATGTAACCGACCCTATTTAGTATGGGAAAAGGCTTAGTTGTTGTTGGCGTTGAATAAAACATGAGGGCATACCCTTGTCCCTTCAAGATGATATCTCTTACATATGGTTCCACCATGAACAACAATCGTTGGTAATTTCAGATTCATCATCGTTACAGTCAACCATGGAGGGGAAAATGGTTTTGAGGCCTTTGGGCTTTGTGGGGTTTGAAGTGGTTTAAGGAGAGAACAGGGTATTAAAAATGAGCCCTCTCTTTGTGCTTTGGGGGTTTAAAAATCACGCGGTTGGGAACATTAAAGAAACCCCAATCGGTAGTATCAATTATGCAAATCCATTCACAATGTTTGTCAAGCTTTTGTATCATATCACTGCACTAGCTTAAAGGACCTCCTACGGAGAGGTTGGGACTGGTTCAGGATAGGTGTTTTAGGTTCTTCTGAGCTTGTGACTTATCATTTAGATAATCATTTCATATACGAAAGGGGATCCATAACTTGATGGCTACTTTGAATTAGGAGAGTTTGCTGCCACATTATTTATGAGGTTGCTAAGACAAGTTACTGGTGGACTATGTAAAGCGATGCTACATATATTAAGACAATCTGCCGTCTCGTCTTATTTGTAACAGGTGGTCAGATGTTTGTTGATAGAACCATTTCCAGAATCAGCTCTGAATGAACAGGCTGGCAAGATGCTTCTTGAGGATTATGAGGAGTATGCCCGTCATGCTCGGTCAGTCATTATGTTTGGATTTTCTTCAAGGAACCCTTCTTGTGTAGCATGAAGAGGATTTTCCTCCGTCCTTCGTTTCCTCTCTGTACTTTGATTTTCTCTTTACATCTTTCATTTACATGTAACTTGTGTAGGGATGGTTCGTCTAACCATCATGTCATCAACTGATTAGATTTTTCTTTGAGGTTGATCTATAATCTATCCAAACCTGACCATGGACACTCCTACCCTTGTGTTTGTGTTTCAGTAGTAGTCGGCAAGGAATATATGAGCTAAAAATGCACTAGGATATTTCATTTGCAGCTAAATGGAGCCTTGCCCTAAGGATGGTCCAAATTGGGCTTCAGCTTATTTTAGGACTTGATGACTACCCGTTTAGCTGCCAAGTTCTATCTTGCCATGTCATTCGCCAGGCAAAGGTGGTCAGGGTTTGAATCTTGCTGGCGTCAAGCCGAATCCCAACATATAACCCGGAGACATGGATCCTAGCCAGGGCTTGGATCTTTGGGAAGGTGGTCAGGGTTTTTGGATCATGTTGGCAACAAGCCAAACCCAATATATATTCCTTTTTGGCAACTCTACTAGCCTAACTGTGGGCCTGGGTAATTTGCCAGGTTATGGATTCAACGACGATGGAATGCTGACATGTGATTTTCGTTTTCAGACTATACACTATTATTCATGCCAGGCCCAAACCCAAGGCAAAAGCGGCTGCCATCTCTGAATCAACCACCGCTCTAAATGTCGCACAAAAGAATCCAGTTGTAACTGGTGCAGCACCGGCACCATCTCCTCTAGGTCCCTGCATGAGTGCCAAGGGGAATTGTGGGCAAGACCCGACTGGGAATGCAAATCCATGGACAGAATCAGCGGCAATTGGAGCTTCAACAGCAGTCCAGAAAAAGGAAATGGCCAAAGTTCAGGTTGACAAAAAGAAAATGGATGCAAGAAAGAAGAGCTTGAAGAGATTATAGTAGAGAAATCAAAGAAAAATTGAAGATTCAGATAGAATGACAGTGGAACTGATTCTGCCGATGGAGGGGAAAGTTTCATGGGACCAAGAAAATTAATGGAAAGTCATTTAATTTTTGGACAACTTAAATTCCTTTATCTGTTGTCTTTATATTCTTGAGGGGGTCATTATGTTCTTATGCTTCCATACAGATTATTGGGATCGAATACCTGCTCCGGCACCTTGTTAGACGACTTGCTCATGGCCGTATAATGGTCGTAGCAAGTCGTCTGATGGATGCTCTCAGCACCTTGACAGGTTTTATTTGGTTTCGCAAGATATGATTATTGCTAATTCTGCATCGTATATCTCCAAGAGTCCATTTCACATGTTTATTCGTGCGAGAAATGGATTTCACCTCATCTGAACGAGCAACCAGCTCCTTTAAAACCGCTTTGATTGTGCAGTTGAAGTTTCAATGCTATCAACCTTCTAAGGGAATCAAGCATGAGTAAGGGTTCTCGAGGTGGTTGTTGTGTCCTTAGTTGGAATATAGAATAAAGGAACTCTCTCCAAGAAAAAAAGGGATTGACGTCAGGAATGCAAGCTACGAAAAATGTCAATTGCTCTACTAGAGTTGACATATTAAAGAGCTATTCGAGTTCTTTGATGAATATCTTTATAGAGACTCCTTGTGTAGACATCTCTTTTGAGTTCTTGAGAGGCAAGGAAGTGGAGGTGAATCTCTCCTTGGGGCCAAATTTTTTTTTCTTTCAAGTGTGGGCTTTTACCATACAACCTCATCATAGAGTAGGCTCAACCGTTGATATCCTTAGCCTGGATACATTGTCACAGATATATGAAATAAATTTTATTTATATGTAAAATAACTAAAATTAGTTAATTACAACTTTATCTTAGAATCATACACACAACGACACGTGTGTCTCGATAGCCTTCTTGGTTGTTGCTCTTTTCTCACACAGGTAAAACCCTAAACTAAAACCAGATACTTATAGACTTTTATAACTTAAATGATTAATATGTTTTTATTAAAGTATACTTAATAATTAGACAAAAAGTAAAAGGAATGGGTCCAACATCTAGGATTCAATATTACTCAATATCGGATTGTAGGATTCTTTTCGGTATTATCTTAGTTAATATATTTGGTTGATTACATGGTCTCACATATGTTTATTGAAATTCTCCATTATTCACTTTTTACCAAATAAAATAACAATCAATTTCTATATGTCAATCTAAATAGTTGCCTTGCTGTCACTTAATAAGATAATAGGATATTCACACTGAATTGTTAGCTCTATTAATAATGATTTCAACCAAAGACCTTTACACATCTCTTTGCCATGACACTCTACTAAGCTTCTCTAATAGATCTTGCAACTACTATTTGTTTTTTTGCTTTTCCAAGATACTACAATTTCACCCGTATGTTGAAGTGGACTTTCTATTTTCTTTAGATCCTAACCAGTCTGAATTTGTAAATATTTCAATGTTTAGATATCCTTCCTTGGAGTAAAGTATTTCATATCTTAGGGTTGACTTTAGGTATCTCAGAATTATATACACAACTTTCATTTGATACTTTGATGGTTGTTGCATAAATTTGCTTATAATACTCACTGCATACGAGATATCAGGACATGTAATAGTTAAATAGATAAGTTTATCAACTAATCGTTGATACCTCTCAATGACTTGGATTATTTTTGTTTCGTATGAATTTAACTGATGATTAACTTTCATTGGAAGTTGACTAAGCTTGCAATCAACCATATTAGTATCCTTTAACAAATCAAGAGTGTACTTTATCTAGGTAAGGAAAATGCCTGCCTTAAACTATTAAACTTGAATACCAAGAAAATAATGTGATTTTTCATGGTCCTTGAGATCAAACATCTGATGCAGTTTACCTTTAAGCGGTGTAATCTCTTCTTGGACATCTTTTGTAATGACTATATCATCAACACAGAAAATAAGAATAGAAATTCCTTTCTTTTTCCTTACAAATAAAGTATGATCATTCATATATCTTTTGTAACCAAGTTCTAATACTTCCTCACTAAATTTCTCAAACCATGCTCATGAGGACTGTTTTAGTCCATATAGAGCCTTTTTAAGATGACACACCATATGTTGATTTTGACCATAATCGATTCCAGGTGGTAAAGTCATATAGATCGCTTCATTCAAGTTGCCTTGAAGAAAAACATTTTTCATGTCTAATTGTCACATATCTCATCCTATGTTTGCTGTTGTAAACACCCCAAATCTTTTATATTTCAAAAACTCTCAAAAACACCAAAAAGCTCGTTTGAGCCAAAACGATAACCTGTTTTAAAATGTGAAAATAGGTACAGAAGGCAAAAGGAGACCCTAGGCCCGAAGAGGATTCAAGCCTAGAGCTTCAGAAGCCACTCCCTGATAAAAAACAAGAGAAAGCAGAGCCCGTTTGAAGAAAAGCTCAAAATTAAGCAAAACGGAGTCCAGAACGGCGAGACGGAGTTCGGACGACAAAGTTGGGGAAAACCCAGTACCAGACGGAGCGCTGATGAAGCTAGTGCCCGCATAGATCGTTCGCCTCGAGAAGCCAAGAAGGACTGTAATTTTGATTTGGATCTAGACCATAAATATCCAGATCTAAATCCATGTAATGAATAGTGTTTGGATTTGGGCCAATCCAAATAGTATTTGGGTCGATCCAAATAGTGTTTGGATTTGGATTGGATCCAAATAGTGTTTGGATTGGATTGGATATAGACCAAGATATCCAGATCTGTATCCATAAAAATGTTGGGTTTGGATCAGATATGGATCTCAAAATATCCGAGATCCACGATCCAGATCCAAATAGTGTTTGGATTTGGGTCTGGATCTAAATCCCAAACCCAAATCCAAGACCTACCTCAAATCTCTATAAATAGAGGTGAGGGGGTCCATGTAAAGGGTTCATGCAAATGCTTGGGAGGAGAGAGAGGGAGTGATAGATCTAGCCATGTGGGCTCATTGGGTGAGGTGGGTTCAAGCCATGTGGGCTAAGTGGGTCTAGACCAAAGGGCTGCAACCAAGGTGGGCTGGACCAACAGGCTGCAACCTTAGAGACATGGGCTCAAGCCAAGAAGGACCGGCTCCAAGAGGTAAACCTAACCCCCAACCTAACCTAGGTTCGAACCTACCTAACCCCAACTGAACCTAACCCTAACTGAACCAACCTAACCCTAACTGAACCCTAACTAGACCTAACTAACCCCAACTGCCTCAAACCATCCCTAACAAATCCCAAAAACTTCACCCCGGCCGGCCGTGAGCAAACGACGCCTGCCACGCGCCCCTCTAACGCTGCAGCGCGCCCTGCGCGTCACCCGAACTCCCTGGCAGCGCCACTGCGTGCCCCACGCCATTGCAGCCTGCCAGGCGACCCGATTGCTGCGCCAAGCGCTCGACTGCTGCACCAGGCGCCCGACGCCTCCTTGCCGACCTGACCAACCCCCCTGCTGACCTGACCTGCACCCTGGTCGTGACCTGCACCCCTTCCAACCACCTAGGACAGACCCTAGACAGCCCCATCTTAGCTGAACCTAAGCTCCCCTAAGGCCCTAACCATGCCCCATAGAACCTCCCTCAAAGCCACTTAGGATAACCCCTCTTGGCTGTCCAAGGTGAATCGTGAGCCCAAGTGCAAGCAAGTTGAACATGGACCAGCTATTTGTAAGTATCTAAACTTGGTCTATTACATTAACTAGCTTTATATTCAATTAAATTTTGATATGGGGTTGTAGTAAAGGAGCTTTGTCTCCCCCCGATTGTAATAATGTGGTTTGACACACCCACACACACGTGCACTTGAGCCTTTCCGCTCTTAGTTGCACACTTTTGCACACACACGGGCCTTGATAGCCCCTAAGATATAGCCTTATTTATATATATTCGGTTGCGTGGGTTTTAATTCAAGTTGTGTGCGTGGTCTTTCAATTTCCACACTCACAGACATTGAGCTTTCGCTCTTACTCCCAAGACCTTAGTAAAGGCCCATTGCAATTTTGTTTTGGGGTGTTTAAATTCATGTCGTGTGCGTAGTATTTCAATTCTACACTCACACACATTGAGCTTTCGCTCTTACTCCCAAGACCTTAGTCAAGGCCTATTGCAATTATATTTGAGTTTAAATTCAAGTTGTGTGCGTAGTATTTCAATTCTACACTCACACACATTGAGCTTTCGCTCTTACTCCCAAGACCTTAGTCAAGGCCTATTGCAATTATATTTGGGTTTCATTACAAGTCGTGTGAGTTGTCTTTCAATATACACACAACACCCACGCACACGTTGGCGACCTTCGGGCCCATATATATTATAAGTATTTCCCTTCGGCTATGTCTTTAAGATTTGGGTTTTAAGGTTCAGTAGTGTGCGTAGTCTTTACATATATACACGGCACACACTTGCGCAATTGAGCCTTTTCGCTCAAGCTTCAACCCATGCTAATTAGGCTAACCCACATGATTAACTCCAAACTTGACACACAAGTCAAGCTTAATTACAACCACTCCCAAATCTTATCCTCCCCCACTTTCTCTCATGCCCATAATCCCACGTGAATTTCAAGTGGGCCCCACCTCCATTTATGAGAAGGTGATGTGGGCCATGGATGTGGATATTGGATTGGATCTCTGGATCCAAATCCAAATCCAAGTCCACACATAGGTTTGGATTGGGATCTGGATATAAATGGTCCAAATCCAATCCAAACTGAATTCTGACTCCTTCAGGCTGTGTTTCAAACGAACGGTTTGTGCGGGGTCTGACAGCATCAGTACTCCGTCTGCGTTGGGTCTTCGCCAACATGATCGTCCGCTTCCGTTTTCACCTTCCGGAGATGACTTCATATGATTTTTTATTATAACAAGGTCTTGGACGTTCGAGATCCTGGGGGTGGATTCAACACGAGAGTTGCTGTGCCGGGCTCGACTTGTGCTCCGGTTCTGGGCTCTCTTTAGCTCTTCTGGTCCTGCTTTGATCAGGCCAAGCTTGCTTTGTGGGGTTTCAAAACGTGTTTTAACAGTTTTTAAAACATATTATACATATTTAAAACATATAAAAGTTTAAAACGCCTGTACAGGGTTGTCTGGAAGGCTCCTGGGTTTCCAGACTCACAATAGCCCTTTGGGGCTGCTTTTATAAAACCAGGTTTATTTGAGAAATTCGTGGGATTTCGGGGTGTTTACAGATGCCCCTCTTTGGCCTTATCCAAATCGATTTGGATAAGGGCAAAGATGACAAACACCCCTTTCTATGTCTCCCTAGATCTAGCCACGAAGAATATGGGATCGTCCCAATCTTTAGCAAAAATCTCAGTTTTAAAAGCCTAGTAGGAGGAGATATCACGCCAAAGGGATATGTTATGGAATCTGGTCCTAAATGGGATCATGTTTATGCAAGTACCATGCATGGAATGCAGATGCATGGCATGGGTGTGGTGCCAAGAGTGGCGACCTCCTAGAGACCAGATGTGGTCGAACTCTAGAGACTTACAAGGCCTACGGCTCCAAGTGAGCAAATCCTATGCTGTTCGATGTTTGATTTTTCAAAATCTATTTACAAAAGCTATTTACAAAAGAGACAACTGTCTTGAGTCTCAATCCTAAGGATCTCGAGCTCTTCGTGTTTGCCCTTGTTTGAGTCTTGACACTCGCTTATCTAGCGGAGGTTTTGTAAGAAAACAAGCTATATTTCAAATTCCTACGTCTTACTCGAAACGTCGAATTCTCAAACAAGATGAAATCCAAGTAAGCAAATCCTATTTTTACTTTAGGATTCCTCGAAATGAACCATGCTTTAGCTTGGGATAAGCCAGGGATGGGAAAGAGATACCACGGTCCCTTCTGAAGCATCCCATGGTTTAAGGCATAAAAGGCGAAAAACTACTCTTTTTGAGCTTTTTGGCCTTTTTTTTTCTTTTTTTTCAGTAGAGGGTCTCCCTTTGGGAGTATTTTTTCTTTAATCCCTCTTTTTTTCACAAGAGAATCGATTTTTCTTTTGAATTCTGGTTTCTTTCTTTTGAAAAGATACTTTGAATGGGAAATTCTCTTTATTTAGGCCTTTGTTTTCCTTTTGGAAGGAGAAGAGAAGAGGGGAGGACTTATCCCAAGCTCACACTCGATCCATTCCAGATCAGCCTATTTAGAAATAGCACGTACTACTTGCAAGTATCTTGCTATGTTGAACTAGGCCTTTCTTTGTAAGAAGAAAGATTTTGAAATGTAACCACGATTTTGAAGACTCCACTCTTTCACAAGTGCGAATTCTCTCACTCAGGGTCACACGACTTTGCCTTTGCACCTTATTTTCATGTCTCAGGGCAGCTATCCCTAAAATTTTCAAAAATTGGAATTTAATCCAAATCCTACACATGATACTTCTTTAAGTATTGAACATTGATAGGATCTGCTAAATTCCTACCTTCTACATCGATCAACCAATACGAGTTATTCGTGGTGGTTGCACGTACAACATAGGGTCCATCTCACTTGGGGCGCCACTTTTCAAGGGGATGTGGGCCACGATAGTGGATGATTTTCAAGACTAGATCCCCCACTTCAAAGTGGCGAGGTCTCATGTGTTTGCCATAATGTTGGGCTATCCTTTGCCGGTATGCACGAGCATGGTCCATGGCAAGGAGTCGCCTCTCATCTCGCAAATCTAGTTCGGCCATCCTAGCATGCTGGAGCGTCTCTTGGGGGATGTCGAGTGCTATGGATGTATGGAATGAATGCAGTTGAGTATGAATGGGAAGAATGGCGTTTGTGTCATAGACCAATTCGAATGGTGTGGCATTCGTGGGAGTCCGGATGGAAGTCCTATAAGCCCATAAGGCTTCATCCAACTTCTCGTGCCACGTCCTATCCTTCTCTAAAGTTTTCTCAATTATACTAATGAGAGTCTTGTTTGTGGCTTCGGCTTGGCCGTTGCCTTGAGGGTAGTAGGGCGAGGAGAAGTGGTGAGTTATGCCATACGTGTTGCACAACTTAACCATCCGCTCGTTTTTGAATGGGGTGCCATTATCAAACACAAGGTCTCGTGGAACCCCAAATCGAGCCAGGATATTCCTCCTGATGAAAGCCACCACATGTTGCCCCAGCACGTTGGTTAGGGAAATGGCTTCCACCCATTTGGAGAAATACTCTATGGCTGCTAAAATGAATCGATGCCCATTCGAGGCTTTTGGAAATATAGGGCCTACAATGTCAAACACCCACATGGTAAATGGCCAGGGGCTGACCACAGAATGCAATGCAGATGAAGGGATGTGAATGGCATGCCCATGCACTTGACATGGATGACACTTCTTAACATGATCGTGACAATCCTTTTTCAGGGTGGACCAAAAATAGCCCCCTCTAAGTATTTTCATTGCCATCATGTTGGCATTAACATGACCTCCACATTCTCCATCGTGGAACTCATGCATTACTATCCTAGCCTCCTCTAGGTCGATACACCTAAGTAGGATGCCGGTAAAACTCTTTTTGTACAAAACCCCACCCAGAATGGTGTATCGGGTCGAAATCTTACGGATGAATGCCTTATCTTTGGATGTGGCATCCTCGGCGAATCCCCCATTTTCTAAAAATTGTTTGATGTCGTAAAACCAGGGTTTTTCAATAGAGTCTGGGTTATTTTGGCAAACATCCAGATCGTGTGTGGATGGGTTGGGCGCATGCCATATTTCTAAAGATCGGGTCCCTGAGATGGGATCGACCTTTAAGGCTGAACCCAAGGAGGAGAGGGCATCGACGATGCCATTGTCCTCTCTTCCCACGTGTGTGAGTTTGCACGATTGGAAGGACTCAACCCATCGTGTGGCCAACTCGTGATATGGAAGCAATTTTTCATCACGTACTTGCGAAATTTTCAAAATCTGGTTTATAACAAGGAGCGAATCTCCAAAGACCTCGATGCATGATGCCCCTAGAGTTTTTGAAATTCTTAAGCCTTGTATGAGTGCTTCATACTCAGCTATGTTGTTGGAACATTCGAAATCTAGGCGGACTGCTATGGGAATCTCGCCCTTTTCAGGGGAGATTAGGATGACCCCAGCACCAGCCCCTCGTTGGTTTCGTGCCCCATCGAAGTGCAGCTTCCACACTTGGTTTTCGAAAGAGTTTGCCAAAATGTGGTTTTGGAAATGGTTTTGTAATATGCCTTCATCAGGCATTTCATCAAGCGTGGGATATGCGTCCTCTAAGGGGAACTCAGCCACGTAATCTGCCAGGGCTTGCCCCTTAATGGAGATCTGGTGATGGTATTTCAGGTCATACTCCATTAAAAGGAGTTGCCATTTGCCCAATCTACCCGTGAGAATGGGTTTTTCGAACAAGTGCTTGATTGGATTAAGCTTGGACACTATCCAGATCTCATGATCTAGGAAATAGTGTCTGAATTTCTGGCAGGCCCAGACTAGGGCCAAGCACATCTTCTCCATGGCTTGATAATTTCGTTCATAAGCCAAGAGAGTTTTCGAAATGTAGTAGATGGCATACTCCTTGTGGGTGTCATCCTCGTATTGAGCCAGTAGGGCTCCTAAAGCATTCGCATGCACAGAGATGTAGAGTAAAAGTGGTTTTCCTTGCTTTGGAGGATTGAAAACGGGGGGATTAACGAGGTATTTCTTTAGTCTCTCGAAGGACTTCTGGCATTCGTCATCCCATAAAAATTTTGTGCCCTTCCTCAACAGTTTGTTGAAGGGTTCGCATCTAGTCGCCAGATTTGATATGAATCGGCGAACAGATTGTAATCAACCCTGGAGGCTACGAATTTGGGTGAGATTGGAGGGTGGAGCCATGTCTATGATGGCTCGACACTTAGAGGGGTCGACTTCTATACCCCTTTGGCTTACCATAAAGCCTAGAAGCTTCCCAGATTCTACCCCGAACACACAATTTTGAGGGTTTAGCTTTACTTTGTAAAGCCTAAGCCTTTCGAAAATCTTTTGCAAACATTCGATATGAGTGCATCGGGTTTTGGATTTCGCCAAGAGATCATCTACATACACTTCTACGAGCTCATGAATTTGATCATGGAAGATCGTGGTCATGGCTCTCTGGTATATTGTGCCGGCATTTTTCAAACCAAAGGGCAAGATTGTATAGCAGTACGTGCCCCATGGGGTTGTGAAGGCGGTCTTACCCTGTTCTCGTGGACTTAGTTTGATTTGATTATAACCTGAATAGCCATCCATAAATGAAAACATTTCATGATTTGCAGTACTATCGACTATCAAATCTATGTTTGGTAAAGGATAGTTATCCTTTGGAGTGGCTTTATTTAGGTTTCTGAAATCGATGCATATTCGAATTTTCCCATTGGTTTTTCGAACTACAACGATGTTTGACAACCAATCAGAATACGCAATGGGTTTTATAAATTCGGCTTTTAACAGATCTTCTAAACCCTCTTTTACTTGCGTGTGTACATTCGGGTGTATTTTCCTAAGCTTCTGCTTTATGGGTTTTACATCCGCATCTAAGGGAAGACGATGTTCGACAATGTTGGGGTCTATGCCCGGCATGTCTTCATACATCCATGCAAACACATCTAAATAGGTTCGTAGAAATGCAACGAATGTTGATCTTTCATGTTCATGCAAGCATGCGCCTATTTTGATGGTTTTGGGATTGGAATCATTCCCTAGGTTCAGCTCTATGAAATCTCCTCCTACTGAATTGGAAGGTCTTTCAAAATCGAGAATTTTATGAAATTCTAGGAGCTCAGAAGTGGGATCTTCCTCACAGGGATCCACTTCTGGCCTTCGATCATTCTCGTGGGCTATAGACCAGAGGGAATTTGATGTGTGATTTTCAAAAAGACCTGGTTTTGCACTTGGTTTTTCAATTGATTTCGAAGTTTTTGGTCTGGCTATGCAAACGACGTTTCTTTCGAAATCTTTTTCCAAAGTCCTACCAGGAGCAGCTATATACAAAATCTTTTTGGTATTTTCTAGATTTTTGATTTTTTTGGGTTTTTGTAAAACAAGAACCTTAGGAACTATACAAAGCACTCTTTTTTCGAGTTTTTGTTTTTCCATTGTTTTTGGTTTTTCCTCTTTTTCGATTTTTTTGATTTTAAGTTTTCCAAATGTTTTTGTATTTTTCTGAAAGGGATCTTCCATCATACCTACAAAGAAAAAACACTACGGATTAGACTCGGAATAGGAGGTCTAAATCGTAGGTCTCTTTTAGGATAGGCTCCAGGACACCCTTGACCCAGGTGGTCACAGGGGGTGGCTCTGGTGGTATTTTGGGAGTGTAGCCGATCCCGTATCGGCTTGGGTTGGCCCTAGGAAGGATAGGCTCTAGGAGACCCTGGTTTTGCGCCCCTAGTCTTTTGTAGGGCGTGTAGCCCATATTCAACAACATGTTCCACGATTTCTTATTTTTTGAAAATGCAGAGTATAAATCGTGGTCCTGGAACTTGCTGTCGTCCATATCGTGCTCGTATGGCTTTTTGTACAGGGGCTTTGGAAATAGGGAACGCTTGGGTTTTCTTAGAAGGGTTAAGATTGGGAGGGGGCCTGCTTTGGGCACCCCCTTCACACATACAACCTTCCTAGGGTTGTTTAACACGAGCCTTGGTGGCTCAATCACAATCTGCCCCAGGTTAGCCTCATGGGCCTGGGAGCTTGATAAACAAGGGGAGTTTATGATTCCCTAGAGTTGTGGGTGACTCTCACCTAGGATCACCACGACCTGGTTCCTAAAAGGGATCTTGACACACCTGTGGAAGGTGGATGGCACAGCGCACAAGCTGTGTATCCAAGGCCTTCCCAGCAATAGGTTATAATGGGGGTGGATGTCCAAGACATGGAACACCCCCGTGTGTTCGATCCCTCCCGTTTCTATAGGGAGTTCGATGGATCCTAAAGGTCTAAACGCATTCCCATCGTATCCAGTGATAACGATGGGGCTTGGGTTCACTGAAGTCAAGGTGACTCTGATTTTATACGCCACATGAAGTGGAAGGATGTTGAGCCCTCCTCCACCATCGACTAGGCACCTGTCCAGAGAGTGGTTATTCAGAACCACCTCGATATGCAAGGCCTGGTTGTGGGATTCGTAGGGCCTATCTACATCATCTTCCGAGAAAGTGATGGGCGATTTTGCTCCTAATAAAGCCACTTGGGCAGACAAGGATTTCGGACTTATGTTCGAATCAACCTTGGCCCTTTCTAGAATTTTCTCTAATACAAGTCTATGCCTAGGCGAGGTTTGTATAAGCTCTAGGATAGACATGTGGATAGGAATCTTTGAAAGGTTGTTTTCGAAGTCATAAGGATTTAGGATGACTTTTATCCTTGTCTGCTTTTGGCAGAACTCTAGGAATACATGCTTTTGAGGGGCCAGGCACATTGACCACCTTTTTAGCACTTTGTAGGTACGGGGGTTGATAGATCCTCTCGGATCTAGTTACTTCCCCCACGACCAGCCTAGGGTTCGCGCTAAATTTGGCTCTAAGTATGGGTTGAGGAGTACCTTGAAGTTTTAAAACTGGTTTAGTCGGGAATTCAGCTTTTGGTGGTCCCCGGATGACGACTTGGGCGGGCTTCTTGTACAGTACAAGAGTGGACGCACAAGTGGGTCGACCAGACTCAGGTTTTTGCGCTAGTTCCTTTGAAAAGGTGAGGGTACATACCTCCTTTCCTTTCCCACTGCTACTGGCGTGCTTGGGAAAGGGTTCTTTGAAGATAGCTTGAGGTGGCTCAGGTTCCGCAGTGACCTGGAGCCAGCCCTCCGCTATCAAGTTCTCGATTTTATTTAAAAGGGAGAAACAACGTTTGGTATCATGGCCCTTGAGCCGATGATACTTACAAAATCCATTTAAATACCCCCCTTTGGAAGTGACTCCTTCGGGGATTTCGGGAAGTTCTATCATGCCTTGGGCAAGTAGGAGGTCTAGGACCTCCGACACAGGTTGCCCCAGCGGTGTGTACTCTCATTTTTTAATCGGTTTTTGAAAGGTTTGCTCCCTTTTGTTTTCTATCTTTTCAAAATTTTTGGAAGTGCCTGCCACGCCTGGATCCACCCGGACATTGGTGATTTTATGGGGTTTTGCCCCTTTGTCCATTGTGGGTAGCCCATAAGTGATGGGCTTTTCCAAGCGGGTTTTAGAAATGGCACTTCCTTTCCGTAAGTAATCGTATGTCGCTTTTCTCAAGTTTGTTTCGAAAAGGGATGCTTTTTTGATCAACTTATGGAAAGTTGAGATCTCATGGAGCGAGAGAAGGGTCTTTAACTCGCTTTTAAAATTATCCAGGATGAGCATGACTGCGCATCTTTCGGATATGGGCTCTCGCACTTGGCCCAAAAGTGACCTCCATCGTATAATGAAGGCACGCACGTCTTCGTTCATACCTTACTTTGTATCCCTTAAAGTGTTCAAAGTAGGCGTGACTTCTACGTTGTGTGCAAATCTTTGCATGAAGCAGTTCGTAACTCTTCAAAAGTAGCGAACTGGCTTAAATCGTAGGAAGTCAGCCATTTGGCAGCTGTGCCTTTAAGGGATAAAGGGAACCAATACACCCATTTCATCGAGTCCTTTTTCTTCTTATGGGCTCGACGCGAGAAAAGTTGCAAGTGAGACCTAGGGTCTCCCATGCCATCATACCGATGGAAGTTTGGTATTTCATCGTCACTGTTTGTTTCGTAATCCATAGGAAGAAAATCAGACAGGGCGTAACTCCTTTTCTCTTTATTTTGCCCTTTCAGCAGCTACTGTAGGGCTTTACAGTCCTTTTGTGTGAATGACTCGTGGTATTGGTTGCCTTCCATTATGGAGGCCTCTTTGTGCTTGCGAGGTTTTTCAGATTTTCTTTTGGCCTTTTGTTCACCATTCGATGAACACGAATCGCCTACTTCAGCCTCTTGGTTGAGAGCATCGATTTTGGCCTCGAATTCCCTTCTCAGGTCCTCTATCTCGTCTAGTTTGATCTTGTTTTTCAAAATCCTCCTAGAGTGAGAACTTGATGCGCATAAGCCTTGGCTCGACACTTCACTTGGGTTGGATTTTGACATGCTTTCAAGCCTCTTTTCAAAATTCCTAAGTACAAGTAAAGAAAACAGAGTTAAAAACAATCACCTCTTTTAAAATCTTTTCGCAAGTTTCCTAGAGTAACTCGATTTTTGAAAGACTCACGTCCCACCGGGCGTGCAAATCTACTGTAGACGCAGAAAAATCTCCGCCTCCCGGTTCTTAGGCCTGGAGCGAACCTTTTCGTGTGTCTAAGTCCTATTTAAATAAACAGGGTGTGCCAGCTAGCTTACCTAAGCTAGCGAAGATATATTCTAGAACCTGACTTCTAACGTGGCGACTGTGAGCAAGCAAGCTCTTGTCGTCGTAGATCTTCTTGCACCGATGTGCAAGGGTCAGTCTGTACGCTTTTAAAAATCGAGTTTGGAGTGAAAAAAGCCTACGAAAGCGGTTCGAGGTGTTTGATTCGGGTCTTGTTTGTACGATTTTCAGATTTTAGATCACGTGGATTTGCACGTGCCTAAGTCTTTCTTTTTATCCCTTTACGGGCCACCTAGGTGTGTGTTATGAACACTCCACTAAATGTGGTGACTTTGAGCGGGAGTATGGGGTTTGCTTTGATGCAATATGTGTCCTAACTCGTGGTATGGCGTATATGCAATGCAAACTCACGCTACTCCAGAGGGAAAACCCGAATTTAAAAGACAATACCGAAGGGAAATGACTTGAAATGTAAATGCCGAAGGGAAATTGCTGAAGGGAAATATGTATATAATGTATATATGGGCCCTTACTTGGGTCTTGCAAATAAGAGCGGAGGCTCAATGTGGGTGCGTGCTTGAATTGAAGTACTACACACAGGACATGAAATGAAACCCAAATATAACTTGCAATATGGCCTTAACTAAGGTCTTGGGAATAAGAGCGAAAGCTCAATGTGTGTGAGTGCTTGAATTGAAGTACTACGCACACAACATGAAATTAAACCCAAATATAAATTTCAATATGGCCTTAACTAAGGTCTTGGGAATAAGAGTGAAAGCTCAATGTGTGTGAGTGCTTGAATTGAAGTACTACGCACACAACATGAAATTAAACCCAAATATAAATTGCAGTATGGCCTTAACTAAGGTCTTGGGAATAAGAGCGAAAGCTCAATGTGTGTGAGTGCTTGAATTGAAGTACTACACACACGACATGAAATAAACCCAAGGATAGTATAACACGGCCCTTACTTGGGTCTTACAAATAAGAGCGAAGGCTCAATGTGTGTGAGTGCGAGAATTTAAAGACAACACACCCAACTTAAGCAAAACCCTACGTAATTTAAAGTATATACATAAATTTATATCTTAGGGCCTGATTAGGCCCGTGTGTGTCCAAAATCGTGCACAACTAAGAGAGTGCATGTGTGTGTGGATGTGCCAAGCCACATTATTACAAGCGGGGGGAGACTATGCTCCGTTATTACAACCCTGTATCAAATTTAATTTAAGCAAGTCTACAACTAAGGACCGAGTTAGGCACTTACTTATAGTTGGTCTGGAGGTGACTTGCTTGAGTGTAGGCTTGGGCTTCACCTTGAGCTGTAAGAGGGAGCTCCTCGAAATGGAACGGCAAGGGGAGATGCTGGCCGGGTGCCTTGGGTGCGCGGGAAGGACGCCTTGAAGGTGGCCGGCTGCTAGAAAGGGGCTGCCTTGGTGCTTTGGGTTAAGGTGACTAAGGAAGGTCACTAAAGGATGGGCTGGTATAAAGGAAGGTAATGCTAAAGGGGAGCCTAAGGGAGTGCCTAAGGGAGTGCCTAAGGGAGATGTATGGTTGGCCGAGTGGATTTGGTACAGTCGGTTGGAGTGGCCAACTAAGGGGAGCTTGGTGGTGGCCGGCTGCTAGGGTGGCTAGGGATGTTGTGGATGGGAAGGGAGCTAGCTAGGGTGGCTAGGCTGTGTTCGAAAGGAACGATTTGTACGGGGTCTGACAGCATCAGTACTCCGTCTGCATTGGGTCTTTGCCAACATGATTGTCCGCTTCCGTTTTCACCTTCCGGAGATGACTTCATATGATTTTGGATTATAACAGGGTCTTGGACGTTCGAGATCCTGGGGGTGGATTCAACACGAGAGTTGCTGTGCCGGGCTCAACTTGTGCTGTGCTCGATGTTCGAGATCCTGGCCAAGCTTGCTTTGTGGGGTTTCAAAATGTGTTTTAACAGTTTTTAAAACATATTATACATATTTAAAACATATAAAAGTTTAAAACGCCTGTACAGGGTTGTTTGGAAGGCTCCTGGGTTTCCAGACTCAAAACAGCCATTTGGGGCCGCTTTTATAAAACCAGGTTGATTTGAGAAATTTGTGGGATTTTGGGGTGTTTACAATACACAGCTTGTGCGCTGTGTCATCCACCTTCCACAGGTATGTCAAGATCCCTTTCAGGGACCAAGTCGTGGTGATCTTATGTGAGAGTCACCCACAGCTTCAAGGGATCATAAACTCCCCTTGTTTGTCGAGCTCCCAGGCCCATGAGGCTAACCTGGGGCAGATCATGATTGAGCCACCAAGGCTCGTGTTAAGCAACCCTAGGATGGTTGTTTATGTGAAGGGGCCGCCCAAAGCAGGCCCCCTCCCGATTCTAACCCTTCTAGGAAGACCCAAGCATTCCCTATTTCCAAAGCCCCTGGACAAAAGGACATACGAGCACGATATGGACAACAGCAAGTTCCAGGACCACGATTTATACTCTGCATTTTCAAAAAACAAAAAATCGTGGAACATGTTGAATATGGGCTACACGCCCTACAAAAGTCTAGGGGCACAAAACTAGGGTCTCCTAGAGCCCATCCTTCCTAGGGCCGACCCAAGCCGATACGGGATCGGCTATAGTCCCAAAATACCTTCAGAGTCACCCCCTCTGACCGCATGGGTCAAGGGTACCTTGGAGCCTACCCTAGAAGAGACCTATGATTTAGACTTCCTATTCCGAGTCTAACCCGTAGTGTTTTCTCTTTGTAGGTATGATGGAAGATCCCTTTCATAAAAATACAAAAACATTTGGAAAACTTAAAATCAAAAAAATCGAAAAAGAGGAAAAACCAAAAAACAATGGAAAAACAAAAACTCGAAAATAGAGTACTTTGTATAGTTCCTAAGGTTCTTGTTTTACAAAAACCCAAAAAAATAAAAAATCTAGAAAATACCAAAAAGATTTTGTATATAGCTGCTCTTGGTAAGACTTTGGAAAAAGATTTCGAAAGGAACGTCCTCTGCATAGCCAGACCAAAAATTTCGAAATTAATTGAAAATCCAAGTACAAAACTAGGTCTTTTGAAAACTCACGCATCAAATTCCCTCGGGTCTATAACCCACGAGAATGATCGAAGCCCAGAAGTGGATCCCTTTGAGGAAGATCCCACTTCTGAGCTCCCAGAATTTCATAAAATTCTCGATTTTGAAAGACCTTCCAATTCAGTAGGAGGAGATTTCATAGAGGTGAACCTAGGGAATGATTCCAATCCCAAAACCATCAAAATAGGCGCATGCTTGCATGAACATGAAAGATCAACATTCGTTGCATTTCTACGAACCTATTTAGATGTGTTTGCATGGATGTATGAAGACATGCCGGGCATAGACCCCAACATTGTCGAACATCGTCTTCCCTTAGATGCGGATGTAAAACCCATAAAGCAGAAGCTTAGGAAAATACACCCGAATGTACACACGCAAGTCAAAGAGGGTTTAGAAGATCTGTTAAAAGCCGGATTTATAAAACCCATTGCGTATTCTGATTGGTTGTCAAACATCATTGTAGTTCGAAAAACCAATGGGAAAATTCGAATATGCATCGATTTCAGAAACCTGAATAAAGCCACTCCCAAGGATAATTATCCTTTACCAAACATAGATTTGATAGTCGATAGTACTGCAAATCATGAAATGTTTTCGTTTATGGATGTCTATTCAGGCTATAATCAAATCAAACTAAGTCCACGAGATTAGGGTAAGACCGCCTTCACAACCCCGTGGGGCACGTACTGCTATACAGTCATGCCCTTTGGTTTGAAAAATGCCGGCGCAACATACCAGAGAGCCATGACCACGATCTTCCATGATCAAATTCATGAGCTCGTAGAAGTGTATGTAGATGATCTCTTGGCGAAATCCAAAACCCGATGCACTCACATCGAATGTTTGCAAAAGATTTTCGAAAGGCTTAGGCTTTACAAAGTAAAGCTAAACCCTCAAAAATGTGTATTCGGGGTAGAGTCTGGGAAGCTTCTAGGCTTTATGGTAAGCCAAAGGGGTATAGAAGTCGACCCCTCTAAGTGTCGAGCCATCATAGACATGACTCCACCATCCAATCTCACTCAAATTTGTAGCCTCCAAGGTCGATTATAGTCCGTTCACCGATTCATATCAAATCTGGCGATTAGATGCGAACCCTTCAACAAGCTGTTGAGGAAGGGCACGAAATTCTTATGGGATGACGACTGCCAAAGGTCCTTCGAGAGACTAAAGGTATACCTGGTTAATCCCCCCGTTTTGAATCCTCCAAAGCAAGGAAAACCACTTTTACTTTACATTTCTGTGCATGCGAATGCTTTGGGAGCCCTATTGGCACAATACGAGGATGATACCCACAACGAGTATGCCATCTACTATATTTCGAAAACTCTCTTGGCTTATGAACGAAAGCCAGAACCTGGTCGACCTACTTGTGCGCCCATCTTTGTACTATACAAGAGGCCCGCCCAAGTCGTCATTCGGAGACCACCAAAATTGGAAACCCCGGTAAAACCAGTTTTAAAAATCCAAGGTTCTCCTCAGCTCATCCTTAGAGCCAAGTTTAGCGCGAACCCTAGGCTGGTCGTGGGGGAAGTCACTAGATCCGGGAGGATCTATCAACCCCCGCACCTTCAAGGTGCTCAAAAGGTGGTCAGTGTGCTTGGCCCCTCAAAAGCATGTATCCCTAGTGTTCTGCCAAAAGCAGATAAGGACAAAGTCATCCTAAATCCTTATGACTTCGAAAACCACCTTTCAAAGATTCCTATTCACATGTCTATCCTAGAGCTTATAAAAACCTCGCCTAGGCATAGACTTGTACTAGAGAAAATTCTAGAAAGGGCCAAGGTTGATTCGAAGATAAGTCCGAAATCCTTGTCTGCCCAAGTGGCTTTATTAGGAGCAAAATCGCCCATCACTTTCTCGAAAGATGATGTAGATAGACCCTACGAAACCCATAACCAGGCCCTGCATATCGAGGTGGTTCTAAACAACCACTCTCTGGACAGGTGCCTAGTCGATGGTGGAGGAGGGCTCAACATCCTTCCACTTCATGTGGCGTACAAAATCGGAGTCACCTTGACTTCAGTGAACCCAAGCCCCATCGTTATAACTGGATACGATGGGAATGCGTCTAGACCTTTAGGATCCATCGAACTCCCAATGGAAACGGGAGGGATCGAACACACGGGGGTGTTCCATGTCTTGGACATCCACCCCCATTATAACCTGTTGCTGGGAAGACCCTGGATACACAGTTTGTGCGCTGTGCCATCCACCTTCTACAGGTGTGTCAAGATCCCTTTTAGGGACCAGGTCGTAGTGATCCTAGGTGAGAGTCACCCACAGCTTCAAGGGATCATAAACTCTCCTTGTTTATCAAGCTCCCAGGCCCATGAGGCTAACCTGGGGCAAATTATGGTTGAGCCACCTCGGCTCGTGTTGAACAACCCTAGGAAGGTTGTATGTGTGAAGGGGCCGCCCAAAGCAGGCCCCCTCCCGACTTTAATCCTCCTAGGAAAACCCAAGCGTTCCCTATTTCCAAAGCCCCTGGACAAGAGGCCGTACGAGCCTAATATGGACGATAGCATGTTCCAGGACCACGACTTGTATCCAACTTTTTCAAAAAACAAAAAGTCATGGAACATGTTGTTGAACATGGGCTACACGCCCTACAAAAGTCTAGGGGCGCAAAACCAGGGTCTCCTAGAGCCCATCCTTCCTAGGGTTAACCCAAGCCAATATGGGATCGGCTATACTCCCCGAATATCGCCGGAGCCACCCCGTGTGACCACCTGGGTCAAGGGTGCCTCGGAGCCTGCCTTAGAAGAGACCTACGATTTAGACCTCCTATTCCGAGTCTAACCCGTAGTGTTTTCCCTTTGTAGGTATGACGGAAGATCCCTTTTCTAAAAAAACAAAAACATTTGAAAAACTTAAAATAAAAAAAAAATCGAAAAACAAGAAAAACCAAAAACAATGGAAAAACAAAAACTTGAAAAAAGTGTGCTTTGTATAGTTCCCAAAGTTCTTGTTTTACAAAAACCCAAAAAAATCGAAAATTTGGAAAATACCAAAAAGATTTTGTACATAGCTGCTCCTAGTAGGACTTTGGCAAAAGAAAAGGATTTCGAAAGAAACGTTGTCTGCGTAGCTAGACCAAAAATTTCGAAATCACTTGAAAATCCAAGTACAAAACCAGGTCATTTTGAAAACCACGCATCAAGTTCCCTCGGGTCTATAGCCCACGAGAATGATCAAAGCCCAGAAGTGGATCCCCTTGAGGAAGATCCCACTTCTGAGCTCCCAGAATTTCATAGAATTCTCGATTTTGAAAGACCTTCCGAATCAGTAGGAGGAGATTTCATAGAGGTGAACCTAGGGGATGATTCAAATCCCAAAACCATCAAAATAGGTGCATGCTTGCATGAAACTGAAAAGTTAGCATTCATTGCATTTCTACGAACCTATTTAGATGTGTTTGCATGGACGTATGAAGACATGCCGGGCATAGATCCCAGCATTGTCGAGCATCGTCTTCCCTTAGATGCAGGTGTAAAACCCATAAAGCAGAAGCTTAGGAAAATACACCCGAATGTACACGCGCAAGTCAAAGAGGGTTTAGAAGATCTGCTAAAAGCCAGATTTATAAAACCCATTGCGTATTCTGATTGGTTATCAAATATCATTGTAGTTCGAAAAACCAATGGGAAAATTCGAATATGCATCGATTTCAGAAACCTGAATAAAGCCACTCCAAAGGATAATTATCCTTTACCAAACATAGATTTGATAGTCGATAGTACTGCAAATCATGAAATGTTTTCATTTATGGATGGCTATTCAGGCTATAATCAAATCAAACTAAGTCCACGAGATCAGGGTAAGACCGCCTTCACAACCCCATGGGGCACGTACTGCTATACAGTCATGCCCTTTGGTTTGAAAAATGCCGGTGCAACATACCAACGAGCCATGAACACGATCTTCCATGATCAAATTCATGAGCTTGTAGAAGTGTATGTAGATGATCTCTTGGCGAAATCCAAAACCTGATGCACTCATATCGAATGTTTGCAAAAGATTTTCGAAAGGCTTAGGCTTTACAAAGTAAAGCTAAACCCTCAAAAATGTGTGTTCGGGGTAGAATCAGGGAGGCTTCTAGGCTTTATGGTGAGCCAAAGGGGAATAGAAGTCGACCCCTCTAAGTGTCGAGCCATCATAGACATGGCTCCGCCCTCCAATCTCACCCAAATTCGTAGCCTCCAGGGTCGATTACAATCCATTCGCCGATTCATATCGAATCTAGCAACTAGATGCGAACCCTTCAACAAACTGTTGAGGAAGGGTACGAAATTCTTATGGGATGATGAATGCCAAAAGTCCTTCGAGAGACTGAAGGCATACTTGGTCAATCCCCCCGTTTTGAATCCTTCAAAGCAAGGAAAACCGCTTTTATTATACATCTCCATGCATGTAAATGCTTTAGGAGCCCTGTTGGCTCAATACGAGGATGACACCCATAAGGAGTATGCCATCTACTATATTTCGAAAACTCTCTTGGCTTATGAACGAAATTATCAAGCCATGGAGAAGACGTGCTTGGCCCTAGTCTGGGCCTGCCAGAAGTTCAGACACTATTTCCTAGATCATGAGATCTGGATAGTGTCCAAGCTTGATCCAATCAAGCACTTGTTCGAAAAACCCATTCTCACGGGTACTTGAACCGATGCGCAAGGGTCAGTCTGTACGCTTTGCAAAAATCGAGTTTTTGGAGAGAAAGTCTACGAAGCGGTTCGAGGTGTCTATTTCGGGTCTTTAAGATGCGATTGCATGTTTTAGATCACGTGGATTTGCACGTGCCTAAGTCTTTTCTTTTATCCCTTTTCGGGCCACCTAGTTTGTGTGTTATGAACACTCCACTACGTGGGCGAATTCGAGCGGGGCTTGCTTTGATGCAATATGCGTCCTACCTCGTGGTATGGCATAGATGCAATGCAAACTCACGCTACTCCAAAGGGAAAACCCGAAATGTAAAGACAATACTGAAGGGAAATAACTGAAGGGAAATAACCGAAGGGAGATATGTATATAGATTATGTATATGAGCCCTTACTCGGGTCTTGCAAATAAGAGCGAAGGCTCAATGTGGGTGCGTGCTGGAATTGAAAGACTTACACACACGACATGAAATTAAACCCAAATATAAATTGCAGTATGGCCTTGACTAAGGTCTTGGGAGTAAGAGCGAAGGCTCAATGTGTGTGAAAGTGCTTGAATTTAAGTACTACACACACGACATAAATGAAACCCAAATATAACTGCAATAAGGCCTTTACTAAGGTCTTGGGAGTAAGAGCGAAGGCTCAATGTGTGTGAAAGTGCTTGAATTGAAAGACTTACTCACACGACATGAAATGAAACCCAAATAGTATAGGTCGGCCCTTACTTGGGTCTTTCAAATAAGAGCGAAAGCTCAATGTGTGTGAGAGTGCTTGAATTGAAAGACTTACTCACACGACATGAAATGAAACCCAAATAGTATAGGTCGGCCCTTACTTGGGTCTTTCAAATAAGAGCGAAAGCTCAATGTGTGTGAGAGTGCTTGAATTGAAAGACTTACTCACACGACATGAAATGAAACCCAAATAGTATAGGTCGGCCCTTACTTGGGTCTTTCAAATAAGAGCGAAAGCTCAATGTGTGTGAGAGTGCTTGAATTGAAAGGATACGCACCCAACTTAAACAAAACCCTTCGAAAATGAAAGTATATATATACACTTATGTATTAGGGCTGATTAGGCCCGTGTGTGTCCAAAATCGTGCCCAACTAAGAGAGTGCACGTGTGTGGGTGTGCCAAGCCACGTTATTACAAGCGGGGGGAGACTAGGCTCCGTTATTACAACCCCGTATCAAATTGAATCTCAAGCAAGTATACAACTAAAAACCGAGTTTAGGCACTTACGAGTAGCTGGTCCGTAGAGGCCTTGCTTGAGCGTGGGCTTGGCCTTCACCTTGGGCTGCAAACGGGAGCTCCACGAGGGTGGATGACAAAGGGTGCTGGCCGGTTGCAAGTGGGGCGCGGGATAGGCGCCTCGAAGGTGGTCGGTTGCAAGTGGGTGTCGCCTTGACGTGGGTGATTAAAGGGGTGGACCAAGTGAGTGTTTAGGGTCACTAGGAGAGTCGAGTGTTTAGGGAAGGTGGACCTAAAGGGGAGTTTATGGGAAGGCCGAATGGGAGTCCTATAGGGTGGAAGAAATGGCTGGCCGGGTGCAAATGGGATGGTTAGGTAGTGGCCGGTAGTTTAGGTTGTGCTAGGTTCGGCTAAGTGAAAAGGGTGGTGACAAAGGGCGGAGATGATGATATGGTGGGTGGCTAGGAGTGGAGAGGGAGTAGAAAAGGATTTAGGTAGAGTTGGGGGATGCTTACCGAATGGGGAGAGGCGGTGGAAGGAAAAGAGGAGCAGCCGGATGTGGGAGCTCGGCTGGGAGATGGTGGTGTGAGCTGTGGTGGGGTGGAGGGATGGTGGTGGTGCAGGCGGCGCAGGTGGAGCAGGCGGGCAGGTTCGGTTGGGTGAGGAAATGGGAGAAAGAGAGGGCCCGGCTGGGTGAGGTGAGAGTTCCTAGCTAGGAAAACCCGCCCCCAAGGGGGGGGGGTTTAAATAGGGATGGGTAGATCGGTTAGGGCTGGGCTTGGGGTAGTGGTTAGGTGGTTTAGGTAGGGTGGTATGTAGATAAGGTGGGTTGGAAAGGGTTGGGCCAGATATTTTGAAAACTAGGGGTTTGGGTAGATTGTGGGCTAGGGGTGGTTTAGGGGTTTAGGGCTAGGTTAGGTGGTTGGGTTTTAGGGTGAGGTTGAGTGAGCTAGGTTAGGTGATTAGGCTAGGTTTAGGCTAGGTTTAGGGAAATTAACCTAGGTTTAGGGAAGGATTAGGGAAGTGAGTTAGGTGATTAGGTTGGGATTAGGCCGGGATTAGGGAAGTGGGTTAGGTGATTAGGTTCAGATTAGGGGTGGATTAGGTGAAGGAGCTCCCTTTGCATGGCCCATAGACCTTAACCACCTCATGTTGGTGCAGCCCTAGGTTAGGTCTTAGCTAATTACAAGCTTAAACCCACTCAATTAGGCTAACCCACATGATTAACCCCAAACTTGACACACAAGTCAAGCTTAATTACAACACTCTTGATATTTTCCATCCCCACTCTCTCTCATGCCCAATATCCCACGTGAATTTCAAGTGGGCCCCACCTCCATTTATGAGAAGGTGATGTGGGCCATGGATATGGATATTGGATTGGATCTTTGGATCCAAATCCAAATCCAAGTCCACATATGGGTTTGGATTGGGATCTGGATATATATGGTCCAGATCCAATCCAAACTGAACTCTGACTCCTTCGATCTGGGTTCGAAACGGACGATTTGTGCGGGGCCTGACAGCATCAGTACTCCGTCTGCGTTGGGTCTTCGCCAACATGGTCGTCCGCCTCCGTTTCTGCCTTCCGGAGATGACTTCAAAGGATATTTTGATAAGAACAGGGTCTTGTACGTTCGAGATCCTGGGGGTATGAATCAGATACAAGAGTTGCTGTGCCGGGCTCGACATGTGCTCCGGTTCCGGGTTCTTCTTAGCTCTCCTGGTCCTGTCTTGATCGGGCCAAGCCGCTTCGGGGTTTCAAAAACGTGTTTTAAAAGGTTTTCAAAAGCTATATTATATATTTTTGAAATACAGAGTTTAAAACATATATACAGGGTTGTCTGGAAGGCTCCTGGGTTTTCAGACTCAAAAATGGCCCTTTGGGGCTGCTTGTATAAAACCAAGTTGTTTTGAAGAAATTCGTGGGATTTCGGGGTGTTTACAGATGCCCCTCTTTGGCCTTGTCCAAATAGATTTGGATAAGGGCAAAGATGACAAACACCCCTTTTAATGTCTCCCTAGATCTAGCCACGAAGAATACGAGATCGTCCCATTTTTAGCAAAATCTCAATTTACAAACTCTGGTAGGAGGAGATATCACGCCAAAGGGTTTCTACATGGAATCTGGTCCTAAATGGGATCATGTTCATGCAAGTACCATGCGTGGAATGCAAATGACATGGGTGTGGTGCCAAGAGTGGCGACCTCCCAGAGACCAGATGTAGTCGAACTCTAGAGACTTACAAGGCCTGTTGCTCCAAGTGAGCAAATCCTATGCTGTTCGATGTTCAGTTTTCAAAACTTATTTACAAAAGCTATTTACAAAAGGGACAACTGTCTTGAGCCTCGATCCTAAGGATCTCGAGCTCTTCGTGCTTGCCCTTGTTTGAGTCTTAACACTCGCTTATCCAGCGGAGGTTTTATAAGAAAACAAGCTTCATTTCAAATTCCTATGCCTTACTCGAAACGTCGAATTCTCAAACAAGATGAAATTCAAGTAAGTAAATCCTATTTTTACTTTAGGATTCCTCGAAATGAACCATGCTTTAGCTGGGGATAAGCCAGGGATGGGAAAGAGATACCACGGTCCCTTCTGAAGTGTCCCGTGGTTTAAGGCATAGAAGACGGAAAACTGCTCTTTTTGAGCTTTTTGACCTCTTTTTCCTTTTTTTTATAGAGGGTCTCCCTTTGGGAGTATTTTTTCTTTAATCCCTCTTTTTCACAAGAGATTCGATTTTTCTTTTAAACTCTGGTTTCTTTCTTTTGGAAAGAGACTTTGAATGGGAAATTCCCTTTTGTTTTGGGCCTTTATTTTCCTTTTGGAAATAGGGAGAAGAGGGGCGGACTTATCCCAAGCCTACACTCGATCCATTCCAGATCAGCCTATTTAGAAATAGCACGTACTACTTGCAAGTATCTTGCTATGTTGAACTAGGCCTTTCTTTGTAAGAAGAAGGATTTTAAAATGTAACCACGATTTTGAAAACTCCACTCTTTCACAAGTGTGAATTCTCTCACTTAGGGTCACACGAGTTCGCCTTTGCACCTTTTTCACAGGTCTCAGGGCAGCTATCCCTATAAAATTTTTGAAAACTGGAACTTAATCCAGATCCTACACATGATACTTCTTTAAGTATTGAATTTTGATAGGATCTGCTAAATTCCTACCTTCTACATCGATCAACCAATACGAATTGTTCGTAGTGGTTGCTCGTACAACATAGGGTCCATCCCAGTTGGGGCGCCACCTGCCTAGGGGGTGTGGGCCACGATGGTGGATGGTTTTTAAAACCAGATCTCCCACATCAAAGTGGCGAGGTCTCATGTGTTTGCTATAATGTCGGGCTATCCTTTGCCGGTATGCACGAGCGTGATCCATGGCAAGGAGTCGCCTCTCATCTAGCAAATCTAGTTCGGCCATCCTAGTATGTTGAAGCGTCTCTAGGGGGAGGTCGAGTGCTATGGATGTATGAAATGAATGCAGTTGAGTATGAATGGGAAGAATGGCGTTTGTGCCATAGACCAACTCAAATGGTGTGGCATTCGTGGGAGTCCGGATGGAAGTCCTATAAGCCCATAAGGCTTCATCCAGCTTCTCGTGCCACGTCCTACCCTTCTCTAAGGTTTTCTCAATAATACTAATGAGAGTCTTGTTTGTGGCTTCGGCTTGGCCGTTGCCTTGAGGGTAGTAGGGCGAGGAGAAGTGGTGAGTTATGCCATACGTGTTGCACAACTTAACCATCCGCTCATTCTTGAATGGGGTACCATTATCAGACACAAGGTCTCGTGGAATCCCAAATCGAGCCAAGATATTCCTCCGGATGAAAGCCACCACATGTTGCCCCATTACATTGGTTAGGGAAATGGCTTCCACCCACTTGGAGAAATACTCCGTGGCTGCTAAAATAAATCGATGCCCATTCGAGGCCTTTGGAAATATTGGGCCTACGATGTCAAACGCCCACATGGTAAATGGCCAGGGGCTGACCACGGAATGCAATGCAGATGAAGGGATATGAATGGCGTGCCCATGCACTTGACATGGATGACACTTCCTAACATGATCGTGACAATCCTTTTTCAGGGTGGACCAAAAATAGCCCCCTCTAAGTATTTTCATTGCCATCATGTTGGCATTAACATGACCTCCACATTCTCCATCGTGGAACTCATGCATTACTATCCTAGGTTCCTCTAGGTCGATACACCTAAGCAGAATGCCGGTAAAACTTTTTTTGTATAAGACCCCACCCAGAATGGTGTATCGGGTCGAAATCTTACGAATGAATGCCTTATCTTTGGATGTGGCATCCTCGATAAATCCCCCATTTTCTAAAAATTGTTTTATGTCATAGAAACAGGGTTTTTCAATAGACTCTGGGTTGTTTTGGCAAATATCCAAGTTGTGTGTGGATGGATGGGGCGCATGCCATATTTCCAAAGATCTGGTCCCTGAAATGGGATCGACCTTCAGGGCTGAACCCAAGGAGGAGAGGGCATCGGCGATGCCATTGCCCTCTCTTCCTACGTGTGTGAGTTTACACGACTGGAAGGATTGGACCAATCGAGTGGCCAACTCGTGATATGGAAGTAGTTTCTCATTACGTACTTGCCAAAATTTTAAAACCTGATTTATGACAAGGAGCGAATCTCCAAAGACCTCAATGCACGATGCCCCTAGAGTTTTCGAAATCCTTAAGCCTTGTATGAGTGCTTCATACTCAGCTACGTTGTTGGAACATTTGAAATCTAAGCGGACTGCTGTGGGAATCTCACCCTTTTCAGGGGAGATTAGGATGATCCCGGCACCAGCCCCTCGTTGGTTTCGTGCCCCATCGAAGTGCATCTTCCACACTTGGTTTTCGAAAGAATTTGCCAAAATGTGGTTTTGAAAATGGTTTTGCAATATGCCTTCATCAGGGATGTTGACAAGAGTGGGATATGCGTCCTCTAAGGGGAATTCAGCCACGTAATCTGCTAGGGCTTGCCCCTTAATGGAGATCTGGTGATGGTATTTTAGGTCATACTCCATTAGAAGGAGTTGCCATTTGCCCAATCTACCCGTGAGAATGGGTTTTTCGAACAAGTGCTTGATTGGATCAAGCTTGGACACTATCCAGATCTCATGATCTAGGAAATAGTGTCTGAACTTCTGGCAGGCCCAGACTAGGGCCAAGCACGTCTTCTCCATGGCTTGATAATTTCGTTCATAAGCCAAGAGAGTTTTCGAAATATAGTAGATGACATACACCTTATGGGTGTCATCCTCGTATTGAGCCAACAGGGCTCCTAAAGCATTTACATGCACGGAGATGTATAATAAAAGCGGTTTTCCTTGTTTTGGAGGATTCAAAACGGGGGGATTAACCAAGTATGCCTTCAGTCTCTCGAAAGACTTTTGGCATTCGTCATCCCATAAGAATTTCGTACCCTTCCTCAACAGTTTGTTGAAGGGTTCGCATCTAGTTGCCAGATTCGATATGAATCGGCGCACAGATTGTAATCGACCCTGGAGGCTACGGATTTGGGTGAGATTGGAGGGTGGAGCCATGTCTATGATGGCTCGACACTTAGAGGGGTCGACTTCTATTCCCCTTTGGCTCACCATAAAGCCTAGAAGCTTCCCTGATTCTACCCCGAACACACATTTTTGAGGGTTTAGCTTTACTTTGTAAAGCCTAAGCCTTTCGAAAATCTTTTGTAAACATTCGATATGGGTGCATCGGGTTTTGGATTTCGCCAAGAGATCATCTACATACACTTCTACAAGCTCATGAATTTGATCATGGAAGATCATGTTCATGGCTCGTTGGTATGTTGCGCCGGCATTTTTCAAACCAAAGGGCATGACTGTATAGCAGTACGTGCCCCATGGGGTTGTGAAGGCGGTCTTACCCTGATCTCGTGGACTTAGTTTGATTTGATTATAGCCTGAATAGCCATCCATGAATGAAAACATTTCATGATTTGCAGTACTATCGACTATCAAATCTATGTTTGGTAAAGGATAATTATCCTTTGGAGTGGCTTTATTCAGGTTTCTGAAATCGATGCATATTCGAATTTTCCCATTGGTTTTTTGAACTACAACGATATTTGATAACCAATCAGAATACGCAATGGGTTTTATAAATCCGGCTTTTAGCAGATCTTCTAAACCCTCTTTGACTTGCGTGTGTACATTCGGGTGTATTTTCCTAAGGTTCTGCTTTATTGGTTTTACACCTACATCTAAGGGAAGACGATGCTCGACTATGCTGGGATCTATGCCCGGCATGTCTTCGTACGTCCATGCAAACACATCTAAATAGGTTTGTAGAAATGCAATGAATGCTAACTTTTCAGTTTCATGCAAGCATGCGCCTATTTTGATGGTTTTGGGATTGGAATCATCCCCTAGGTTCACCTCTATGAAATCTCCTCCTACTGATTGGGAAGGTCTTTCAAAATCGAGAATTCTATGAAATTCTGGGAGCTCAGAAGTGGGATCTTCCTCAAGGGGATCCACTTCTGGGCTTTGATCATTCTCGTGAGCTATAGACCCGAGGGAACTTGATGCGTGGTTTTCAAAATGACCTGGTTTTGTACTTGGATTTTCAAGTGATTTCGAAATTTTTGGTCTGGCTATGCAGACGACACTTCTTTCGAAATCCTTTTCTTTTGCCAAAGTCTTACCAGGAGCAGCTATGTACAAAATCTTTTTGGTATTTTCCAAATTTTCGATTTTTTTTGGGTTTTGGAAAACAAGAACTTTGGGAACTATACAAAGCACTCTTTTTTCGAGTTTTTGTTTTTCCTTTGTTTTTGGTTTTTCTTGTTTTTCGATTTTTTTGATTTTAAGTTTTTTCAAATGTTTTTGGTATTTTTAGAAAAAGGGATCTTCCGTCATACCTACAAAGGGAAAACACTACGGGTTAGACTCGGAATAGGAGGTCTAAATCGTAGGTCTCTTCTAAGACAGGCTCCGGGGCACCCTTGACCCAGGTGGTCACAGGGGGTGGCTCCGGCGGTATTCGGGGAGTATAGCCGATCCCATATCGGCTTGGGTTGGCCCTAGGCAGGATGGGCTCTAGGAGACCCTGGTTTTGTGCCCCTAGACTCTTGTAGGGCGTGTAGCCCATGTTCAATAACATGTTCTATGACCTTTTGTTTTTTGAAAAGATGGGATACAAGTCGTGGTCCTGGAACATGCTATCGTCCATATTAGGCTCGTATGGCCTTTTGTCCAAGGGTTTTGGAAATAGGGAACGCTTGGGTTTTCCTAGGAGGATTAGAGTCGGGAGGGGGCCTGCTTTGGGTGGCCCCTTCACATATACAACCTTCCTAGGGTTGTTCAACACGAGCCGAGGTGGCTCAACCATAATTTGCCCCAGGTTAGCCTCATGGGCCTGGGAGCTTGATAAACAAGGGGAGTTTATGATCCCCTGAAGCTGTGGGTGACTCTCACCTAGGATCACTACGACCTGGTCCCTAAAAGGGATCTTCACACACCTGTGGAAGGTGGATGGCACAGCGCACAAGCTGTGTATCCAAGGCCTTCCCAGCAATAGGTTATAATGGGGGTGGATGTCCAAGACATGGAACACCCCCGTGTGTTCGATCCCTCCCGTTTCCATAGGGAGTTCGATGGATCCTAAAGGTCTAAACGCATTCCCATCGTATCCAGTGATAACGATGGGGCTTGGGTTCACTGAAGTCAAGGTGACTCTGATTTTATACGCCACATGAAGTGGAAGGATGTTGAGCCCTCCTCCACCATCGACTAGGCACCTGTCCAAAGAGTGGTTATTCAGAACCACCTCGATATGCAAGGCCTGGTTGTGGGATTCGTAGGGCCTATCTACATCATCTTCCGAGAAAGTGATGGGCGATTTTGCTCCTAATAAAGCCACTTGGGCAGACAAGGATTTCGGACTTATGTTCGAATCAACCTTGGCCCTTTCTAGAATTTTCTCTAATACAAGTCTATGCCTAGGCGAGGTTTGTATAAGCTCTAGGATAGACATGTGGATAGGAATCTTTGAAAGGTTGTTTTCGAAGTCATAAGGATTTAGGATGACTTTTATCCTTGTCTGCTTTTGGCAGAACTCCAGGAATACATGCTTTTGAGGGGCCAGGCACACTGACCACCTTTTTAGCACTTTGTAGGTACGGGGGTTGATAGATCCTCCCGGATCTAGTGACTTCCCCCACGACCAGCCTAGGGTTCGCGCTAAACTTGGCTCTAAGGATGAGCTGAGGAGAACCTTGGATTTTCAAAACTGGTTTTACCGGGGTTTCCACTTTTGGTGGTCCCCGAATGACGACTTGGGCGGGCCTCTTGTATAATACAAGGATGGGCGCACAAGTAGGTCGACCAGGTTCTGGCTTTTGCGCTAGTTCCTTGGAAATGGTGAGGGTACATACCTCCTTTCCTTTCCCACTACCACTGGCGTGTTTGGGAAAGGGTTCCTTGAAGATAGCTTGAGGTGGCTCAGGTTCCGCAGTGACCTGGAGCCGGCCTTCTGCTATCAAGTTCTCAATTTTATTTAAAAGAGAGAAGCAGCGTTTGGTATCATGGCCTTTGAGCCGATGATACTTACAAAATCGGTTTAAATACCCCCCTTTGGACGTGACTCCTTCGGGGATTTCAGGGAGTTCGATCATGCCCTGGGCAAGGAGGAGGTCTAGGACCTCCGACACAGGTTGCCCTAGCGGAGTATACTCCCGTTTTTCAACCGGTTTTTGAAAATTGCGTTCTCTCTTATTTTCTAATTTTTCAAAATTTTTAGAAGTGCCCGCCATGCCTGGATCCACCCGGACATTGGCGATTTTATGGGGCTTTGCCCCTTTGTCCATCGTGGGCAGCCCATATACGATGGGCTTTTCCAAACGGGTTTTTGGAATGGCACTTCCTTTCCATAAGTGATCGTATGTCCCTTTTCGCAAGTTGGTTTCGAAAAGGGAGGCCTTTTTGATCAACTTATGGAAAGTTGAAATCTCGTGGAGCGAGAGAAGGGTTTTTAACTCACTTTTGAAATTATCCAGGATGAGCATTACTGCGCATCCTTCGGATATGGTCTCTCGCACTTGGCCCAAAAGTGACCTCCATCTTATAATGAAGGCATGTACGTCTTCGTTCATGCCTTGCTTTGTATCCCTTAAGGTATTCAGGGTTTG
Organism: Brasenia schreberi; assembly: GCA_036023115.1. Lineage (NCBI taxonomy): Eukaryota > Viridiplantae > Streptophyta > Magnoliopsida > Nymphaeales > Cabombaceae > Brasenia > Brasenia schreberi. The sequence continues at coordinate 17,780,755 of JAYKKT010000059.1, forward strand.
CGTGACTTCTACGTTGTGTGCAAATCTTTGCATGAAGCAGTTCGCTAACTCTTCAAAAGTAGCGAACTGGCTTAAGTCATAGGAAGCCAGCCATTTGGCAGTTGTGCCTTTAAGGGATAGAGGGAACCAATACACCCATTTCATCGAGTCCTTTTTCCTCTTATGGGCTCGACGTGAGAAAAGCTGCAAGTGAGACCTAGGGTCTCCCATGCCATCATACCGATAGAAGTTCGGTATTTCATCGTCACTGTCTGTTTCGTAGTCCATAGGAAGGAAATCAGACAGGGCGTAGCTTCTTTTCTCTTTATTCTGCCCTTTCAGCAGCTGCTGTAGGGCTTTACGGTCCTTTTGTGTGAAGGACTCGTGGTATTGGTTGCCTTCCATTACGGAGGCCTCTTTTTGCTTGCGAGGTTTTTCAGATTTCTTTTTAGGCCTTTGTTCACCGTTCGATGAACATGAATCGCCTACTTCAGCCTCTTGGCTGAGAGCATCGATTTTGGCCTCAAACTCCCTTCTCAAGTCCTCGATTTCATCTAGTTTTATTTTGTTTTTGAAAATCCTCCTAGAGTGAGAACTTGATGCGCATGAGCCTTGGCTCGACACTTCACTTGGATTGGATTTTGACATGCTTTTCAAGCTTTTTCAAAATGTCCTAAGTACAAGCAAAGAAAACAAGTTAAAATGACACCTTTTTACAAAATTTTCGCAAGACTTCTACAAGCAAACTCGATTTTTGAAAAGGCTCACGTCCCACCGGGCGTGCCAATCTTTGTAGACGTGTGAAAATCCCCGCCTCTTCGCCTCTTTCAGGGCTTAGAGCGGATCTTCTCGTGTGTCTAAGGCCTATATATGCAAATAGGGCGTGCCAGCTAGCTTACTTAAGCTAGCGAAGATATTTTTAACACTGACTTCTAAACGTGGCGACTGTGAGCAAGTAAGCTCTTGTCGTCGCAGACCTTCTTCCACCGATGCGCAAGGGTCAGTCTGTACGCTTTTGCAAAAATCGAGTTTTTGGAAGAAAGTCTACGAAGCGGTTCGAGGTGTCTATTTCGGGTCTTTAAGATGCGATTGCATATTTTAGATCACGTGGATTTGCACGTGCCTAAGTCTCTTCTTTTATCCCTTTTTGGGCCACCTAGTTTGTGTGTTATGAACACTCCACTACATGGGCGAATTCGAGCGGAGCTTGCTTCGATGCAATATGCGTCCTACCTCGTGGTATGGCGTAGATGCAATGCAAACTCACTCTACTCCAAAGGGAAAACCCGAAATGTAAAGACAATACTGAAGGGAAATGACTGAAGGGAAATAACCGAAGGGAAATAACCGAAGGGAAATAACCGAAGGGAGATATGTATATAGATTATGTATATGAGCCCTTACTCGGGTCTTACAAATAAGAGCGAAGGCTCAATGTGGGTGCGTGCTTGAATTGAAAGACTTACACACACGACATGAAATTAAACCCAAATATAAATTGCAGTATGGCCTTGACTAAGGTCTTGGGAGTAAGATCGAAGGCTCAATGTGTGTGAGAGTGCTTGAATTGAAAGACTTACCCACACGACATAAATGAAACCCAAATATAACTGCAATAAGGCCTTTACTAAGGTCTTGGAATAAGAGCGAAGGCTCAATGTGTGTGAGAGTGCTTGAATTGAAAGACTTACTCACACGACATGAAAGGAAACCCAAATAGTATAGGTCGGCCCTTACTTGGGTCTTGGGAATAAGAGCGAAGGCTCAATGTGTGTGAAAGTGCTTGAATTGAAAGACTTACTCACACGACATGAAATGAAACCCAAATAGTATAGGTCGGCCCTTACTTGGGTCTTTCAAATAAGAGCGAAAGCTCAATGTGTGTGAGAGTGCTTGAATTGAAAGACAACGCACCCAACTTAAACAAAACCCTTCGAAAATGAAAGTATATATATACACTTATGTATTAGGGGCTGATTAGGCCCGTGTGTGTTCAAAATCGTGCACGACTAAGAGAGTGCACGTGTGTGGTTGTGCCAAGCCACATTATTACAAGCGGGGGGAGACTATGCTCCGTTATTACAACCCCGTATCAAATTGAATCTCAAGCAAGTATACAACTAAAACCGAGTTTAGACACTTACGAGTAGCTGGTCCGTAGAGGTCTTGCTTGAGCATGGGCTTGGCTTCGCCTTGGGCTGCAAACGGGAGCTCCGCGAGGATAGGTGACCAAAGGTGCTGGCCGGCTGCAAGTGGGGCGCAGGATAGGTGCCTCAAAGGTGGCCGGTTGCAAGTGGATATCGCCTCGAGGTGGGGGGTTAAAGGGGCTGAACGAGTGAGTTTTTAGGGTCACTAGGGGAGTTGAGTGTTTAGGGAAACTGGACCTAAAGGAGAGTTTGTGGGAAGGCCGAATGGGACACCTAGGGGAATGATGATGACTGGCCGAATGAAGGAATAGTCGGTTGAAGTGGCCGACTAGGAAGATGTGGTGGTGGCGTGCTGCTAGGGTGACTAAGGTTGGAGTAGGGGAAGGTAGCTAGTTAGGTGATGGGGCTAGGTGATAGTGGGAATAATAGGTTTAAGGGAGTGTTACGGGCAGGTCTTAGGAAATCTAATAGGGTGATCGGGTGTAGTTGATCGGAGTTAGGTAGGGGCAAATGGTTGGGGCGGCAAATGGTTTGGCCGAGTGGGAGTGGTGGCGGCGAGGGGCAGTTGGGTAGGTAAGGTGATGGTATGGTGGGTGGCTGGGAGTGGAGAGGGAGTAGAGAAGGAGCTAGGTAAGGTGCAAGGTACTTACCGAATGGGGAGAGGCGGTGGAAGGCAAGGAGAAGCCGGGTGTGGATGGGAGCTCGGCTGGTTCGATTGGGTGAAGGTGGCGGCGTCCGGCTGGGGAATGGTGGTGGATGGAAGAGGGAAGGTGGCGGTGCAGGTAGAGCTGGCGGAGCAGGTGGAGAGTGGAACAGGCGGGCAGGTGGAGAGTGGAGCCGGCTGGGCTGAGGTGAGGGCCTTCAACTTGCAAAACCCGCCCCCAAAGGGGGGGGGGTTTAAATAGGGGATGGGTAGGTCGGTTAGGGCTGGGCTTGGGGTAGTGGTTAGGTGGTTTAGGTAGGGTGGTATGTAGATAAGGTGGGCTGGAAAGGGTTGGGCCAGATATTTTGAAAACTAGAGGTTTGGGTAGATTGTGGGCTAGGGGTGGTTTAGGGGTTTAGGGCTAGGTTAGGTGGTTGGGTTTTAGGGTGAGGTTTAGTGAGCTAGGTTAGGTGATTAGGCTAGGTTTAGGCTAGGATTAGGGAAATTAATCTAGGTTTAGGGAAGGATTAGGGAAGTGGGTTAGGTGATTAGGTTGGGATTAGGACGGGATTAGGGAAGTGGGTTAGGTGATTAGGTTCAGATTAGGGGTGGATTAGGGGTTTAGGCTAGGATTAGGCATTTTGGGTTAGGTTTAGGTGAAGGAGCTCCCTTTGCATGGCCCATAGACCTTGATCACCTCATGTTGGTGCAGCCCTAGGTTAGGTTTTAGCTAATTACAAGCCTAAACCCACTCAATTAGGCTAACCCACATGATTAAACCCAAACTTGACACACAAGTCAAGCTTAATACAACACTCTTGATATTTTCCATCCCCACTCTCTCTCATGCCCAATATCCCACGTGAATTTCAAGTGGGCCCCACCTCCATTTATGAGAAGGTGATGTGGGCCATGGATATGGATATTGGATTGGATTTCTGGATCCAAATCCAAATCCAAGTCCACATATGGGTTTGGATTGGGATCTGGATATATATGGTCCAGATCCAATCCAAACTGAACTCTGACTCCTTTGAGCTGGGTTCAAAACGGACGATTCGTGCGGGGCCTGACAGCATCAGTACTCCGTCTGCGTTGGGTCTTCGCCAACATGGTCGTCCGCCTCCGTTTCTGCCGTCCGGAGATGACTTCAAATGATATTTTGATAAGAACAGGGTCTTGGACGTTCGAGATCCTGGGGGTGTGAATCAGATACAAGAGTTGCTGTGCCGGGCTCGACGTGTGCTCTAGTTCTGGGCTCTTCTTAGCTCTCTTGGTCATGTCTTGATCGGGCCAAGCCACTTCGGGGTTTCAAAATATGTTTTAAAAGGGTTTCGAAAGCTATATTGTATGTTTTTGAAATATAGAGTTCAAAACGTATGTACAGGGTTGTCTAGAAGGCTCCTGGGTTTCCAGACTCAAAAATGGCCCTTTGGGCTGCTTGTACAAAACCAGATGAATTTGAGAAATTTGTGGGATTTCGGGGTGTTTACAACGTCTTCGTTCATGCCTTGCTTTGTATCCCTTAAGGTATTCAGGGTTGGCGTGACTTCCACGTTGTGTGCAAATCTTTTCATGAAGCAGTTCGCTAACTCTTCAAAAGTAGCGAACTGGCTTAAGTCGTAGGAAGCCAACCATTTGGCAGCTATGCCTTTAAGGGATAAAGGGAACCAATACACCCATTTCATCGAGTCCTTTTTCTTTTTATGGGCTCGACGTGAGAAAAGCTGCAAGTGAGACCTAGGGTCTCCCATGCCATCATACCGATGGAAGTTCGGTATTTCATCATCATTGTCTGTTTCGTAGTCCATAGGAAGGAAATCAGATAGGGCGTAGCTTCTTTTCTCTTTATTCTACCCTTTTAGCAACTGCTGTAGGGCTTTACGGTCCTTTTGTGTGAAGGACTCGTGGTATTGGTTGCCTTCCATTACGGAGGCCTCTTTTTGCTTGCAAGGTTTTTCAGATTTCTTTTTAGGCCTTTGTTCACCGTTCGATGAACATGAATCGCCTACTTCAGCCTCTTGGCTGAGAGCATCGATTTTGGACTCAAACTCCCTTCTCAAATCCTCGATTTCATCTAGTTTTATTTTGTTTTTGAAAATCCTCCTAGAGTGAGAACTTGATGCGCATGAGCCTTGGCTCGACACTTCACTTGGATTGGATTTTGACATGCTTTTCAAGCTTTTTTCAAAATATCCTAAGTACAAGCAAAAGAAAACAAGTTAAAAACGACACCTTCTAAAAATTTTCGCAAGACTTCTACTTAAAAACTCGATTTTTGAAAGGCTCACGTCCCACCTGGCGTGCCAATCTCTGTAGACGCGCGAAAATCCCCGCCTCTTTGCCTTTTTAAGGGCTTGGAGCAGATCCTCTCGTGTGTCTAAGGCCTATGTATGCAAACAGGGCGTGCCAGCTAGCTTACCTAAGCTAGCGAAGATATTTTTAACACTGACTTCTAAACGTGGCGACTGTGAGCAAGTAAGCTCTTGTCGTCGCAGACCTTCTTGCACCGATGCGCAAGGGTCAGTCTGTACGCTTTGCAAAAATCGAGTTTTTGGAGAGAAAGTCTACGAAGCGGTTCGAGGTGTCTATTTCGGGTCTTTAAGATGTGATTGCATGTTTTAGATCACGTGGATTTGCACGTGCCTAAGTCTTTTCTTTTATCCCTTTTCGGGCCACCTAGTTTGTGTGTTATGAACACTCCACTACGTGGGCGAATTCGAGCGGGGCTTGCTTTGATGCAATATGCGTCCTACCTCGTGGTATGGCGTAGATGCAATGCAAACTCACGCTACTCCAAAGGGAAAACCCAAAATGTAAAGACAATACTGAAGGGAAATAACCGAAGGGAGATATGTATATAGATTATGTATATGAGCCCTTACTCGGGTCTTGCAAATAAGAGTGAAGGCTCAATGTGGGTGCGTGCTGGAATTGAAAGACTTATACACACGACATGAAATTAAACCCAAATATAAATTGCAGTATGGCCTTGACTAAGGTCTTGGGAGTAAGAGCGAAGGCTCAATGTGTGTGAAAGTGCTTGAATTGAAGTACTACACACACGACATAAATGAAACCCAAATAAACTGCAATAAGGCCTTTACTAAGGCAATAAGGCTCAATGTGTTAGTGCTAAGGACATGAAAGGAAACCCTTAGGTCGGAGGAATAAGAGCGAAGGCTCAATGTGTGTGAAAGTGCTTGAATTGAAAGACTTACTCACACGACATGAAATGAAACCCAAATAGTATAGGTCGGCCCTTACTTGGGTCTTTCAAATAAGAGCGAAAGCGCAATGTGTGTGAGAGTGCTTGAAGGACTTACTCACACGACATGAAATGAAACCCCCTTAGGTCGGCCCTTACTTGGGTCTTTCAAATAAGAGCGAAAGCTCAATGTGTGTGAGAGTGCTTGAATTGAAAGACTTACTCACACGACATGAAATGAAACCCAAATAGTATAGGTCGGCCCTTACTTGGGTCTTTCAAATAAGAGCGAAAGCTCAATGTGTGTGAGAGTGCTTGAATTGAAAGGCTACGGACCCAACTTAAACAAAACCCTTCGAAAATGAAAGTATATATATACACTTATGTATTAGGGTTGATTAGGCCCGTGTGTGTCCAAAATCATGCACAACTAAGAGAGTGCACGTGTGTGGGTGTGCCAAGCCACGTTATTACAAGCGGGGGGAGACTAGGCTCCGTTATTACAACCCCGTGTCAAATTGAATCTCAAGCAAGTATACAACTAAAAACCGAGTTTAGGCACTTACGAGTAGTTGGTCCGTAGAGGCCTTGCTTGAGCGTGGGCTTGGCCTTCACCTTGGGCTGCAAACGGGAGCTCTGCGAGGGTCGATGACAAAGGGTGCTGGCCGGCTGCAAGTGGGGTGCGGGATAGGCGCCTCGAAGGTGGCCGGTTGCAAGTTGGTGTCGCCTTGACGTGGGCGATTAAAGGGGTGGACCAAGTGAGTGTTTAGGGTCACTAGGAGAGTCGAGTGTTTAGGGAAGGTGGACCTAAAGGGGAGTTTATGGGAAGGCCGAATGGGAGTCCTATAGGGTGGAAGAAATGGCTGGCCGGTTGCAAATGGGATGGTTAGGTAGTGGCTGGTAGTTTAGGTTGTGCTAGGTTCGGCTAAGTGAAAAGGGTGGTGACAAAGGGCTGAGATGATGATATGGTGGGTGGTTAGGAGTGGAGAGGGAGTAGAAAAGGATTTAGGTAGAGTTGGGGGATGCTTACCGAATGGGGAGAGGCGGTGGAAGGAAAAGAGGAGCAGCCGGATGTGGGAGCTCGGCTGGGAGATGGTGGTGTGAGCTGTGGTGGGGTGGAGGGATGGTGGTGGTGCAGGTGGAGCAGGCGGGCAGGTTCGGCTGGGTGAGGAAATGGGAGAAAGAGAGGGCCCGGCTGGGTGAGGTGAGAGCTCCTAGCTAGGAAAACCCGCCCCCAAGGGGGGGGGGTTTAAATAGGGATGGGTAGGTCGGTTAGGGCTGGGCTTGGGGTAGTGGTTAGGTGGTTTAGGTAGGGTGGTATGTAGATAAGGTGGGCTGGAAAGGGTTGGGCCAGATATTTTGAAAACTAGGGGTTTGGGTAGATTGTGGGCTAGGGGTGGTTTAGGGGTTTAGGGCTAGGTTAGGTGGTTGGGTTTTAGGGTGAGGTTTAGTGAGCTAGGTTAGGTGATTAGGCTAGTTTTAGGCTAGGTTTAGGGAAATTAACCTAGGTTTAGGGAAGGATTAGGGAAGTGGGTTAGGTGATTAGGTTGGGATTAGGCCGGGATTAGGGAAGTGGGTTAGGTGATTAGGTTCAGATTAGGGGTGGATTAGGGGTTTAGGCTAGGATTAGGCGTTTTGGGTTAGGTTTAGGTGAAGGAGCTCCCTTTGCATGGCCCATAGACCTTAACCACCTCATGTTGGTGCAGCCCTAGGTTAGGTCTTAGCTAATTACAAGCTTAAACCCACTCAATTAGGCTAACCCACATGATTAACCCCAAACTTGACACAAAAGTCAAGCTTAATTACAACACTCTTGATATTTTCCATCCCCACTCTCTCTCATGCCCAATATCCCACGTGAATTTCAAGTGGGCCCCACCTCCATTTATGAGAAGGTGATGTGGGCCATGGATATGGATATTGGATTGGATCTCTGGATCCAAATCCAAATCCAAGTCCACATATGGGTTTGGATTGGGATCTGGATATATATGGTCCAGATCCAATCCAAACTGAACTTTGACTCCTTCGAGCTGGGTTTGAAATGGACGATTTGTGTGGGGCCTGACAGCATCAGTACTCCGTCTGCGTTGGGTCTTCGCCAACATGGTCGTCCGCCTCCGTTTCTGCCTTCCGGAGATGACTTCAAAGGATATTTTGATAAGAATAGGGTCTTGGACGTTCGAGATCCTGGGGGTATGAATCAGATACAAGAGTTGCTGTGCCGGGCTCGACATGTGCTCCGGTTCCGGGCTCTTCTTAGCTCTCCTAGTCCTGTCTTGATCGGGCCAAGCCACTTCGGGGTTTCAAAAACGTGTTTTAAAAGGTTTTCAAAAGCTATATTATATATTTTTGAAATACAGAGTTTAAAACATATATACAGGGTTGTCTGGAAGGCTCCTGGGTTTTCAGACTCAAAAATGGCCCTTTGGGGCTACTTGTATAAAAGCAGGTTGTTTTGAAGAAATTCGTGGTATTTCGGGGTGTTTACGGTCATGTAAATGCCAACATGATGGCGATGAAAATACTTAGAGGGGGCTATTTTTGGTCCACCCTGAAAAAGGATTGTCACGATCATGTTAGGAAGTGTCATCCATGTCAAGTGCATGGGCACGCCATTCATATCCCATCATCAGCATTGCATTCCGTGGTCAGCCCCTGGCCATTTACCATGTGGGCGTTTGACATCGTAGGTCCAATATTTCCAAAGGCCTCGAATGGGCATCGATTTATTTTAGCAGCCACGGAGTATTTCTCCAAATGGGTGGAAGCCATATCCCTAACAAATGTAATGGGGCAACATGTGGTGGCTTTCATCCGGAGGAATATCTTGGCTCGATTTGGGGTTCCACGAGACCTTGTGTCTGATAATGGTACCCCATTCAAGAATGAGCGGATGGTTAAGTTGTGCAACACGTATGGCATAACTCACCACTTCTCCTCGCCCTACTACCCTCAAGGCAACGGCCAAGCCGAAGCCACCAACAAGACTCTCATTAGAATTATTGAGAAAACCTTAGAGAAGGGTAGGATGTGGCACGAGAAGTTGGATGAAGCCTTATGGGCTTATAGGACTTCCATCCGGACTCCCACGAATGCCACACCATTCGAATTGGTCTATGGCACAAACGCCATTCTTCCCATTCATACTAAACTACATTCATTTCATACATCCATAGCACTCGACCTCCCCCTAGAGACGCTTCAGCATGCTAGGATGGCCGAACTAGATTTTCTAGATGAGAGGCGACTCCTTGCCATGGATCATGCTCGTGCATACCGGCAAAGGATAGCCCGACATTATAGCAAACACATGAGACCTCGCCACTTTGAAGTGGGAGATCTGGTCTTAAAAACCATCCACCATCGTGGCCCACACCCCCTAGGCAAGTGGCGCCCCAACTGGGATGGACCCTATGTTGTACGAGCAACCACTACGAACAATTCGTATTGGTTGATCGATGTAGAAGGTAGGAATTTAGCAGATCCTATCAATATTCAATACTTAAAGAAGTATCATGTGTAGGATCTTGATTAAATTCCAGTTTTCGAAAATTTTAAAAAAGGGATAGGTTCCCTGAGACATGTGAATAAGATGCAAAAGCAAACTCGTGTGACCCTGAGTGAGAGAATTCGCACTTGTGAAAGAGTGGAGTTTTCAAAATCGTGGTTACATTTCAAAATCCTCTTCTTACAAAGAAAGGCCTAGTTCAACATAGCAAGATACTTGCAAGTAGTACGTGCTATTTCTAAATAGGCTGATCTGGAATGGATCGAGTGTAGGCTTGGGATAAGTCCTCCCCTCTTCTCTTCTCCTTCCAAAAGGAAAACAAAGGCCCAAAACAAAAGGGAATTTCCCATTCAAAGTCTCTTTCCAAGAGAAAGAAACCAGATTTCCAAAGAAAAATCGAATCTCTTGTGAAAAAGAGGGATTAAAGAAAAAATACTCCCAAAGGGAGACCCTCTATGAAAAAAAGGAAAAAGAGGCCAAAAAGCTCAACAAGAGCAGTTTTCCGCCTTCTATGCCTTAAACCACGGGACGCTTCAGAAGGGACCGTGGTATCTCTTTCCCATCCCTGGCCTATCCCAAGCTAAAGCATGGTTCATTTCGAGGAATCCTAAAGTAAAAATAGGATTTACTTACTTGAATTTCATCTTGTTTGAGAATTTGACGTTTCGAGTAAGGCATAGGAATTTGAAATGAAGCTTGTTTTCTTATAAAACCTCCGCTAGATAAGCAAGTGTTAAGACTCAAACAAGGGCAAGCACGAAGAGCTCGAGATCCTTAGGATCGAGGCTCAAGACAGTTGTCCCTTTTATAAATAGCTTTTGTAAATAAGTTTTGAAAACCGAACATCGAACAGCATAGGATTTGCTCACTTGGAGCAGTAGGCCTTGTAAGTCTCTAGAGTTCGACCACATTTGGTCTCTGGGAGGTCGCTACTCTTGGCACCACACCCATGTCATTTGCATTCCATGCATGGATGGTACTTGCATGAACATGATCCCATTTAGGACCAGATTCCATGTGAAACCCTTTGGCGTGATATCTCCTCCTACCAGAGTTTGTAAATTGAGATTTTGCTAAAATGGGACAATCCCATATTCTTCGTGGATAGATCTAGGGAGACATTAAAAGGGGTGTTTGTCATCTTTGCCCTTATCCAAATCGATTTGGACAAGGCCAAAGAGGGGCATCTGTAAACACCCCGAAATCCCACGAATTTCTCAAAATCCATCTAGTTTTATACAAGCAGCCCCAAAGGGCCATTTTTGAGTCTGGAAACCTAGGAGCCTTCCAGACAACCCTGTACATACGTTTTAAACTTCTATATTTCAAAAATATATAATATAGCTTTTGAAAACCTTTTAAAACACGTTTTTGAAACCCCGAAGCGGCTTGGCCCGATCAAGACAGGACCAGGAGAGCTAAGAAGAGCCCGGAACTGGAGCACATGTCAAGCCCGGCACAACAACTTTTGTATCTGATTCACACCCCCAGGATCTCGAACGTCCAAGACCCTGTTCTTATCAAAATATCATTTGAAGTCATCTCCGGAAGGCAGAAACGGAGGCGGACGACCATGTTGGAGAAGACCCAACGCAGACGGAGTACTGATGCTGTCAGGCCCCGCACAAATCGTCCATTTCGAACCCAGCTCGAAGGAGTCAGAGTTCAGTTTGGATTGGATCTGGACCATATATATCCAGATCCCAATCCAAACCCATATGTGGACTTGGATTTGGATTTGGATCCAGAGATCCAATCCAATATCCATATCCATGGCCCACATCACCTTCTCATAAATGGAGGTGGGGCCCACTTGAAATTCACGTGGGATTATGGGCATGAGAGAGAGTGGGGATGGATAATATCAAGAGTGTTGTAATTAAGCTTGACTTGTGTGTCAAGTTTGGGGTTAATCATGTGGGTTAGCCTAATTGAGTGGGTTTAAGCTTGTAATTAGCCAAAACCTAACCTAGGGCTGCACCAACATGAGGTGGCTAAGGTTTATGGGCCATGCTAAGGGAGCTCCTTCACCTAAACCTAACCCAAAACACCTAATCCTAGCCTACCACCCTAATCCACCCCTAATCTGAGCCTAATCACCTAACCCACTTCCCTAATCCCGGCCTAATCCCAACCTGATCACCTAACCCACTTCCCTAATCCTTTCCTAAACCTAGGTTAATTTTCCTAAACCTAGCCTAAACCTAGCCTAATCACCTAACCTAACTCACTAAACCTCACCCTAAAACCCAACCACCTAACCTAGCCCTAAACCCCTAAACCACCCCTAACCCACAATCTACCCAAACCACTAGTTTCTAAAATATCTGGCCCAACCCTTTCTAGCCCACCTTATCTTAATACCACCCTACCTAAACCACCTAATCACTACCCCAAACCCAGCCCTAACCGACCTACCCATCCCTATTTAAACCCCCCCCCTTGGGGGCGGGCTTTCCTATCTAGAAGCCTTCCCCAAGCCTAGCCGGGTCCTCTCCTTCCTCCACTTTCCCACCTGCCCCAGCTGCGCCGCCTGCACCACCACCATCCCTCCATCCCACCACAGCTTGCACCGCCATCTCCACCACCTCCCGGCCGAGCTTCACAGCCTGCCCACTTTTCTCCCAGCCGGGTACCACCTTCTCCCCATTCGGTAAGTACCCCCCCAACTCTACCTAACTCCTTCTCTACTCCCTCTCCACTCCTAGCCACCCACCATACCATCATCTTACCTACACATCAGCTCTTTGCTGCCACCATTCTCACTTAGCCGAATCTATCACAACCTAAAGCCACCGGCCACTACCTAACCATCCTATCTACATCCGGCCACCCTATAAGACTCCCATTCGGCCTTCCCTTAAACGCCCTTTAGGTCCATATTCCCTAATACTCTAGACTCTCCTAGTGACCCTACACACTCACTTGGCCCAGCCCTTTAATCCCCCACATCAAGGCGACACCCATTTGTAGCCGGCCACCTTCGAGGCGCCTATCCCGCGCCCCACTTGCAGCCGGCCAGCACCCTTTGTCATTCCCCCTCGCGGAGCTCCCGTTTGCATCCCAAGGCGAAGGCCAAGCCCACGCTCAAGCAAAGCCTCTACGGACCAGCTACTCGTAAGTGCCTAAACTCGGTCTTTAGTTGTATACTTGCTTGAGATTCAATTTGATACGGGGTTGTAATAACGGAGCATAGTCTCCCCCGCTTGTAATAACGTGGCTTGGCACACCCACACACGTGCACTCTCTTAGTTGTGCACGATTTTGAACACACACAGGCCTAATCAGCCCATAATACATAAGTATATATATATACTTTCATTTTCGAAGGGTTTTTTTTGCTTAAGTTGGGTGCGTTGTCTTTCAATTCAAGCACTCACACACATTGAGCTTTCGCTCTTATTTGAAAGACCCAAGTAAGGGCCGAACTATACTATTTGGGTTTCATTTCATGTCGTGTGAGTAAGTCTTTCAATTCAAGCACTTTCACACACATTGAGCTTTCGCTCTTATTTGAAAGACCCAAGTAAGGGCCGACCTATACTATTTGGGTTTCATTTCATGTCGTGTGAGTAAGTCTTTCAATTCAAGCACTTTCACCCACATTGAGCCTTCGCTCTTATTTGCAAGACCCGAGTAAGGGCTCATATACATAATCTATATACATATCTCCCTTCGGTTATTTCCCTTCGGTTATTTCCCTTCAGTATTGTCTTTACATTTCGGGTTTTCCCTTTGGAGTAGCGTGAGTTTGCATTGCATCTACGCCATACAACGAGGTAGGACGCATATTGCATCGAAGCAAGCCCCGCTCGAATTCGCCCATGTAGTGGAGTGTTCATAACACACAAACTAGGTAGCCCGAAAAGGGATAAAAGAAAAGACTTAGGCACGTGCAAATCCACGTGATCTAAAACATGCAATCGCATTTTAAAGACCCGAAATAGACACCTCGAACCGCTTCGTAGACTTTCTCTCCAAAAACTCGATTTTTTCAAAGCGTACAGACTGACCCTTGCGCATCGGTGCAAGAAGGTCTGCGACGACAAGAGCTTACTTGCTCACAATCGCCACGTTTAGAAGTCAGTGTTAAAAATATCTTCGCTAGCTTAGGTAAGCTAGCTGGCACGCCCTGTTTGCATACATAGGACTTAGACACACGAGAGGATCCGCTCCGAGCCCTGAAAAAGGCGAGAGGCGGGGATTTTCGCGCGTCTACAATAGTCAGCTAGGGCTTGCCCCTTAATGGAGATCTAATGATGGTATTTCAAGTCATACTCCATTAGAAGGAGTTGCCATTTCCCCAATCTACCAGTGAGAATGGGTTTTTCGAACAAATGCTTGATCGGATCAAGCTTGGACACTATCCAGATCTCATGATCTAGGAAATAGTGTCTAAATTTCTGGCAGGCCTAAACTAGGGCCAAGCACGTCTTCTCCATGGCTTGATAATTCCTTTCATAAGCCAAGAGAGTTTTCAAAATATAATAGATGGCATACTCCTTATGGGTGTGTAAACACCCCAAAATCTTCTATATTTCAAAAACTCTCAAAAACACCAAAAAGCTCGTTTGAGCCAAAACGACAACCTGTTTTAAAATGTGAAAACAGGTACAAAAGGCAAAAGAAAAGCCCAAGCAAGAAGAGGATTCGAGTCCAGAGTCTCAAAAGCCACCCCCTGCTCAAAAAATGGAAGAAAAAAGAGCCCGTTTGGAGAAAAGCCCGACAGAAGGGTAAAAATGTAATTTGAGTCAAAGAAAAAGCACAAAGCAGCTCCAAAATGCAGAAAGAAGCCCAGTACCTGAGGAAGTCGACAGAAGTCCGAGACACGTCCCGTTAGAATGAAGAACGGAATCCGTGCGGCAATCTTAGTTCGATATCAATAGGAACCGGCCAAAAATCAAAACGACGGACCGAAACAAACGCCGAAAAAGTCCTGAAAAGCAGAACACCAGTTGGAAGAAAGACTTGGGGAAGACCTAGGCCAGAGTTGGGCATCCGATGAATCGAAGCCCGCACAAAACCGACGGTGAAAAGCACCAGAAAGGACCAAAAAACCAAGGAGCAGAAGAAAAATCTGGATTGGGTCTGAACCCAAAAATATCCAGATCCAGATCCAAATTGTGTTTGGATTGGATATGGATCTCAAAAATCCAAGATCCGAGATCCGAGATCCAAACCCAAATAAATATTTAGACTGGATCTAGATCTCAAAATATCCGAGATCCGTGATCCAGATCCACATTAAGTTTGGATTGGATCCGGATAGCCAAACCCAAATCCAGGACCCAAGATCCAAAATCCACTTAAAACCTCTATAAATAGAGGTGAGTGGGCTGGAAATCATTCACGTGAAGTCTCCAGGAAACCCACTTCACATGAAATAAAGCGGGGGATGAGAGAGAAAGTGGCTCATAGGCCCAAAGTGTTTTTTGTTTGAGATGGGATTGGCCCATGGAGGCAACGGCTGCACCAAGCAAGCATCTTCTTCAAGCCGGCTGGGAGTGGAGATCATGGCAGAGCTTGGCGGCTTGAGTGGTGGCTGGAGCGGAGCTGCACCCTAGGTAAGCCTTAAAAACCTAATCTAACCCACCTCTTCCCTAACCTCTCTAGACCACCCATCAACCACCAAGAACCGCCCCTAAAAACACTACCTAAACAGCCAAGTCCTGGCCGATTTTTTCAAAACATCTACCCTAGACAACCACCTAGCTAGGCTGCTCCAAGACCCAAACCTAGTTCGGCCACCTCCTGGCCGAACTCCCCCCCTTCAACCCAACCAAGTTCGGCCAGCTTTGGCCGAACTTCAACCTAACTCGAGCCACCTTGGCTCGAGTCCTTTTTCCCCAAAAACCCACGGCCTGCACCAGCAGGCCGTGTCCCCTTTTCCTACCCAAGGCAGACCAACTACCTAAAAACCAGCCCAGCCCGTGGCTGGTTTTCCCCCTCCAACTACCTAAAACAGCCCGGCCAAAGGTGGCCGGGCTTCCTTGTTTTTCTTGCCAAAAACCTAGCCGGCCTTAGCCAGCCCACCTACCTAAGACCCATGGCCTGCTAGAGCAGGCCGTGTCCCACCTAAAATCAACTAAGGCCTGCCCTAAAGGCAGGCCATCCCAGCCCAAAACCTTAGGCTAAGGGCTAGCCGTGAACCAGCCCCTAAGCTCACCTTGGCAAACCTAGTGAACCCTACCTAAACTTGGCCATATATCATCCCTAGCTTAACCGTGTCCCATCTTCAGCACCTAGACTAGGACCAACTACACCTTAATACCACTCTTACTCGAGCCACCTTGGCTCGAGTTTCACAAGATCAAAACCAAGGCCAAATGTTGGCCGAACCCTAGAGCAAACAACTACCACTCGAGCCACTTTGGCTCGAGTTTCACAAGACCTAAACCATATCCTATCACTCGAGCCACCTTGGCTCGAGTCATGCCTAATACCAGGTCCAAAACATGACCTAAACCAAGGCCAAGTGCTGGCCTAATCCTAAGCTTAAACACGACCTAAACCAAGGCCAAGTGCTAGCCTAATCCTAAGTCTAAACCTCACTAAACCTAAGGCCAAATGCTGGCCAAATCCTAAACCAAAAAGCCTATCACTCGAGCCAAGGTGGCTCGAGTCATCCCTTACCCAAACCAGCCACAAGCGGCCCTAAACCCGGTATAATTTGCAGCTCTCGGAACTCCAAGTCTCCCCAAGCTCTCAAGCTCTCCAGCTTCGCTCCCACGTGCCCCAAACTCCATGTAATGATGATGGACTCGCCTCTTGTACGAGCATAACTCAAGAATCTGGAAAATATGAGTTTATTTTGATATATATCAAGTTGTTTTTCGTATTCAATTCAATTTGATATGGGGTTGTAATAACGGAGCATCGTCTCCCCCCGGATGTAATAACAGTGCTGGACACACGAGACACACACATACACTCGAGCCTTTTTGCTCTTATCTCGTACACAAGCACCACGTACACAATTGAGCCTTTTCGCTCTTATTATACGTACGTATTTCAATTAAGCTGGGTTGTTACATTAAGTCGTGTGAGTTTGTTTTTCAATTACACACTCGCACCCAAGAAACACCCGAGCGTTTGCTCAAACACTTCACGCACATTTTGGCCTCAGAAGCCGCTAAGATATAGCCATATCTATATACTTTCTGCTGCGTGAGTTTTCCCGGTTCAGTTGTGTACGCATTTTAATTCTGGGTTTTAAATTCAGTCGTGTGTGTTGTCTTTCAATTTATACACATACACACACACCACAATTGAGCCTTTCCGCTCTTACATATATCTATATCTCCCTTCTGCTGCGTTTTACGGTTCAGTTGCGTGTGTTGCATTTCAATTTATACACAACACCGACGCACACATTGAGCCTTTCCGCTCTTAAGATATAGAGATATTTGAATTTCTGCAATTTACATTCAAGTCGTGTGAGTTGCATTCAATTTGGGTTTTCCCTTCTGTTAAGTCTTTAAATTTTGGGTTTTTACATTCAAGTTGTGTGAGTTGCATTGCATACTCGCCATACTCGAGCTAGGTTGCATACCTGCATCGAACAAACCCGAATAAATCATGCAAAACGCTCATCTTAGGCATTTGATGCACACACTCCACGCCTAAGGCAGATAAATTTCAAAGACTTAGGGTCGCCCAAACCCAGTAAAAGCAAAAACTCGCCAAATGCATGCTTTCCAAGATTTTCAAAACACCTGTTTATTCAAAAATCAATTTTTGAGTTTAACTTGTTTCAAAAGAAGTCTCTAAGCGTACAGACTGACCCTTGCGCGTCGGTGCAAGAAGGTCTGCGATGAAAAGATCCCACTTGCCTACAATCGCCTTTCAAAAGTCAGATATTTTCAAAACTTACTTTGCTAGTTTGAGTAAGCTAGCTGGCACGCCCTAAAAGCGAACGTAGATTGCGAAAAGATTCGCTCCAAGCCTAAGAAACCCGGAGTCGAGGATTTTTCGTGTCTACAGGGTGTCATCCTCGTATTGAGCTAATAAAGCTCCCAAGGCATTCGCATGCACGGAAATGTAAAGCAAAAGAGGTTTTCCTTGCTTTAGAGGATTTAAAATAGGGGGATTAACTAGGTATGCCTTTAGTCTTTCGAATGACTTTTGACAGTCATTATCCCATGAAAATTTCGTGCCCTTTCTCAATAATTTGTTGAAGGGTTCGCATCTAGTCGCCAGGTTTGAGATAAACCTGCGAATGGATTGTAATAGACCTTGGAGGCTACGAATCTGCGTGAGATTGGAGGGTGGAGTCATGTCTATGATGGCTCAACACTTAGATGGGTCGACTTCTATACTCCTTTGGTTCACCATAAAGCCTAAGAGCTTTCCAGACTCTACTCCGAATACACATTTTTGAGGGTTTAGCTTTACTTTGTAAAGTCTAAGCCTTTCGAAAATCTTTTGAAAGCATTCGATATGAGTGCATCGAGTTTTGGATTTTGCCAAGAGATCATCCACATATACCTCCACGAGCTCATGAATCTAATCATGGAAGATCGTGGTCATGACTCTCTGGTATGTGGCGCCGGCATTTTTCAAACCAAAGGGCATGACTGTATAGCAGTACGTGCCCCATGGGGTTGTGAAAGCGGTCTTACCCTGATCTCGTAGGCTTAATTTGATTTGATTATACCCTGAATAGCCATCCATAAACGGAAACATTTCGTGATTTGCAGTACTATCGACTATCAAATCTATGTTTGGTAAAGGATAATTATCCTTTGGAGTGGCTTTATTCAGGTTTCTAAAATCGATGCATATTCGAATCTTCCCATTGGTTTTTCGAACAACAACGATATTGGATAACCAATTAGAATACGCAATGGGTTTTATAAATCCGGCTTTTAATAGATCTTCTAAACCCTCTTTGACTTGTTCGTGTACATTCGGATGTATTTTCCTAAGCTTTTGCTTTATGGGTTTCACATCTGCATCTAAGGGAAGACGATGTTCGACAATACTGGGGTCTATGCCCGGCATGTCTTCATACGTCCATGCAAACACATCTAAGTAGGTTTGGAGAAATGCAATGAATGTTGATCTTTCATGCTCATGCAAACATGCGCCTACCTTAATGAGTTTGGGATTTGAATCACTCCCTAGGTTTACCTCTATGAAATCTCCTCCTACTGAACTTGAAGGCTTTTCAAAATCGAGAATTTTATGAAATTCTGGGAGCTCAGAAGTGGGATCTTCCTGAAGGGGACCTACTTCTGGGCTTCGATCATTCTCGCGGTTTATAGATCCTAGGGAATTTGATGCATGAATTTTCAAAAAAGGTGGTTTTATACTTGGAATTTCTATTGATTTCGAAATTTTTGGTCTGGTTATACAGACAACGTTTTTTTCGAAATCCTTTCCTTTTTCCAAAACTTTACTAGGAGCAGCTATGTACAAAATCTTTTTGGAGTTTTGTAATTTTTCGATTTTTTTGTTCTTTTGAAAAACTAGAACTTTGGGAACTATATAAACTACTCTTTTTTCGAGTTTTTCATTTTCCAATGTTTTTGGCTTTTGTAATTTTTCTATTTTTTGGATTTTGAATTTTTCAAATGTTTTTGTATTTTTGATAGAGGGATCTTCCATCATACCTACAAAGGGAAAACACTACAGGTTAGACTCTGAATAAGAGGTCTAAATCGTAGGTTTCTTCTAGGGTAGGCTCCACAGCACCCGCGACGCAGGTGATCACAAGGGGTGGCTCTGGTGGTATTCTGGAAGTATAGCCGATCCCATATCGGCTTGGGTTGGCCTAGGAAGTATGGGTTCTGGGAGACCCTGATTTTGTGCTCCTAGACTCTTATATGGCAAAAGCTCATGTTTAACAGCATGTTCCACGATTTTTTGTTTTTAGAAAAGGTTTGGTATAAATCGTGGTCCTAGAACTTGTTGTCATCTATGTTATGCACATAGGGCTTTTTGTCCAGGGGTTTTGGAAATAAGGGATTCTTGGGTTTTCCTAGAATGGTAACGTGGCTTGGCACACTCACACACAAGTGCACTCTCTTAGGCGTGCACGATTTTGAACACACACGGGCCTAATCAACCCCTAAGATATAAATTTATGTATATACTTTAAATTACGTAGGGTTTTGCTTAAGTTGGGTGTGTCGTCTTTAAATTCTCGCACTCACACACATTGAGCCTTCTCTCTTATTTGTAAGACCCAAGTAAGGGCCGTGTTATACTATCCTTGGGTTTATTTCATGTTGTGTGCATAGTACTTCAATTCAAGCACTCACACACATTGAGCTTTCGCTCTTATTCCCAAGACCTTAGTTAAGGCCATACTGCAATTTATATTTGGGTTTAATTTCATGTTGTGTGCGTAGTACTTCAATTCAAGCACTCACACACATTGAGCTTTCGCTCTTATTCCCAAGACCTTAGTTAAGGCCATATTGCAAGTTATATTTGAGTTTCATTTCATGTTGTGTGCATGGTACTTCAATTCAAGCACTCACACACATTGAGCCTTCGCTCTTATTTGCAAGACCCGAGTAAGGGCCCATATATACATTATATACGTATTTCCCTTCGGCAATTTATATTACAAGTCATTTCCCTTCGGTATTGTCTTTTAAATTTGGGTTTTCCCTTTGGAGTAGCGTGAGTTTGCATTGCATATACGCCATACCACGAGTTAGGATGCATATTGCATCAAAGCAAACCCCATACTCCCGCTCAAAATCGCCACATTTAGTGGAGTGTTCATAACACACACCTAGGTGGCCCGTAAAGGGATAAAAAGAAAGACTTAGGCACGTGCAAATCCACGTGATCTAAAATCTGAAAATCATACTAAAAAGACCCGAATCAAACACCTCAAAGCGCTTTCGTAGGTCCTTCTATCCAAAAAATCGATCTTTAAAAGCGTACAGACTGACCCTTGCGCATCGGTGCAAGAAGGTCTGCGACAACAAGAGCTTGCTTGCTCACATTCGCCATGTTAGAAGTCAGGTTCTAGAATATATCTTCGCTAGCTTAGGTAAGCTAGCTGGCACGCCTTGTTTATTTAAATAGGACTTAGACACACGAAAAGGTTCGCTCCAGGCCTAAGAACCAGGAAGCAGAGATTTTCTGCGTCTACAAAATCTCTCAAGGTGTTTAAAGTCGGCGTGACTTCTACGTTATGCGAGAATCTCTGCATAAAGCAGTTCGCTAACTCTTCAAAAGTTGCGAACTAGCTAAGATCGTAGGAAGCCAGGCATTTGGCAGCTGTGCACTTGAGGGACAAAGGAAACCAATACACCCATTTCATCGAGTCCTTCTTTTTCTTATGGGCTCGACGAGAGAAAAGCTGCAAGTGAGACCTAGGGTCTCCCATGCCATCGTACCGATGGAAGTTCGGTATTTCGTCATCACTATCTGTTTTATAGTCCACAAGTAAGAAATCAGATAGGGCGTAACTTCTTTTCTCTTTATTTTGCCCTCTCAGCAACTGCTGTAGGGCTTTACGGTCCTTATGTGTGAAGGACTCATGGTATTGGTTACCTTCCATTGCGGAAGTCTCCTTATGTTTGCGAGGTTTTTCAAATTTTTCTTGGCCTTTGGTTCGCCATTTGACGAAAACGAATCACCTGCTTCAACCTCTTGGTTAAGAGCAGCGATCTTGGCCTCGAAATCCCTTTTCAAGTCTTCAATCTCTTGTTTTTTCGAAAACTTCCTAGATTGAGAACTTGATGCGCATGAGCCATGGCTGGATACCTCTTGGGAGCCTAGACTTGACATGCTTGAATATGCTTTTCAAAACAAATCCTAAGTATGAAAGTGCAATAAACAAAGTTAAAACACTTTAGAAAAAAAATTTCATGAGGTTTTTCTACATGAACTGACTCTGCACAAGGCCCAGGTCCCACCGGGCGTGCCAATTCCCGTAGACACGAAAAATTCCCACTTCTGGTTCTAAGGTCCGATGTGAATCTTTTCGTGTGTCTAAGTCGTTTTTATAGCAAAAGGGCGTGCCAGCTAGCTTGCTTAAGCTAGCGAAGTAAGTTTTGAAATTTGACTCTATCGGAGTGACTATGAGCAAGTGAGCTCTTTTTGTCGCAGACCTTCTTGCACCGATGCGCAAGGGTCAGTCTGTACGCTTGGCAAAGTCTTTTAAAACAAACTGTAAACACCCCGAAATCCCATGAATTTCTCAAACCCATCTGGTTTTGTAAAAGCAGCCCCAAAGGGCTATCTTGAGTCTGGAAACCCAGGAGCCTTTCAGACAACTCTGTATATATGTTTTAAACTTTTTATTTCGAAAATACATAATATGGCTTTTGAAAACCCTTTTAAAACATGTTTTGAAAACCCCGAAGCAGCTTGGCCTAATCCAGACAGGACCAAGAGAGCTAAGGAGAGCCCGGAACCGGAGCACCTGTCGAGCCCAACACAACAACTCTTGTATCAAATCCACACCCCCAGGATCTCGAATGTCCAAGACCCTGTTATCATCAAAACCTTGTTCGAAGTCATCTCCGGAAGGCGAAAACAAAGGCGGACGATCATGTTGGCGAAGACCCAACACAGACGGAGCACTGATGCTGTCAGGCCCCGCACAAACCGTTCATTTCGAACACAGCTCGAAGGAGTCAGAGTTCAGTTTGGATCGGATCTGGACCATATATATCCAGATCCCAATCCAAACCCATGTATGGACTTGGATTTGGATTTGGATTCAAAAATCCAATCCAATATCCATATCCATGGCCCACATCACCTTCTCATAAATGGAGGTGGGGCCCACTTGAATTTCACGTGGGATTATGGGCATGAGAGAGAGTGGGGGTGGATAAGATCAAGTGTGTGTTGTAATTAAGCTTGACTTGTGTGTCGAGTTTGGGGTTAGTCATGTGGGTTAGCCTAATTAAGTGGGTTTAAGCTTGTAATTAGCCAAAACCTAACCTAGGGCTGCACCAACATGAAGTGGTTAAGGTCTATGGGCCATGCAAAGGGAGCTCCTTCACCTAAACCTAACCAAAAATGCCTAATCCTAGCCTTCCACCCTAATCCGCCCCTAATCTGAACCTAATCACCTAACCTACTTCCCTAATCCCGGCCTAATCCCAACCTAATCACCTAACCCACTTCCCTAATCCTTCCCTAAACCTAGGTTAATTTCCCTAAACCTAGCCTAATCCTAGCCTAATCACCTAACCTAGCTCACTAAACCTCACCCTAGAACCAACCCACCTAACCAAACCCTAAACCTCTAAACCACCCGTAGCCCACAACCTACCCAAACCACTTGTATCTAAAATATCTGGCCCTACCCTTTCCAGCCCACCCTACCTAAACCACCTAACCACTACCCCAAACCCAGCCCTATATAAACCCCCCCCCTTGGGGGCGGGTTTCACAATCTAGAAGCCCACCCATTCCTAGCCGGGTCCTCCCCTTTCCCACTCAGCCGAATCCCCTTCTGCTCCACCTACTCCACGTCTAGCTACCACCTCTGCCACCACCTCCCAGCCGAGTATCACCACCACCTCTGCCACCACCTTCCAACCGAACGCCACCACCTGCACCACTTCCTTCCAGCCGAGCGCCACCTTCTCTTCGTCCGGTAAGTCCCCTACACCCTACCTTACCACCTCTTCACTCCCTCTCCACTCTCAACCACCTAATCCACTCCCATAGCACCCTAACACTAGCCCTTCCACTCGCTGCCACCCTTCTCACTCAGCCGAACCCATAGCTCCCTAACTACCCGCCACCACCTAGCCCTTTTAGTCCCATTCGGCCACCCTATCCGACTCCCTAAAACCTGCCCACATCACCCCAAGACACTTACCCTACCCACTACCACTTGGTCCCATCTCCTAGCTAACTCCCTTCCCCTACATCACTCCCAGCCGCCTTAGCAGCCCGCCACCACCAAACTCCCTTAGTCGGCCACCCCCTTCCCCTACATCACTCCCAGCCGCCTTAGCAACCCGCCAACCTTAAGTGCCCCATTAGGTCTCCCTTTGAGCTCCCCTTAGTGACCCTACTTAGGTCCTTTAACCAAAACACACCAAAAACAACCCATCTCTAGTGGCCGGCTACCTTCAAAGCGCCTCTTCCGTGCGCCAAGGACACTCGTCCAGCACCTCTTGCCGTTCAACCTCGCGGAGCTCCCTTTTGCA
Source organism: Brasenia schreberi (assembly GCA_036023115.1). Classification (NCBI taxonomy): domain Eukaryota; kingdom Viridiplantae; phylum Streptophyta; class Magnoliopsida; order Nymphaeales; family Cabombaceae; genus Brasenia; species Brasenia schreberi. The sequence goes on from JAYKKT010000059.1 coordinate 17,804,384, forward strand.
GCCCAAGGCGAAGGCCAAGCCCACGCTCAAGCAAGGCATCTTCGGACCAGCTATTAGTAAGTGCCTAACTCGGTCTTTAGTTGTATACTTGCTTGAGATTCAATTCGATACGGGGTTGTAATAACGGAGCATAGTCTCCCCCCGCTTGTAATAACATGGCTTGGCCCACCCACACACGTGCACTCTCTTAGTTGTGCACGATTTTGAACACACACGGGCCTAATCAACCCCTAATACATAAGTATATACATATACTGTAATTTTGTAGGGTTTTGCTTAAGTTGGGTGTGTTGTCTTTCAATTCAAGCACTCACACACATTGAGCCTTCGCTCTTATTTGAAAGACCCAAGTAAGGGCCGACCTATACTATTTGGGTTTTCATTTCATGTCGTGTGTGTAAGTCTTTCAATTCAAGCACTCACACACATTGAGCCTTCGCTCTTATCTGAAAGACCCAAGTAAGGGCCGACTTATACTATTTGGGTTTAATTTCATGTTGTGTGCGTAGTACTTCAATTCAAGCACTCACACACATTGAGCTTTCGCTCTTACTCCCAAGACCTTAGTCAAGGCCTACTGCAGTTATATTTGGGTTTAATTTCATGTCGTGTGTGTAAGTCTTTCAATTCAAGCACGCACCCACATTGAGCCTTCGCTCTTATTTGCAAGACCCGAGTAAGGGCCCATATACCTACTCTATATACATATCTCCTTTCGGCATTTACTTTACAAGTCATTTCCCTTCGGTTATTTCCCTTCGGTTATTTCCCTTTAGTATTGTCTTTACATTCGGGTTTTCCCTTTGGAGTAGCGTGAGTTTGCATTGCATCTACGCCATACTGTAGACACCGAAAATTTTTACTTATGGGTTCTTAGGCCTGAAGTGAACCTTTTCGCAATCTACTTCGCTTTATGGGCGTGCCAGCTAGTTTACTTTAACTAGCAAAGTATGTTTTGAAAACAATCTGACTTTTGAAAGGCGATTGTAGGCAAGCGGGATTTTTACGTCGCAGACCTTCTTGCACCGATGCGCAAGGGTCAGTCTGTACGCTTAGAGACTTCGTTTTGAAACAAGTTTAACTCAAAATATATTGTGAATGAAGAAGTGTTTTAAAACCTTTTGAAAACCATGCATTTGGGCGATTTTGACTTTGTAAGGGTTGGACGACCCTAAGTCTTTCAAATTTTAATCTACTTAGGCACAATGGGCGTGCATCGAAATAGCCTAAGTCTTGCACGATTTGATTCGGGTTTGTACGATTTTCAGATTTTAGATCACGTGGATTTGCACATGCCTAAGTCTTTCTTTTTATCCCTTTATGGGCCACCTAGGTGTGTGTTATGAACACTCCACTACATGGGGTGAATTTGAGCGGGAGTACGGGGCTTGCTTCGATGCAATATGCGTCCTACCTCGTGGTATGGCGTAGATGCAATGCAAACTCACGCTACTCCAAAGGGAAAACCCGAAATTAAAAGACAATGCCGAAGGGAAATTGCCGAACGGAAATAACCGAAGGGAAATGACTTGTAAAATAAATAGCCGAAGGGAAATGACTTGTAAAGTAAATAGCGGAAGGGGAAATATGGCTATATCTTAAGAGCGGAAAGGCTCAATTGTGTAAGTGTGTGTCGTGTATATATTGAAAGACAACACACACGACTTGAACCTTAAAACCCGAATCTTAAAGACGTAGCCGAAAGAAATACTTTATATAGAGTATATGTAGGGGCCCTTACTTGGGTCTTGTAAATAAGAGCGAAGGCTCAATGTGTGTGCGTGCTTGAATTGAAAGACTTACACACACGACATGAAATGAAACCCAAATATAAATTGCAGTATGCCTTGACTAAGGTCTTGGGATTAAGAGCGAAAGCTCAATGTGTGTGAGTGTAGAATTGAAGTACTACGCACACGACATAAATGAAACCCAAATATAACTGCAATAAGACCTTTACTAAGGTCTTGGGAGTAAGAGCGAAGGCTCAATGTGTGTGCGTGTGGAAAATGGAAAGACAACACACACGACTTAATTAAAAACCCCCTTGACTTAAAATATATAAATATAACTATATATTAAGGGCTTGTTAGGCTCGTGTGTGTGCAAGAAGTGTACGACTAAGAGCGGAAAGGCTCAAGTGCGTGTGTGTGTGTGTGTGGGTGTGTTAAACCACGTTATTACAATCGGGGGGAGACGAAGCTCCTTTACTACAACCCCGTATCAAAATTTAATTGAATATAAAGCAAGTTAATGTAATAGACCAAGTTTAGACACTTACAAATAGCTGGTCCATGTTCAACTTGCTTGCACGTGGGCTCACGGTTCACCTTGGGCAACCAAGAGGGGGTTATCCTAGGTGGCTTTGAGGGAGGTTCTATGGGGCACGATTAGGGTCTTAGGGGAACTAAGGTTCGGCCAAGACGGGGGCTGTGTAGGGTCTATCCTAGGGTCTGTCCTAGGGTACAGGTCACGGCCAGGGTGCAGGTTAGGTCTGCAGGAAGGTGGTCAAGTCGGCAGGAAGGCGTCGGGCGCAGCAATTGGGCGCCTGGCGCTGGGGCGCGGGATGGCGTCAGGGCGCGGGATGGCGTCAGGGCGCGGGATGGCGTCAGGGCGCGGGATAGCGTCAGGGCGCGCGGACAGCGTCAGGGTGCGCGGACAGCGTCAGGGTGCATGGACAGGGCGCGGGGCGCACGGCAGGCGCGGTCCGGTTAAGTTTAGGTTGGTTCAAGTCTAGGGTTAGGTTTGGTCGAACCTAGGTTGGGTTAGGGCTAGGTTTAGTTAGGGTTAGGTTCAGTTGGGGTTAGGTAGGTTCGAACCTAGGCTAGGTTGGGGTTAGGTTTAGAGGGGTGTAGAGAGAATGGCTAGGTTAGGTTAGGCTTACCTCTTGGAGTCGGTCCTTCTTGGCTTGAGCCCACGTCTCCACGATTGCAGCCACTTGGTCCAGCCCACCTTGGTTGCAGCCCCTTGGTCTAGACCCACTTAGCCCACATGGCTTGAACCCACCTCACCCAATGAGCCCACATGGCTAGGTCTATCACTCCCTCTCTCTCCTCCCAAATATTTGCATGAACCCTTTACATGGACCCCCTCACCTATATTTATAGAGATTTGAGGTGGGTCTTGGATTTGGGTTTGGGTTTGGGTTTGGATCCATACCCAAATCCAAACACTATTTGGATCTGGATATTGGATCTCGGATATTTTGAGATCCGTATCCGATCTAAACCCAACATTTTTATGGATATGGATCTGGATATTTTGATCCAGATATGATCCAATCCAAATACTATTTGGATCCAATCCAAATCCAAACATTATTTGGATCGACCCAAACACTATTTGGATTGGCCCAAATCCAAACACTATTCATTATTTAAGGTAGAAGTCTTGCGAAAATTTTGCAAAAAGGTGTCATTTTAACTTGTTTTCTTTGCTTGTACTTAGGACATTTTGAAAAAGCTTGAAAAGCATGTCAAAATCCAATCCAAGTGAAGTGTCGAGCCAAGGCTCATGCGCATCAAGTTCTCACTCTAGAAGGATTTTCAAAAACAAAATAAAACTAGATGAGATCGAGGACTTGAGAAGGGAGTTTGAGGCCAAAATCGATGCTCTCAGCCAAGAGGCTGAAGTAGGCGATTCATGTTCATCAAACGGTGAACAAAGGCCTAAGAAAAAATCTGAAAAACCTCGCAAGCACAAAGAGGCCTCCGTAATGGAAGGCAACCAATACCACGAGTCCTTCACACAAAAGGACCATAAAGCCCTACAGCAGTTGCTAAAAGGGCAGAATAAAGAGAAAAGAAACTACGCCCTGTCTGATTTCCTTCCTATGGATTACGAAACAGACAGTGACGATTAAATACCGAACTTCCATCGGTATGATGGCATGGGAGACCCTAGGTCTCACTTGCAGCTTTTCTCACGTCGAGCCCATAAGAAGAAAAAGGACTCGATGAAATGTGTGTATTGGTTCCCTTTATCCCTTAAAGTTACAGCTGCCAAATGGCTGGCTTCCTACGACTTAAGCCAGTTCGCTACTTTTGAAGAGTTGGCGAACTGCTTCATGCAAAGATTTGCACACAACGTAGAAGTCACGCCGACTCTAAATACCTTAAGGGATACAAAGCAAGGCATGAACGAAGACGTACATACCTTCATTATAAGATGGAGGTCACTTTTGGGCCAAGTGCGAGAGCCCATATCCGAAGGATGCACAGTAATGCTCATCCTGGATAACTTGAAAAGTGAGTTAAAAACCCTTCTCTCGCTCCATGAGATCTCAACTTTTCATAAGTTGATCAAAAAGGCCTCCCTTTTCGAAACCAACTTGTGAAAAGGGACATACGATCACTTGTGGAAAGGAAGTGCCGTTCCAAAAACCCGCATGGAAAAGCCCATCGCATACGGGCTACCCACGACGGACAAAGGGGCAAAGCCCCATAAAATCGCCAATGTCCGGGTGGATCCAAGCATGGCAGGCACTTCCAAAAATTTTGAAAAGATAGAAAATAAGAGGGAGCAAAACTTTCAAAAACCGGTTGAAAAATGGAAGTACACTCCGTTGGGGCAACCTGTGTCGGAGGTCCTAGACCTCCTACTTGCCCAGGGCATGATAGAACTCCTTGAAATCCCCGAAGGAGTCACTTCCAAAGGGGGGTATTTAAACCAATTTTGTAAGTATCATCGGCTCAAAGGCCATGATACCAAACGCTGCTTCTCCCTCTTAAATAAAATTGAGAACTTGATAGCAGAAGGCCGGCTCCAAGTCACTACGGAACCTGAGCCACCTCAAGCTATCTTCAAGGAACCCTTTCCCAAACACGCTAGTGGCAGTGGGAAAGGAAAGGAGGTATGTACCCTCACCATTTCCAAGGAACTAGCGCAAAAACCAGAGTCTGGTCGACCTACTTGTGCGCCCATTCTTGTACTATACAAGAAGCCCGCCCAAGTTGTCATTCGGGGACCACCAAAAGTGGAATCCCCGGTAAAACCAGTTTTGAAAATCCAAGGTTCTCCTCAGCTCATCCTTAGAGCCAAATTTAGCGCGAACCCTAGGCTGGTCGTGGGGGAAGTCACTAGATCCGGGAGGATCTATCAACCCCCATACCTTCAAGGTGCTCAAAAGGTGGTCAGTGTGCCTGGCCCCTCAAAAGCATGTATCCTTAGTGTTCTGCCAAAAGCAGATAAGGACCAAGTCATCCTAAATCCTTATGACTTCGAAAAACACCTTTCAAAGATTCCTATTCACATGTCTATCCTAGAGCTTATAAAAACCTCGCCTAGGCATAGACTTGTATTAGAGAAAATTCTAGAAAGGGCCAAGGTTGATTCGAACATAAGTCCGGAATCCTTCTCTACCCATGTGGCTTTATTAGGAGCAAAATCACCCATCACTTTCTCGGAAGATGATGTAGATAGACCCTACGAAACCCATAACCAGGCTCTGCATATTGAGGTGGTTCTAAACAACCACTCTCTGGACAGGTGCCTAGTCAATGGTGGAGGAGGGCTCAACATCCTTCCACTTCATGTGGCGTACAAAATCGGAGTCACCTTGACTTCAGTAAACCCAAGCCCCATCGTTATCACTGGATACGATGGGAATGCGTCTAGACCTTTAGGATCCATCGAACTCCCAATGGAAACGGGAGGGATCGAACACACGGGGGTGTTCCATGTCTTGGACATCCACCCCCATTATAACCTGTTGCTGGGAAGGCCTTGGATACACAGTTTGTGCGCTGTGCCATCCACCTTCCACAAGTATGTCAAGATCCCTTTTAGGGACCAGGTCGTAGTGATCCTAGGTGAGAGTCACCCACAGCTTCAGGGGATCATAAACTCTCCTTGTTTATCAAGCTCCCAGGCCCATGAGGCTAACCTGGGGCAAATTATGGTTGAGCCACCTCGGCTTATGTTAAACAACCCTAGGAAGGTTGTATGTGTGAAGGGGCCACCCAAAATAGGCCCCCTCCCGATTCTAACCCTTTAGGATGACCCAAGCGTTCCCTATTTCCAAAGCCCCTGGACAAAAGGCCATATGAGCACAATATGGACGACAACATGTTCTAGGACCACGACTTATACCAAAACTTTTCAAAAAACAAAAAGTCATGGAATATGTTGTTAAACATGGGCTACACGCCCTACAAGAGTCTAGGGGCACAAAATCAGGGTCTCCTAGAGCCCATCCTTCCTAGGGCCAATCCAAGCCGATATGGGATCGGCTATACTCCCCGAATACTGTCGGAGCCACCCCCTGTGACCACCTGGGTCTAGGTGCCCCGGAACCTGCCTTAGAAGAGACCTACGATTTAGATCTCCTATTCCGAGTCTAACCCATAGTGTTTTCCCTTTGTAGGTATGACGGAAGATCCCTTTTCTAAAAATACAAAAACATTTGAAAAGCTTAAAATCAAAAAAATTGAAAAATAAGAAAAACCAAAAATAATGGAAAAACAAAAACTCGAAAATAGAGTGCTTTGTATAGCTCCCAAGGTTCTTGTTTTACAAAAACCTAAAAAAATCGAAAATTTGGAAAATACCAAAAAGATTTTGTACATAGCTGCTCCTGGTAGGACTTTGGTAAAAGAAAAGGATTTCGAAAGAAACGTCGTCTGCATAGCCAGACCAAAAATTTCGAAATCACTTGAAAATCCAAGTACAAAACCAGGTCATTTTGAAAACCACGCATCAAATTCCCTCGGGTCTATAGCCCACGAGAATGATCAAAGCCCAGAGGTGAATCCCCTTGAGGAAGATCCCACTTCTGAGCTCCTAGAATTTCATAAAATTCTCGATTTTGAAAAACCTTCCCAATCAGTAGGAGGAGATTTCATAGAGGTGAACCTAGGGGATGATTCCAATCCCAAAACCATCAAAATAGGCGCATGCTTGCATGAAACTGAAAGGTTAGCATTCATTGCATTTCTACGAACCTATTTAGATGTGTTTGCATGGACGTATGAAGACATGCCGGGCATAGATCCCAACATTGTCGAACATCGTCTTCCCTTAGATACAGGTGTAAAACCCATAAAGCAGAAGCTTAGGAAAATACACCCGAATGTACACACGCAAGTCAAAGAGGGTTTAGAAGATCTACTAAAAGCCGGATTTATAAAACCCATTGTGTATTCTGATTGGTTGTCAAATATCGTTGTAGTTCGAAAAACCAATGGGAAAATTCGAATATGCATCGATTTTAGAAACCTGAATAAAGCCACTCCAAAGGATAATTATCCTTTACCAAACATAGATTTGATAGTCGATAGTACTGCAAATCATGAAATGTTTTCATTCATGGATGGCTATTCAGGCTACAATCAAATGAAACTAAGCCCACAAGATCAGGGTAAGACCGCCTTCACAACCCCATGGGGCATGTACTGCTATACAGTCATGCCCTTTGGTTTGAAAAATGCCGGCGCAACATACCAACGAGCCATGACCACGATCTTCCATGATCAAATTCATGAGCTTGTAGAAGTGTATGTAGATGATCTCTTGGCGAAATCCAAAACCCGATGCACCCATATCGAATGTTTACAAAAGATTTTCGAAAGGCTTAGGCTTTACAAAGTAAAGCTAAACCCTCAAAAATGTGTATTCGGGGTAGAATCAGGGAAGCTTCTAGGCTTTATGGTGAGCCAAAGGGGAATAGAAGTCGACCTCTCTAAGTGTCGAGCCATCATAGACATGGCTCCACCCTCCAATCTCACCCAAATCCGTAGCCTCCAGGGTCGGTTACAATCCGTTCGCCGATTCATATCGAATTTGGTCACTAGATGCGAACCCTTCAACAAACTGTTGAGGAAGGGCACAAAATTCTTATGGGATGACGAATGCCAGAAGTCCTTTGAGAGACTGAAGGCATACTTGGTTAATCTCCCCGTTTTGAATCCTCCAAAGCAAGGAAAACCGCTTTTATCATACATCTCCGTGCATGCGAATGCTTTAGGAGCCTTGTTGGCTCAATACGAGGATGACACCCATAAGGAGTATGCCATCTACTATATTTCGAAAACTCTCTTGGCTTATGAACAAAATTATCAAGCCATGGAGAAGACGTGCTTGGCCCTAGTCTGGGTCTGCCAGAAATTCAGACACTATTTCCTAGATCATTAGATTTGCATAGTGTCCAAGCTTGATCCAATCAAGCACTTGTTCGAAAAACCCATTCTCACGGGTAGATTGGGCAAATGGCAACTCCTTCTAATGGAGTATGATCTGAAATACCATCACCAGATCTCCATTAAGGGGCAAGCCCTAGCAGATTACGTGGCTGAATTCCCCTTAGAGGACGCATATCCCACTCTTGTCGAAATGCCTAATGAAGGCATATTGCAAAACCATTTTCAAAACCACATTTTGGCAAATTCTTTCGAAAACCAGGTGTGGAAGATGCACTTCGATGGGGCACGAAACCAACGAGGGGCTGGTGCTGGGGTCATCCTAATCTTCCCTGAAAAGGGTGAGATTCCCATAGCAGTCCGCTTAGATTTCGAATGTTCCAACAATGTAGCTGAGTATGAAGGACTCATACAAGGCTTAAGAATTTCGAAAACTCTAGGGGCATCATGCATCGAGGTCTTTGGAGATTCGCTCCTTTTCATAAACCAGGTTTTGAAAATTTGGCAAGTACGTAATGAGAAACTACTTCCATATCACGAGTTGGCCACTCGATTGGTCCAATCCTTCCAGTCGTGTAAACTCACACACGTAGGAAGAGAGGACAATGGCATCGCCGACGCCCTCTCCTCCTTGGGTTCAGCCCTGAAGGTCGATCCCATTACAGGGACCAGATCTTTGGAAATATGGCATGTGCCCCACTCATCCATACACAACTTGGATATTTGCCAAAATAACCTAGAGTCTATTGAAAAACCCTGGTTTTATGACATCAAACAGTTTTTAGAAAACGGGGGATTCATCGAGGATGCCACATCCAGAGATAAGGCATTCATTCGTAAGATTTCGACCCGATACACCATTCTGGGTGGGGTCTTATACAAAAAAAGTTTTCCCAGCATTCTGCTTAGGTGTATCGACCTAGAGGAGACTAGGATAGTGATGCACGAGTTCCACGATGGAGAATGTGGAGGTCATGTTAATGCCAACATGATGGCAATGAAAATACTTAGAGGGTGTTATTTCTGGTCCACCCTGAAAAAGGATTGTCACGATCATGTTAGGAAGTGTCATCCATGTCAAGTGCATGGGCACGCCATTCATATCCCATCATCTGCATTGCATTCCGTGGTCAGCCCCTGGCCATTTACCATGTGGGCGTTTGACATCGTAGGCCCAATATTTCCAAAGGCCTCAAATGGGCATCGATTTATTTTAGCAGCCACGGAGTATTTCTCCAAATTGGTGGAAGCCATTTCCCTAACCAATGTGATGGGGCAACATGTGGTGGCTTTCATCCGGAGGAATATCTTGGCTCGATTTGGGGTTCCACGAGACCTTATGTCTGATAATGGCACCCCATTCAAGAACGAGCGAATGGTTAAGTTGTGTAACACGTATGGCATAACTCACCACTTCTCCTCGCCCTACTACCCTCAAGGCAACGGCCAAGCCGAAGCCACAAACAAGACTCTCATTAGCATAATTGAGAAAACCTTAGAGAAGGGTAGGACGTGGCACAAGAAGCTGGATGAAGCCTTATGGGCTTATAGGACTTCCATCCGGACTCCCACGAATGCCACACCATTCGAATTGGTCTATGGCACAAACGCCATTCTTCCCATTCATACTCAACTGCATTCATTCCATACATCCATAGCACTCGACCTCCCCCTAGAGACGCTTCATCATGCTAGGATGGCCGAACTAGATTTGCTAGATGAGAGGTGACTCCTTGCCACGGATCATGCTCACGCATACCGGCAAAGGATAGCCCGACATTATAGCAAACACATGAGACCTCGCCACTTTGAAGTGGAGATCTGGTCTTAAAAACCATCCATCATCGTGGCCCACACCCCCTAGGCAAGTGGCGCTCCAACTGGGATGGACCCTATGTTGTACGAGCAACCACTACGAACAACAAGTATTGGTTGATCGATGTAGAAGGTAGGAATTTAGCAGATCCTATCAATGTTCAATACTTAAAGAAGTATCATGTGTAGGATCTGGATTAAATTCCATTTTTCGAAAAATTTTCGGGATAGCTGCCCTGAGACATGTGAATAAGGTGCAAAGGCAAACTCGTGTGACCCTGAGTGAGAGAATTCGCACTTGTGAAAGAGCGGAGTCTTCAAAATCGTCGTTACATTTCAAAATCCTTCTTCTTACAAAGAAAGGCCTAGTTCAACATAGCAAGATACTTGCAAATGGTACGTGCTATTTCTAAATAGGCTGATCTGGAATGTATCGAGTGTAGGCTTGGGATAAATCCTCCCCTCTTCTCTTCTCCTTCCAAAATGAAAACAAAAGCCCAAACAAAGGGAATTTCCCATTCAAAGTCTCTTTCGAAAAGAAAGAAACCAGAATTCAAAAGAAAAATCGATTCTCTTGTGAAAAAGAGGGATTAAAGAAAAAATACTCCCAAAGGGAGACCCTCGATAAAAAAAAGGAAAAAGGGGCCAAAAAGCTCAAAAAGAGCAGTTTTCCGCCTTCTGTGCCTCAAACCACGGGTCGTTTCAGAAGGGACCGTGGTGTCTCTTTCCCATCCCTAGCTTATCCCAAGCTAAAGCATGATTCATTTCGAGGAATCCTAAAGTAAAAATAGGACTTACTTACTTGAATTTTGTCTTGTTTGAGAATTCGACATTTCAAGTAAGGCGTAGGAATTTGAAATATGCCTTGTTTTCTTATAAAACCTCCGCTAGATAAGCGAGTGTTAAGACTCAAACAAGGGCAAGCACGAAGAGCTCGAGATCGTTAGGATCAAGGCTCAAGACAGTTGTCCCGTTTGTAAATAGTTTTGTAAATAAGTTTTGAAAACCGAACATCGAATAGCATAGGATTTTGCTCACTTGGAGCAGTAGGCCTTATAAGTCTCTAGAGTTCGACCACATCTGGTCTCTGGGAGGTCGCCACTCTTAGCACCACACCCATGTCATCTGCATTCCACGCATGGTACTTGCATAAACATGATCCCATATAGGACCAGACTCCATAGTACAAACCCTTTGACGTAATATCTCCTCCTACCAGAGTTTTGTGAATTGAGATTTTGCTAAAAATTGGGATGATCCCATATTCTTCGTGGCTAGATCTAGGGAGACATTGAAAGGGGTGTTTGTCATCTTTGCCCTTATCTAAATCGATTTGGACAAGGCCAAAGAGGGGCATCTGTAAACACCCCGAAATCCCATGAATTTCTCAAACCCATCTGGTTTTGTAAAAGCAGCCCCATAGGGCTATCTTGAGTTTGGAAACCCAGGAGCCTTCTAGACAACCCTGTATATATGTTTTAAACTTTTTATTTTGAAAATACATAATATGGCTTTTGAAAACCCTTTTAAAACATGTTTTGAAAACCCCGAAGCAGCTTGGCCTAATCCAGACAGGACCAAGAGAGCTAAGGAGAGCCCGGAACCGGAGCACCTGTCGAGCCCGGCACAGCAACTCTTGTATCAAATCCACACCCCCAGGATCTCGAACGTCCAAGACCCTATTATCATCAAAACCTTGTTCGAAGTCATCTCCAGAAGGCGAAAACAGAGGCGGACGATCATGTTGGCGAAGACCCAACGCAGACAGAGCACTGATGCTTGTAAACACCCCGAAATCCCACGAATTCCTTAAAACAAGCTTGGTTTTGTAAAAGCAGCCCCAAAGGGCCATTTTGAGTCTGGAAACCCAGGAGCCTTCCAGACAACCCTGTACATACGTTTTGAACTCTATATTTCGAAAACATACAATATAGCTTTTAAAACCTTTTTAAAACATGTTTTGAAACCCCAAAGTGGCTTGGCCCGATCAAGACAGGACCAGGAGAGCTAAGAAGAGCCCGGAACCGGAGCACACGTCGAGCCCAGCACAACAACTCTTGTATCTGATTCACACCCCCAGGATCTCGAACGTCCAAGACCCTGTTCTTATCAAAATAGCATCTGAAGTCATCTCCAGAAGGCAGAAATGGAGGCGGACGACTATGTTGGCGAAGACTCAACGTAGACGGAGTACTGATGCTGTCAGGCCCCGCACGAATCGTCCGTTTCGAACCCAGCTTGAAGGAGTCAGAGTTCAGTTTGGATTGGATCTGGACCATATATATCCAGATTCCAATCCAAACCCATATGTGGACTTGGATTTGGATTTGGATCCAGAGATCCAATCCAATATCCATATCCATGGCCCACATCACCTTCTCATAAATGGAGGTGGGGCCCACTTGAAATTCACGTGGGATATTGGGTATGAGAGAGAGTGGGGATAGAAAATATCAAGAGTGTTGTATTAAGCTTGACTTGTGTGTCAAGTTTGGGTTTAATCATGTGGGTTAGCCTAATTGAGTGGGTTTAAGCTTGTAATTAGCTAAAACCTAACCTAGGGCTGCACCAACATGGGGTGATCAAGGTCTATGGGCCATGCTAAGGGAGCTCCTTCACCTAGACCTAACCCAAAATGACTAATCCTAGCCTAAACCCCTAATCCACCCCTAATCCCAACCTAATCACCTAGCCCACTTCCCTAATCCCGGCCTAATCCCAACCTAATCGCCTAACCCACTTCCCTAATCCTTCCCTAAACCTAGACTAATTTCCCTAATCCTAGCCTAAACCTAGCCTAATCACCTAACCTAGCTCACTAAACCTCACCCTAAAACCCAACCACCTAACCTAGCCCTAAACCCCTAAACCACCCTTAGCCCACAATCTACCCAAACCCCTAGTTTTAAAATATCTGGCCCAACCCTTTCCAGCCCACCTTATCTACATACCACCCTACCTAAACCACCTAACCACTACCCCAAGCCCAGCCCTAACCGACCTACCCATCCCCTATTTAAACCCCTCCCCTTTGGGGGCGGGTTTTCAAGCAAGAGGGTCCTCACCTCAGCCCAACCGGCTCCACTTTCCACTCTCCACCTGCCCGCCTGCTCCACTCTCCACCTACTCCACCAGCACCACCTGCACCGCCACCTTCCCTCTTCCACTCTCCATCACCTCACCCAGCCGGATGCCACCACCTTCATCCAACCGAACCAGCCGAGCTCCCATCCACTCCCGGCTTCCCACTTCATCCGCCACCTTTCCCCATTCGGTAAGCACCCTAACTCTATCAAAGCCCTTCTCTACCACCTCTCCACTCCTAGCCACCTACCCTATCCTCATCTCAGCCCTTTTGCCACCACCCTTTTCACTTAGCCGAACCTAGCATAGCCCAAACTGCCGGTCACTACCTAGCCATCATATCCCATTCGGCCTTCCCACAAACTCTCCTTTAGGTCCAGTTTTCCCTAAACACTCAACTCCCTAGTGACCATAAGAACTCATTTGTTCAGCCCCTTTAACCCCCTATCTTGAGGCGACATCTACTTGCCACCGGCCACCTTCGAGGCGCCTATCCCGCGCCCCCCTTGCAGCCGGCCAACACCTTTGATCACCTATCTTCGCGGAGCTCCCGTTTGCAGCCCAAGGCCAAGCCCACGCTCAAGCAAGACCTCTACGGACCAGCTACTCGTAAGTGTTTAAACTCGGTCTTTAGTTGTACACTTGCTTGAGATTCAATTTGATACGGGGTTGTAATAACGGAGCATAGTCTCCCCCCGCTTGTAATAACGTGGCTTGGCACAACCACACACGTGCACTCTCTTAGTCGTGCACGATTTTGAACACACACGGGCCTAATCAGCCCCTAATACATAAGTGTATATATATACTTTCATTTTCGAAGGGTTTTGTTTAAGTTGGGTGCGTTGTCTTTCAATTCAAGCACTCACACACATTGAGCTTTCGCTCTTAGTTGAAAGACCCAAGTAAGGGCCGACCTATACTATTTGGGTTTCATTTCATGTCGTGTGAGTAAGTCTTTCAATTCAAGCACTCTCACACACATTGAGCTTTCGCTCTTATTTGAAAGACCCAAGTAAGGGCCGACCTATACTATTTGGGTTTCATTTCATGTCGTGTGAGTAAGTCTTTCAATTCAAGCACTTTCACACACATTGAGTCTTCGCTCTTACTCCCAAGACCTTAGTAAAGGCCTTATTGCAGTTATATTTGGGTTTCATTTATGTCGTGTGGGTAGTCTTTCAATTCAAGAACTCTCACACACATTGAGCCTTCGCTCTTATTCCCAAGACCTTAGTCAAGGCCATACTGCAATTTATATTTGGGTTTAATTTCATGTCGTGTGTGTAAGTCTTTCAATTCAAGCACGCACCCACATTGAGCCTTCGCTCTTATTTGCAAGACCCGAGTAAGGGCTCATATACATAAGCTATATACATATCTCCCTTTGGTTATTTCCCTTCGGTCATTTCCCTTCGGTTATTTCCCTTCAGTCATTTCCCTTCAGTATTGTCTTTACATTTTGGGTTTTCCCTTTGGAGTAGCGTGAGTTTGCATTGCATCTACGCCATACCACGAGGTAGGATGCATATTGCATCGAAGCAAGCCCCGCTCGAATTCGCCCATGTAGTGGAGTGTTCATAACACACAAACTAGGTGGCCCGAAAAGGGATAAAAGAAAAGACTTAGGCACGTGCAAATCCATGTGATCTAAAACATGCAACCGCATCTTAAAAACCCGAAATAGACACCTCAAACCGCTTCGTAGACTTTCCTCCAAAAACTCGATTTTTTGCAAAGCGTACAGACTGACCCTTGTGCATCGGTGCAAGAAGGTCTGCGACGACAAGAGCTTACTTGCTCACAGTCGCCACGTTTAGAAGTCAGTGTTAAAAATATCTTCGCTAGCTTAAGTAAGCTAGCTGGCACGCCCTATTTGTATACATAGGCCTTAGACACACGAGAAGATCCACTCCAAGCCCCAAAAGAGGCAAAGAGGCGGGGATTTTCGCACGTCTACAATGCTGTCAGGCCCCGCACAAATCGTTCATTTCGAACACAGCTCGAAGGAGTCAGAGTTCAGTTTGGATCAGATTTGGACCATATATATCCAGATCCCAATCCAAACCCATGTGTGGACTTGGATTTGGATTTGGATTCAAAAATCCAATCCAATATCCATATCCATGGCCCACATCACCTTCTCATAAATGAATGTGGGGCCCACTTGAATTTCACGTGGGATTATGGGCATGAGAGAGAGTGGGGGTGGATAAGATCAAGTGTGTGTTGTAATTAAGCTTGACTTGTGTGTCAAGTTTGGAGTTAGTCATGTGGGTTAGCCTAATTAAGTGGGTTTAAGCTTGTAATTAGCCAAAACCTAACCTAGGGCTGCACCAACATGAAGTGGTTAAGGTCTATGGGCCATGCAAAGGGAGCTCCTTCACCTAAACCTAACCAAAAATGCCTAATCCTAGCCTTCCACCCTAATCCGCCCCTAATCTGAACCTAATCACCTAACCTACTTCCCAAATCCCAGCCTAATCTCAACCTAATCACCTAACCCACTTCCCTAATCCTTCCCTAAACCTAGGTTAATTTCCCTAAACCTAGCCTAATCCTAGCCTAATCACCTAACCTAGCTCACTAAACCTCACCCTAGAACCAACCCACCTAACCAAACCCTAAACCTCTAAACCACCCCTAGCCCACAACCTACCCAAACCACTTGTATCTAAAATATCTGGCCCTACCCTTTCCAGCCCACCTTATCATCATACCACCCTACCTAAACCACCTAACCACTACCCCAAACCCAGCCCTAACCGACCTAACCCAGCCCTATATAACCCCCCCCCTTGGGGGCGGGTTTCACAATCTAGAAGCCCACCCATTCCCAACCGGGTCCTCCCCTTTCCCACTCAGCCAAATCCCCTTCTGCTCCACCTACTCCACGTCCAGCTACCACCTCTGCCACCACCTCCCAGCCGAGTATCACCACCACCTCTGCCACCACCTTCCAACTGAACGCCACCACCTGCACCACTTCCTTCCAGCCGAGCGTCACCCTCTCTTCGTCCGGTAAGTCCCCTACACCCTACCTTACCACCTCTTCACTCCCTCTCCACTCTCAACCACCTAATCCACTCCCATAGCACCCTAACACTAGCCCTTCCACTCGCTGCCACCCTTCAAACTCAGTCGAACCCATAGCTCCCTAACTACCCGCCACCACCTAGCCCTTTTAGTCCCATTCGGCCACCCTATCCGACTCCCTAAAACCTGCCCACATCACCCCAAGACACTTACCCTACCCACTACCACTTGGTCCCATCTCCTAGCTAACTCCCTTCCCCTACATCACACCCAGCCGCCTTAGCAGCCCGCCACCACCAAACTCCCTTAGTCGGCCACCCCCTTCCCCTACATCACTCCCAGCCGCCTTAGCAACCCGCCAACCTTAAGTGCCCCATTAGGTCTCCCTTTGAGCTCCCCTTAGTGACCCTACTTAGGTCCTTTAACCAAAACACACCAAAAACAACCCATCTCTAGTGGCCGGCTACCTTCAAAGCGCCTCTTCCGTGCGCCAAGGACACTCGGCCAGCACCTCTTGCCGTTCAACCTCGCGGAGCTCCCTTTTGCAGCCCAAGGCGAAGGCCAAGCCCACGCTCAAGCAAGGCATCTTCGGACCAGCTATTAGTAAGTGCCTAACTCGGTCTTTAGTTGTATACTTGCTTGAGATTCAATTCGATACGGGGTTGTAATAACGGAGCATAGTCTCCCCCCGCTTGTAATAACGTGGCTTGGCCCACCCACATACGTGCACTCTCTTAGTTGTGCACGATTTTGAACACACACGGGCCTAATCAGCCCCTAATACATAAGTATATATATATACTGTAATTTTGTAGGGTTTTGCTTAAGTTGGGTGTGTTGTCTTTCAATTCAAGCACTCACACACATTGAGCCTTCGCTCTTATTTGAAAGACCCAAGTAAGGGCCGACCTATACTATTTGGGTTTTCATTTCATGTCGTGTGTGTAAGTCTTTCAATTCAAGCACTCACACACATTGAGCCTTCACTCTTATCTGAAAGACCCAAGTAAGGGCCAACTTATACTATTTGGGTTTAATTTCATGTTGTGTGCGTAGTACTTCAATTCAAGCACCCACACACATTGAGCTTTCGCTCTTACTCCCAAGACCTTAGTCAAGGCCTACTGCAGTTATATTTGGGTTTAATTTCATGTCGTGTGTGTAAGTCTTTCAATTCAAGCACGCACCCACATTGAGCCTTCACTCTTATTTGCAAGACCCGAGTAAGGGCCCATATACCTACTCTATATACATATCTCCTTTCGGCATTTACTTTACAAGTCATTTCCCTTCGGTTATTTCCCTTCGGTTATTTCCCTTTAGTATTGTCTTTACATTTGGGTTTTCCCTTTGGAGTAGCGTGAGTTTGCATTGCATCTACGCCATACCACGAGGTAGGACGCATATTGCATCGAAGCAAGCCCCGCTCGAATTCGCCCATGTAGTGGAGTGTTCATAACACACAAACTAGGTGGCCCATAAAGGGATAAAAGGAAAGACTTAGGCACGTGCAAATCCACGTGATCTAAAATTTGCAATCACATGTAAAAGACCCGAATTAGACACCTCAAACCACTTCGTAGGCTTTCTATCCCAAAAAACTCTATTTTTGCAAAGCGTACAGACTGACCCTTGCGCATCGGTGCAAGAAAGTCTGCGACGACAAGAGCTCACTTGCTCACAGTCACCACGTTAGAAGTCAGTTTAGAATAT
This sequence comes from Brasenia schreberi, assembly GCA_036023115.1. Lineage (NCBI taxonomy): Eukaryota > Viridiplantae > Streptophyta > Magnoliopsida > Nymphaeales > Cabombaceae > Brasenia > Brasenia schreberi. Next base: position 17,822,167 of record JAYKKT010000059.1, read on the forward strand.
ATCTTTGCTAGCTTAGGTAAGCTAGCTGGCACGCCCTGTTTACACAAATAGGCCTTAGACGCACGAGAGGATCCGCTCCAAGCCTTGAAAAGGTGAGAGGTGGGGATTTTCGCGCGTCTACACAAACCTCTTTGAAAAATACTCGACGTGTTTGGGCTTTGTTTGTACGATTGTGTAAACACCCCGAAATCCCACGAACTTCTCAAAACGACCCGGTTTTGTAAAAGCATCCCCAAAGGGCCATTTTGAGTCTGGAAACCCAAGAGCCTTCCAGGCAACCCTGTACATATATTTTGAACTTTATATGTATAATACAGTTTTAAAAAACCTTTTAAAACACATTTTGAAACCCCGAAGCAGCTTGGCCTAATCAAGACAGGACCAGAAAAGCCAAAGAGAGCCCAGAACCGGAGCACAAGTCAAGCCCGGCACAACAACTCTCGTATTTAATCGACCCCCAGGATCTCGAACGTCCAAGACCCTGTTATCAGCAAAACATTATTTGAAGTCCCCTCCGGAAGGCGAAAACAGAAGCGAACGATCATGTTGGCGAAGACCCAACGCAGACGGAGTACTGATGTTGTCAGACCCCGCACAAACCGTTCGTTTCGAACACAGCCTGAAGGAGTCAGAATTTAGTGTGGATCGGATCTGGACCATATATATCCAAATCCCAATCCAAATCCATGTGTGGACTTGGATTTGGATTTGGATCCAAAGATCCAATCCAATATCCATATCCATGGCCCACATCACCTTCTCATAAATGGAGGTGGGGCCCACTTGAATTTCACGTGGGATTATGGGCATGAGAGAGAGTGGGGGAGGATAAGATTAGAGTGTGTTTGTAATTAAGCTTGACTTGTGTGTCAAGTTTGGGGTTAATCATGTGGGTTAGCCTAGTTAACATGGGTTTAAGCCTGTAATTAGCCAAAACCTAACCTAGGGCTGCACCAACATGATGCAACAAGGTCTATGAGTCATGCAAAGGGAGCTCCTTAATCCAATCCTAACCAAAAACACCTAATCCTAGCCTTTTACCCTAATCCTGTCCTAATCCTAGCCTAATCACCTAACCCACTTTCCTAATCCTGGCCTAATCCCAACCTAATCACCTAACCCACTTCCCTAATCCTTCCCTAAACCTAGGTTAATTTCCCTAAACCTAACCTAATCCTAGCCTAATCACCTAACCCACCTCACTAAACCTCACCCTAAAACCAACCCACCTAGCTAAACCCTAAACCTCTAAACCACCCCACCTAAACCTAGCACACCGTCTACCCAAAACCCCTTGTATGAAAATATCTAGCCACTCCTAGACCACCTTACTACCTTCCTAATACCACCCCCAACCGACCTCTTCAACCCTATATACCCCCCCCCCCCCCAAGGGGCGGGTTTTCCAAGCTCTCCCATCTGATTCCAGCCCAGTCGACTCCATTCCCCATTGCCAACCAGACCTCCAACCTTGCTCCACTTGCGTCACTGCCTCCCAGTCAAGCACCACCACCTTGCTCCACCTGCACCACTACACCCCAGCCGGCCAACCACCTGTCGCCACCATTCCCATCCAACCGAACCATCCACCTCAACTGCCCGGCTACTCCTCTTCCATCTGCCACCTCCCATCACCACCCCACTCCACCTTTTCTTCACTCCCCCTCCACTCTCAACCACCCACATCACCACCACATCACCCTAACACCAGCCACCCGCCATCCTACCCATTCGTTCAGACTTGAACCTTCTCCACCATCCGCCTAGAATCACTCCCCTTAGCAGCCGGTCACTCCACCTAGCTCCCTAGGACCTGTCCCTTACGCTTCCCCTTAGCCCCTAACTCCACCTTATCCCATATCCTAGCTAGCTCCCTTCCCATCCACGCCACCCATAGCTACCCTAGCGGTCGGCCACCACCAAGTCTCCCTTAGTCGGCCACTCCAATCGACTGCCCCATATCCATTCGGCCAGCCACTCGCCAGCCATATACCTCCCTTAGGCACTCCCTTAGACACTCCCTTAGGCTCCCATTTAGTGTCACATTTCCTAACACTACACCCTCCCTTAGTGACCCTACTTAGTCACTTTAGCCCAATACACAAAGCCAACCCATTCCTAGCAGCCGGCCATCTTCAAGGCGCCCCTCCAGCGCACCATTTCCATCCGGCCAGCAGCCCCTCTTGCCGTTCAACTCCGCGGAGCTCCCTCTTGCAGCCCAAGGCGTAGGCCAAGCCCACACTCAAGCAAGGCATCTTCGGACCAGCTATAAGTAAGTGCCTAACTCGGTCCTTAGTTGTATACTTGCTTAAATTTAATTCGATATGGGGTTGTAATAACGGAGCATAGTCTCCCCCCGCTTGTAATAACGTGGCTTGGCACACCCACACACACGTGCACTCTCTTAGTCGTGCATGATTTTGAACACACACGGGCCTAATCAGCCCCTAATACATAAATATATATATATATATATATATATATATATATATATATATATATATATATATACTTTAACTTACGTAGGTGTAGATGTGATTTTATTTCAAATCGTTTGGGATTCGAAATCAAACACTCGAACTACGTCGGGTTGCGCGAGCGTGCCAGTTAATTTGCTAAAACTAACAAATTATGTTTTTCTGACTTCTAAGAATGATTGTGGACAAGTGAGATCTTTTTGACTTAGGCCTTCTTTAACCGGCGCTCAAGGGTCAGCCTAGACACTTGAAATTTGTTTGAATCCGTTAATTCGAGAAAGGAAAAACCAGATTTTCCAAAGTTTCAGATTTGTGTTTAAGTTCTTGATTTTTGAAAAATTTCAGATTCTTAGATTTGCAGAACCTAATTAGTTTCAGAGGCCTGTTCTCTGAATTTTTAAAAATACTTCTGATTCTCCAAAAATTCTAAAACTTTTACAGAATAGAGACACGTGTGTGTAGAATCAGAATATATTTTTATTTTATAATTTAATTCTTTATTTTTTGAGAATTAAATATAGAATCAGAAATTGTTATAAAATTCGGAACAACCCTGTTTCTATGAATCAGAAGCTCCGAAAAACAGAAATATCTCAGTACTCAGTCATACAATTTTGATAAAATTTGTTGTGTTAGAAAGATACAGATGTTCGGTTTCCACATAATCAAATTTCATCCAATTTCATTTAGTGGTTGCAGAGATATGAGCAAAAGAACAGAGGTCTGTTACTGAACGTTCTGTTTCTGTAAAATGCAATCTGGATTTTGTATAAACTTCACGGATCTAATTGACTAGGAAATAATTCATAACAATTCCTCAAACTTTTATCTAAAAACGTCTGATATGTCTAGATTATTCATGCAAAATTTCGAAGCAATTGGATTATCTGTTTGTCTATAAAAATTCCGTGATCAGACGCGTATGCACAGACAGTTTCAGAAACCAGTTTTACAGAAAATTTCAGAAGGTTCTATAACGAAGTTCAACCTGTATCAGTCCTAATAAATCATGGAAATCATCTAAACATGGATTTTAATTTCGTTCATGAAAGAATCATGCATGTTTGTATCGATATAAATGAAGAACATGGGCTCAAAGCCTTGATTCAGGTACAAATTTCCAGAATCAGTGCTTTTTCAGATTCTCATGAATTAAAACCAATTTGTGCAAGAATTCTAACCTGTGTGAGTGAGAGGGGACGTAGGAGCACTTCACCAGATGATCGTCGGACGTCGGAAATAGGTCGGACTTCCTTCTTCTCCTTCTTCTCTTCCTTTCTCTCTCTCTCTCTCTCTCTCTCTATTTCTCTGAATTTTCGGACTGAATGTTCCTGTGTGCTGGTCCCCCCGGATTGATGCTTTGTGGTGACTAGAGGATGCCCTTGCAGCCTCATTAAGGCTCCTTTTATAGGCCAAAGGGTGCCCCTTTGGTGTAGCATTGGGCAAGGCAAGTTGCCTTGCTAAGCAAATTTGTTTTTGGCAGTAAACTGTTGTAAAACTCAGATTTTGGGAAGTGTTACTGTGCAAACCTTCCAAACACAGATCTTTAGTTGTTCCTCCTAAAATCGTAATGGTAAGTTGGTGCTGGACTTGTTCAGTATGGTAAGTGGAGCTATTTCACGTTGAATTTGGAATAAGGAGCTATTCATTGTTTGTTGCGTTTCCTACAGAAATTGCAGCTGTTGGGATTTGAAATTGGTAGCTGTACTGCCTTGATGGATCGGGAAACGTCATTGTTCAACCAATATGGTAAGTGGTCTCAGCTCTCCTTTGATTCACAATTCCATTTTTATGCTTCTCATCATCCCAATCGATGGTATTATTATCGGGCGAATCCTCTGCTTTCAATAATTTCAAGCAAGCGTTGCGATGGGCTTCAATTACGTGATGGAGGGACTCATCTGCCTACCAATTCGGAAGTGTTTGGAGAAGATCTGTATCGAGTTCTGGATCTTGATAGGCACATATGGTGGAGATGCTTCCAAGGAAATTCTTGAATTATTTGAATTCCTTTGCAGAGGTGATGTTGCCGCAGGTGTGAGTGATGTACTCGAAGGACGTATAGGTAAAGATTCCACATGGCGATGTCTTGAAACAGGAGTACAAGCCCCAATCTCCCATAACATTCCTCACATGAAATTCTTTAATAACCTCTAATGTCATATCAGCTAAGTTGGAGGAAAGTATCAATGTTGTTGTCTGCAGCTGGTTTAGCTATCTGCTGCCGTGATATCCATGTATGTTTAAGAAGGCCATGATTCACAAACCCAACAGGCCTGATGACTATTGTGCCTCTGCAACATTGCAAAAGGTGGCTCCCTCTGTTTGCAATTTGAGAACATAACTGCACATTTGCTGTGAAAGTAGTTATGCAAATCCATGTTACATGCTTTACTACAAAGGCGTTCAAGTAAGCCCATGTTACGTTTTTGAAAACCAACCATCATGCTCGTTAGATTTCTTCCATGAGTGTTGGAATATTAACATTATTTTTAACATAACAGTAACAGATGGCAATGCCAAACTGATGCATATCAATACACTAATTACCTCAACAACCAATCATAACATATACATGTTACGAAAGGCGTTCGATACCAAACCTTTGTTTTCGGAAGTGTTCTTTCTTGCTTCCATCTTTCCTTTTCTTTGATAACATCAACTTTTTCCTCAGGCAACTGATTTCTTTCCGAATATGAACTTTTCTTTTTGGGAAGCTCACTTTTCCTTTTTGATGCCTGCTCTCCTTTTTGGGCGCCCACCTGCCTTTTCAGGTGTCAAATTGTCTTATAAATGCCTGTTTCTTTTCAAACGACAAATTTAAAACAAATTTATCAACAGAAAACTTTTAAAGAAACGAAATCCTGCTTTTTCCATGCTGGGGGAAAATTGTCATTTTCATCCAATCTTGTCAAAATTCAAAATTTTCAAAAAGGAAAGTATTCTTTCATCATTTTAAAGCTTCCATAAAATTTTGGTACCGAAACAACTCGTTTAGTGCCTTTTTCCTTCGAAAACCCAAAATTACCAAAAATAGCTACTTTCCCAAAAAAAGTAAAAATTTTAAAAGAAAATGTTGGGTGTTTACAAATGCCCCTCTTTGGCATTATCTCAAATTTATTTGGATAATGGCAAAGAAGAAAACACCCATTTGCTTTTCTTCCCAGATTTGCCTTGAGAGTATGGAATCATTCTTTATTCCATAACATCTATTTCCTTGGATTCTTAGCAAAAAGGGATTTGGTAAAAGCTCCTATTCCTAGGGACATCATGCATGAACGACCACTTTATGAATGCATTCATGTGTGTGAATGAATAAAATGGATGTTTAGAGACCCATACCTTTGATTTGAGAACTTGAGAAGAAGCCTATGATGGCCAACTGCCCCAAGCAAGGGTCCCTGTTTCTTTTGATGTTTAAGATTTTCAAAATTCCTTTTTCAAAAAGAGAACTCCTTTTTGGTTTCTATCAAAAAGGACTTACAATTTCTTACACTTCCCTTCACTCGGGTTTTAATACCCACTAATAAGTAGAGGTTTTATGGAAAGTTTTTGAATAACATTTCAAAGCTCCCTTTCTTACCTAACGAATTCTAATTCTCAAACAACATGAATTCAAATGAAATAGGTCCTATTCCTACTCTAGGACTTTCAAGGTGAACTTTTCTCCATCGGGATGAGCTATGGGGATTTGGGAAAGAATTACCCGCGGTCCCTTCTGAAGTGTCCCGGGGTTTCAGGCAAAGAGACGAAAAATTGCTCTTTTGAGCTTTGGCTTTTTCTTTTTCTTTTTCTTTTTTTTTTTTCCTTTTTGAAGAGAAGACCTCTTTTGAAGAAGTTTTTGTATTCCCTCTGTCTATTCGGGGAAAACTTCTTCTTGGAGGAGTTTTTGCATTCTCTTTTCCTTTTCTTTCAAAGAGAAGACTCCTTTTTAAGAAGTTTTTATATTCCCTCGGTCTATTCGGGGAAGACTTCTTTTTCGAGGAGTTTTTGTATTCTCTTTTTCTTTTTCTTTTTCTTTTGAATATGCCAATTTTCCTTTTTTTGGAGAGAAGCGAAATGGGGAATACAACTCATCCCTTTAGATAATCAATCCAGCCAAGATTGTCCTATTTCCTAATAGCACCTACCATTTGAAAGCACCTTGCTATTTTGAATTAGGCCTCATTTGGTAAGTAAAAGATTTTTGACATGTTACCAAATAATTTTTGGAAACTCCACTTTTCATAAAGTATCAATTCCCTAATTTGGAGTCACATAATCCATCTTTGGTCCTTCTTTCCAGAAATTTAAAAGAGTTCTATTTTCAAAATCTTTTCAAATGGAATTTAAAGTAGACCCCACACATAGTATTGGGCATTTATAGAATCTACTAATTTTCCTTCCTTAACATCAACTTACCAATATTGATGATGCCCCTTTGCAACATAGGGACCATCCTTGTGGGCTGCCATCTTCAAATGGAGTACGGGCTTCTTGTGGATGCATTATGTTATGCAAGATGCATTCCTATAATACAATGATAATGCATGCTTTATGATATGATGAATACACTTAATTGCTATGAAATGTATTTAAGGAATAACATCTCAATGCCCCTAGTTTGGAGGAAATGGCGTGAGAACTCACATATTATGGCCGATCTCTATACAACATGACTGTTTTTCAATGTGATGCATGAAAGATATGCACAACCTAAGTCTTGGCGATGCATGATATGATCCTTGGATGTATTTTGGGTAGGTTAACTCTCTAATGCATTTCTAGGAAACTCCTACTTACACACTTTGAAGCATTTTCCAAATCAATGATTTTATGGAATTTAGAAAGCTTGGAGGCTTGACCATCCTCATGGATGAGGGGACTTTCCTCCTTGCTTTGATCACTCTCAAGTTCTTGTTTTCTAGGGAAGTATCACAGATAAGAAAAGAAAGCATTTCTAAATCTTTTTTTTTTAATTTTGGAAAATAATTTTTTTTTGGAGTTTTCAAAAATTTTCTGTTTTTTTTTTGGATTTTTCAAAGCAAATAGTAGAAGGGAAATCAAGAGAACTTTCCTTTTGAGAATTTTCTATTTTTTCTGATTTTTTTGGGTTTTTGGAGTTTCTAATTTTTTTTGGCTTTTTCTAATAAAAAGGGATCTTCCATCAAACCTGCAAAGAAAACACTATGAGTTAGACTCCAAATAAGATGTCTAAACCATAGGTTTCGGTTTTAGCTAGTTGTAGGGCACCCTTGACCCAATTGGTCTTAGGTGGTGGCTCAGGTGGTATGGGTAGGCTATAACCTAAACCATATTGTTTTCTGTTTGGTATGGGTATGATGGGTTTCAATCTACCTTGGTTCTTAGCTCCTAGGCCTTGGTAAGGTATATATCCCATGTTTAGTAACATATTCCAAGGCCTTTTAAGTTTTGAAAAATTTTGATAAAGGGGATGACCCTGGAATATTGTATCATCTATAACATGGTTGTACACTTGAATTTCATTGGTTATGTCTTGGAGGTCTATGGGTTTATGAGTGTCGGGTGAGTTGAGCTCATCTAGGAGAGGGGCGACCTTGGCCGGGTGGGGCTCTCCTAGTAGGTGGATGATAGGATGAGGTGTACCTCGGCTATCGATACCTGCCCTAGGGGTTACCAAATTTGAAATTTTATTTTTTTCATTTTGGAATTCTTTTTGGTGCTGAACATTCACCGTACCTTCCAAATCTGCATCCTTCAACACATTTTGTGGGGTTGTGGGTGCATGATGGTGATTTATATCTTGGTAATCTACCGGTCCTACACAATGAATAGGAGGATCCAATAGAGAGTTTAGAGAGAGAGGAGTTTCAGGTATACCTTCTTCCTACTTGTCTACCTTTCCATGATGAGAGCAAGCTTCCTTGCAGGCGTCCTTAGGGTATTGTAGCTCCTATAGGGCTTCAAACTCCCATTGCTTTGGTAAGTCTTGGACTTCATCTGCCAAACCTATGGGCATGCAACACTCGTTCTCTCTCGTGCATGAAGTGGTGCTCGTGGGAATGGAACCCATCGGAGCAACCGGTTTTAAAAAGTTTTGGGTGGTGGGTGTGAAGTGACTCTCATGCCCCCGTCCACTTGTGTGCTTAGGGATGTAAACTTTATTTTCTCTTTTGCTTTCCTAAATTCTAAATTCTTGATTTTCAAATCTTTTTTGAAAATTTTCCAAATTTTTTGAACTAAGAAACCTTTTTGATTTTTCTAGAAACAAAGAGGTGTTTTGATGATTAGGAAGGTTAGCTGATTTGGTTCGAACTCTCGCCTCATCTCCAGCCTCGTATCCTTCATCGATTTTCAGCCTTGGTTTGGTTTTTCGAGTATGGATCTTCTCTCTACTTTCACTAGGTAGGTTTTCATGGCACATCTTAGCCTCTAAGGCCTCAAGTTTCCTTCTAGCTTCGGCTGCTTTCTTCGTAAGATAAGCAATTTTTTTTTTAGAAAGTCTTTCCGTGATTTTGGAAAACTGGTTTTGAAAATCAGACAAAGTCTTCTTTGAACGGCTTGATTTCCTAGGTTTCTTACCATGGGAGGAGCAAGTTTCTTCTTCTTCGGCTTTTAAAGCAGCTATCCTTTCTTCTACTTTCATCATTCCTCTTTTTAGGGAGGCCAACACATCTTTTGCAATCCTGTTTGAAATTCTGCTTTTATGGTATGAGCCCCGCCTTGGCATCTTGGAAGATCCTTCTGAGCTCGACATGATCAACCTGTATACAAGAACTTACCACAAATCTAGAAACTTGGTTAGCATAACAGATTCCAACAAATTTCAATTGGATATCTCGCAAGATCCTTTGGCTCTTGGCATGATCAACCTGTTTAAGCCAACTTATCACAAACCTGAAAATTGAATTAGTATAATGGACTCAAACAAAATTTCAAAGTCTCAAGTCCCACCGGGCGTGCCAAATCTGTTTTGGGCAGCTCGGTTGGATATCTCACACGATCCTTTGTATTTTGGCACAATCACCCCGTGGATGGAAACTTATCACAAATAAGAAAATTTAGTTAGTATAACAGATTCAAATGAAATTTCAAAGTCACAAGTCCCACCGGGCATGCCAAATCTGTAGATGTGATTTTATTTCAAATTGTTTGGGATTCGAAATCAAACCCTCGAACTACGTCGGGTTGCGCGAGCGTGCCAGTTAGTTTGCTAAAACTAACAAATTATGTTTTTCTGACTTCTAAGAACGATTGTGGACAAGTGAGATCTTTTTGACTTAGGCCTTCTTGAACTGGCGCTCAAGGGTCAGCCTAGACGCTTGAAATTTGTTTGAATCCGTTAATTCGAGAAAGGAAAAACCAGATTTTCTAAAGTTTCAGATTTGTGTTTAAGTTCTTGATTTCTGAAAAATTTCAGATTCTTAGATTTGCAGAACCTGTTCAGTTTCAGAGGCCTGTTCTCTGAATTTTTAAAAATATTTCTGATTCTCCAAAAATTCTAAAACTTTAATAGAGACACGTGTGTGTAGAATCAGAATATATTTTTATTTTATAATTTAATTCTTTATTTTCTGAGAATTAAATACAGAATCAGAAACTGTTATAAAATTCGGAACAGAGGTTTCCACAGAATCAAATTTCATCCAATTTCATTCAGTGGTTGCAGAGATATGAGCAAAAGAACAGAGGTCTGTTACTGAACGTTCTATTTCTGTAAAACGCAATTTGGATTTTGTATAAACTTCACGGATCTAATTGACTAGGAAACAATTCATAACAATTCCTCAAACTTTTATCTAAAAATGTCTGATATGTCTAGATTATTCATGCAAAATTTTGAAGCAATTGGATTATCCGTTTGTCTATAAAAATTCCGTGATCAGACGCGTGTGCACAGACAGTTTCAGAAACCAGTTTTACAGAAAATTTCAGAAGGTTCTATAACGAAGTTCAACCTGTATCAGTCCTAATAAATCATGGAAATCATCTAAACATGGATTTTAATTTCGTTCATGAAAGAATCATGCATGTTTGTATCGATATAAATGAAGAACATGGGCTCAAAGCCTTGATTCAGGTACAAATTTCCAGAATCTGTGCTTTTTCATATTCTCATGAATTAAAACCAATTTGTGCAAGAATTCTAACCTGTGTGAGTGAGAGGGGACGTAGGAGCACTTCGCCGGACGATCGTCGGAACCAGTCGGACTTCCTTCTTCTCCTTCTTCTCTTCCTTTCTCTCTCTCTCTCTCTCTCTCTCTATTTCTCTGAATTTTCGGACTGAATGTTCCTGTGTGCTGGTCCACCCGGATTGATGCTTTGTGGTGACTAGAGGATGCCCTTGCAGCCTCATTAAGGCTCCTTTTATAGGCCAAAGGGTGCCCCTTTGGTGTAGCATTGGGCAAGGCAAGTTGCCTTGCTAAGCAAATTTGTTTTTGGCAGTAAACTGCTGTAAAACTCAGATTTTGGTAAGTGTTACTGTGCAAACCTTCCAAACACAGATCTTTAGTTGTTCCTCCTAAAATCGTAATGGTAAGTTGGTGCTGGACTTGTTCAGTATTGTAGACGCGCGAAAATCCCCGCCTCTTCGCCTCTTTCGTGGCTTGGAGTGGCTCTTATCGTGCGTCTAAGGCCTATGTATACAAATAGGGCGTGCCAGCTAGCTTACTTAAGCTAGCGAAGATATATTTAACACTGACTTCTAAACGTGGCGACTGTGAGCAAGTGAGCTCTTGTCGTCGCAGACCTTCTTGCACCGATGCGCAAGGGTCAGTCTGTACGCTTTTGCAAAAATCGAGTTTTGGGGAGAAAGTCTACGAAACGGTTCGAGGTGTCTATTTCGGGTCTTTAAGATGCGATTGCATGTTTTAGATCACGTGGATTTGCACGTGCCTAAGTCTTTTCTTTTATCCCTTTTTGGGTCGCCTAGTTTGTGTGTTATGAACACTCCACTACATGGGCGAATTCGAGCGGGGGTTGCTTCGATGCAATATGCGTCCTACCTCGTGGTATGGCGTAGATGCAATGCAAACTCACGCTACTCCAAAGGGAAAACCCAAAATGTAAAGACAATGCTGAAGGGAAATAACAGAAGGGAAATAACCGAAGGGAAATAACAGAAGGGAAATAACAGAAGGGAAATAACAGAAGGGAAATAACCGAAGGGAAATATGTATATATCTTATGTATATGAGCCCTTACTCGGGTCTTGCAAATAAGAGCGAAGGCTCAATGTGGGTGCGTGCTTGAATTGAAAGACTTACACACACGACATGAAATTAAACCCAAATATAAATTGCAGTATGGCCTTGACTAAGGTCTTGGGAGTAAGAGCGAAGGCTCAATGTGTGTGAGAGTGCTTGAATTGAAGTACTACACACACGACATAAATGAAACCCAAATATAACTGCAATAAGGCCTTTACTAAGGTCTTGGGAGTAAGAGCGAAGGCTCAATGTGTGTGAAAGTGCTTGAATTGAAAGACTTACTCACACGACAAGAAATGAAACCCAAATAGTATAGGTCGGCCCTTACTTGGGTCTTTCAAATAAGAGCGAAAGCTCAATGTGTGTGAGAGTGTTTAAATTGAAAGACTTACTCACACGACATGAAATGAAACCCAAATAGTATAGGTCGGCCCTTACTTGGGTCTTTCAAATAAGAGCGGAAGCTCAATGTGTGTGAGAGTGTTTAAATTGAAAGACTTACTCACACGACATGAAATGAAACCCAAATAGTATAGGTCGGCCCTTACTTGGGTCTTTCAAATAAGAGCGAAAGCTCAATGTGTGTGAGAGTGTTTTAATCGAAAGACAACGCACCCAACTTAAACAAAACCCTTCGGAAACGAAATATATATGTACACTTATATACTAGGGGCTGATTAGGCCCGTGTGTGTTCGAAAACGGTGCACGACTAAGAGAGTGCACGTGTGTGGTTGTGCCAAGCCACGTTATTACAAGCGGGGGGAGACTATGCTCCGTTATTACAACCCCGTATCAAATTGAATTTCAAGCGAGTGTACGACTAAAGACCGAGTTTAGACACTTACGAGTAGCTGGTCCGTAGTGGTCTTGCTTGAGCGTGGACTTGGCTTTGGGCTGCAAACGGGAGCTCCGCGAAGGTATGTGCTCAAGGGTGCTGGCCGGCTGCAAATGGGGCGCGGGATGGACGCCTCGAAGGGGACCGGTGGCAAGTGGGCGGCGCCTCCAAGTAGGGAGTTTAGAGTGGCTGACTAAGTGGGTCTTAGGGTCACTAGGGAAGTTAGGGACTTAGGGAAACTGGACCTAAAAGGTGAGCTAGTGGGAAGGCCAAAGAGGACACCTAGGGGGGTTGGCCGAATGGGAGATGGTGGCTAAGTAGTGGCCAGCCACTTGGGTTATCCTAGGTTCGGCTAGGCTTAGGTGGTGGCGGCAAAGGTGCTGAGCTGAAGGGGAGATGGGTGGCTAAGAGTGGAGAGGTGGTAGAGAGTGGCTTTGAGGGAGTTAAGGGGACTTACCGAATGGGGAGGAGTGGCGGATGGAGTGGGAGAGTGGCGGGCAGGTGGCTGTCGGCTGGTGGAGTTGGGGGAAGATGGTGACGTCCGGCTGGGGGGCAGTGGTGGTGGACGGAAGAGGGAGAGTGGCGGCTGGTGGAGCAGGTGGCGGCTGGTGGAACAGGTGGCGGCTGGTGGAACAGGTCACGGCTGGTTGGAAGATGGGAGAAGGAGAGGGCCCGGCTGGGTGGTGGAGTGGTTCCCACTTGGAAAACCCGCCCACAATGAGGGGGGTTTAAATAGGGGATGGGTAGGTCGGTTAGGGCTGGGTTGTGGGTAGTGGTTAGGTGGTTTAGGTAGGGTAGTATGTAGATAAGGTGGGCTGGATGGGGTTGGGCCAGATATTTTAAAACTAGGGGTTTGGGAAAATCGTGGGCTAAGGGTGGTTTAGGGGTTTAGGGCTAGGTTAGGTGGTTGGGTTTTAGGGTGAGGTTTAGTGAGCTAGGTTAGGTTTAGGCTAGGATTAGGGAAATTAATCTAGGTTTAGGGAAGGATTAGGGGAGTGGGTTAGGTGATTAGGTCGGGATTAGGCCGGGATTAGGGAAGTGGGTTAGGTGATTAGGTTGGGATTAGGGGTTTAGGCTAGGTTTAGGCATTTTGGGTTAGGTTTAGGTGAAGGAGCTCCCTTAGCATGGCCCATAGACCTTGATCACCCCATGTTGGTGCAGCCCTAGGTTAGGTTTTAGCTAATTACAAGCTTAAACCCACTCAATTAGGCTAACCCACAAGATTAAACCCAAACTTGACACACAAGTCAAGCTTAATACAACACTCTTGATATTTTTCACCCCCACTCTCTCTCATGCCCAATATCCAACGTGAATTTCAAGTGGGCCCCACCTCCATTTATGAGAAGGTGATGTGGGCCATGGATATGGGTATTGGATTGGATCTCTGGATCCAAATCCAAATCCAAGTCCACATATGGGTTTGGATTGGAATCTGGATATATATGGTCCAGATCCAATCCAAACTGAACTCTGACTCCTTCGAGCTGGGTTCGAGACGGACGATTCGTGCGGGGCCTGACAGCATCAGTACTCCGTCTGCGTTGGGTCTTCGCCAACATGGTCGTCCGCCTCCGTTTCTGCCTTCCGGAGATGACTTCAAATGATATTTGGGTAAGAACAGGGTCTTGGACGTTCGAGATCCTGGGATGTGAATCAGATGCAAGAGTTGCTGTGCCGGGCTTGACAGGTGCTCCGGTTCCGGGCTCTTCTTGGCTCTCCTGGTCCTGTCTTGATCGGGCCAAGCCACTTTGGGGTTTCAAAACATGTTTTAAAAGGGTTTTCAAAAGCTATATTATATGTTTTTGAAAGATAAAGTTTAAAACATATATACAGGGTTTGTTTGGAAGGCTCCTGGGTTTCCAAACTCAAAAATGGCCCTTTGGGGCTGCTTGTATAAAACCAGATTTGTTTAAGAAATTCGTGGGATTTCGGGGTGTTTACAAGTATGGTAAGTGGAGCTATTTCACGTTGAATTTGGAATAAGGAGCTATTCATTGTTTGTTGCGTTTCCTACAGAAATTGCAGCTGCTGGGATTTGAAATTGGTAGCTGTACTGCCTTGATGGATCGAAAAACGTCACTGTTCAGCCAATATGGTAAGTGGTCTCAGCTCTCCTTTGATTCACAATTCCATTTTTATGCTTCTCATCATCCCAATCGATGGTATTATTATCGGGCGAATCCTCTACTTTCAATAATTTCAAGCAAGCGTTGCGATGGGCTTCAATTACGTGATGGAGGGACTCATCTGCCTACCAATTCGGAAGTGTTTGGAGAAGATCTGTATCGAGTTCTGTATCTTGATAGGCACATATGGTGGAGATGCTTCCAAGGAAATTCTTGAATTATTTGAATTCCTTTGCAGAGGTGATGTTGCCGCAGGTGTGAGTGATGTACTCGAAGGACGTATAGGTAAAGATTCCACATGGCGATGTCTTGAAACAGGAGTACAAGCCCCAATTGTCATTGGATTAGGATGATGGAACTTGCAGCTTGTTCGGAGGAACAAACAAGGAGGTTGAACAAGATGTCCAATTGCTATCAATCAAGAAATAGGGACAACAGATCAGCTTTTCCTGAACCAGGGTTGCAAAGGGTTCCGATAATAGGCCATGCCTCATCCATAATGTTATCAAGATGCACGACCATAAAACTCTATTCCTCTTTCTTCACATTCTGAACATGGATCTACATGTTCATTTTAGCCAGAGTTGCAGCAACTAGTTAAGTTTTAGCAGCTAACTGTCCCAATGCAATTCCCTGTGTAATAGCATCAGTTGAGGGATTCCATATGCTTCTTTAGAGACACAATCGCAGTTTGCATTTGATGAACATCTCCCATAACATTCCTCACATGAAATTCTTTAATAACCTCTAATGTCATATCAGCTAAGTTGGAGGAAAGTATCAATGTTGTTGTCTGCAGCTGGTTTAGCTATCTGCTGCCGTGATATCCATGTCTGTTTAAGAAGGCCATGATTCACAAACCCAGCAGGCGTGATGACTATTGTGCCTCTGCAACATTGCAAAAGGTGGCTCCCTCTGTTTGCAATTTGAGAACATAACTGCACATTTGCTGTGAAAGTAGTTATGCAAATCCATGTTACATGCTTTACTACAAAAGCGTTCAAGTAAGCCCATGTTACGTTTTTGAAAACCAACCATCATGCTCGTTAGATTTCTTCCATGAGTGTTGGAATATTAACATTATTCTTAACATAACAGTAACAGATGGCAATGCCAAACTGATGCATATCAATACACTAATTACCTCAACAACCAATCATAACATATACATGTTACGAAAGGCGTTCGATACCAAACCTTTGTTTTCGGAAGCGTTCTTTCTTGCTTCCATCTTTCCTTTCCTTTGATAACATCAACTTTTTCCTCGGGCAACTGATTTCTTTCCGAATATGAACTTTTCTTTTTGGGAAGCTCACTTTCCCTTTTTGATGCCCGCTCTCCTTTTTGGGCACCCACCTGCCTTTTCAGGTATCAAATTGTCTTATAAATGCCTGTTTCTTTTCAAACAGCAAATTTAAAACAAATTTATCAGCAGAAAACTTTTAAAGAAATGAAATCCTGCTTTTTCCATGCTGGGGGCAAAATTGTCATTTTCATCCAATCTAGTCAAAATTCGAAATTTTCAGAAAGGAAAGTATTCTTTCATCATTTTAAAGCTTCCATAAAATTTTGGTACCGAAACAACTCGTTTAGTGCCTTTTTCCTTCGAAAACCCAAAATTACCAAAAATAGCTACTTTCCCAAAAAAAGAAAATTTTAAAAGAAAATTTTGGGTGTTTACAGTAGGGTTTTGCTTTAGTTGGGTGTGTTGTCTTTCAATTCAAGCATGCACACACATTGAGCCTTCGCTCTTATTTGTAAGACCCAAGTAAGGGCCGTGCTATACTATTTGGGTTTAATTTCATGTTGTGTGCGTAGTACTTCAATTCAAGCACTCACACACATTGAGCTTTCGCTCTTATTCCCAAGACCTTAGTTAAGGCCATACTGCAAGTTATATTTGGGTTTTATTTCATGTCGTGTGTGTAGTCTTTCAATTCAAGCACTCACACACATTGAGCCTTCGCTCTTATTTGTAAGACCCAAGTAAGGGCCGTGTTATACTATTTGGGTTTAATTTCATGTTGTATGCGTAGTACTTCGATTCAAGCACTCACACACATTGAGCTTTCGCTCTTATTCCCAAGACCTTAGTTAAGGCCATATTGCAAGTTATATTTGGGTTTCATTTCATGTCGTGTGTGTAGTCTTTCAATTCAAGCATGCACCCACATTGAGCCTTTGCTCTTATTTGCAAGACCCGAGTAAGGGCCCATATATACCTTATATACATATCTCCCTTCGGCATTTACATTACAAGTCATTTCCCTTTGGTTATTTCCCTTCGGCATTGTCTTTACATTCGGGTTTTCCCTTTGGAGTAGCGTGAGTTTGCATTGCATCTACACCATACCACGAGGTAGGACGCATACTGCATCGAAGCAAACCCCGTACTCCCGCTCAAATTCGCCCCATGTAGTGGAGTGTTCATAACACACACCTAGGTGGCCCATAAAGGGCTAAAAAGAAAGACTTAGGCACGTTCAAATCCACGTGATCTAAAAACTGCAATCGCATTAAAAAGACCCGAATCAAACACCTCAAATCGCTTTCATAGGCTTTTTTCTACCCTAAACTCGATTTTTAAAGCGTACAGACTGACCCTTGCGCATCGGTGCAAGAAGGTCTGCAACGACAAGAGCTCACTTGCTCACAGTCGCCACATTAGAGTCAGGTTAAAATATATCTTCGCTAGCTTAGGTAAGCTAGTTAGCACGCCCTGTTTACTCAAATAGGACTTAGACACACGAAAAGGTTCGCCCCAGGCCCTGAGAAGCCAAGGGAGGCGGGAATTTTCCTGCGTCTACAGATTGCAAGTTTTATTACACATGGGATTTGCACGTACCTATGTCTTTCTTTTTAAGATTTTTTTAGGGCCAACTAGGTGTGTGCACAAGTGACTTAAGTTGGGCGATTTCTGCATGGGAGTGTGGGGTTTGCTTTGATGCAATATGCATCCTAACTCATGGTATGGCGAATATGCAATGCAAACTCACACAACTCCAAAGGGAAAACCCGAATTGAAAGACAATGCGGAAGGGAAATGACTTAATGTAAATTACAAAAGGGAAATATGGCTATATCTTAAGAGCGGAAAGGCTCAATTGTGCAAGTGTGTGTCGTGTATATATGGAAAGACTACGCACAGAGCTAAACCTTAAAACCCAAATCTTAAAGACATAGCCGAAGGGAAATACTTATAATATATATAGCCCGAAGGTCGCCAACGTGTGCGTGGGTGTTGTGTGTATATGGAAAGACAACTCACACGACTTGTAATGTAAACCCAAATATAATTGCAATATGGCCTTTGCTAAGGTCTTGGGAGTAAGAGCGAAAGCTCAATGTGTGTGAGTGTGGAATTGAAAGACCACGCACACAACTTGAATTAAAACCCAAATAAAATTGCAATATGGCCTTTACTAAGGTCTTGGGAGTAAGAGCGAAAGCTCAATGTGTGTGAGTGTGGAATTGAAAGACCACGCACACAACTTGAATTAAAACCCAAATAAAATTGCAATATGGCCTTTACTAAGGTCTTGGGAGTAAGAGCGAAAGCTCAATGTGTGTGAGTGTGGAATTTAAAGAGAACACCCACGACTTAAATTAAAACCCATGCAGCTTAATATGTATAAGTATAGCTATATCTTAGGGGCTGGTTAGGCTCGTGTGTGTGCAAAAATGGTGTGCAGCTAAGAGCGGAACGACTCAAGTGCATGTGTATGTTGGTGTGCCAAACCACATTATTACAACCGGGGGGAGACAATGCTCCATTATTGCAACCTCGTATCAAATTTAATTAAATGTAAGCAAGTTCATATCAAGGACCGAGTTAGGCACTTACGTGTAGCTGGTCCGTGCTAAACTTGCTTGGCTTTGGCCTAGTGAGTCGCCTTGGACAACCGAAGGGGAGCTCCTTGGATGTGGATTGGCGGCAGGTAGGGTGCTAGCCGAATGGAGACTTGATGATGGCCGGGTGATGGGCGCGGCAAGTAGGGATGTTGGTTGGGTGGTGGCAGGTTAAGGAGGTTGGCTAGGTGGTGGATGACTAAGGGAGAAGGTTCAGCTAGGGGTTGGGGTGGTTAGTGCTAAGGGAAGAAGTAGGGTGCAGTTGGGTCGGGTGTAAGGGAGAAGGCTGGGCGATTGTGGCGGGTGGTGGAGTGTAGAGTCGGGTAAGAAAGGGGTGATGAGAGGCTAGATGGGGCTGAGATGGGGTACTAACTAGGGTGCTGGTGGATGAGGTGGTGGCTGGAGGTGGCAGCCGAAGGTGGAAGGTGTTGGAAGATGGTTGAGGCGAAGAGGTGGCAACCGGGTGGAAGGTGGCGGTGGAAGTGGGAAGATGGCAGCCGGGTGGAAGGTGGCGGTGGAAGTGGTGCAGTTAGGGGAAGTGAGAGGGGATGTGAGTGGAAGAGAGAGCAGGAGAGAGAGAGAGAGAGCCCCCACGCAAGAAAAGATGGGGTTTTTATAGGCAAAAGGGGTTGGGTCGGTTGGGGGCGGTTTAGGCTCGATATTTGTAATAAGGTGGGCTTGTGGGGTGGTTTGGGGTAGGTCGGTTAGGGTGGGTTGTATGGTGGTTTAGGGTAGGTCAGTTAGGGGAGCTGGGAATTAGTGGTTAAGGGTCTAATTAGGTGTATTAAGGTGGGATTAGGTTTAGTTTAGTTAGGGTCTAGGTGGTCTAGTTAGGTGAGGTGAGCTAGGTGAGGTCGGCTAGGTGAGGTTAGGGTGGTTTTGGGTGAGGACGGCTGGGATTGGGTCAGGTTTAGGGGGGAGTGGCTAGGTGAGGTGGGCTAGCTTAGGGCTAGGTTTTAGGAACCTCCCCTTGGCATCGATCCATGGACCTAGTTGCAGCCATGTTCATGTTGGTGCAACCCCAGGTTAGGTGTAGGTGCATACAAGCTCAAACCCACACTCTAGGCTAAACCCACAAGGTTAACCCATCCTTGACCAAAAGTCAAGCCCATGAACTTTCTCACTCATACTTTATCACCCCTTCTCTCTCTATACCCAAGCTTTTCACGTGAAATATCTGTGGGCCCCACCACCATTTATGAGAAGGTGATATGGGCCATGGATGTGGATATTGGATTTGGATCTTTGGATCCAAGTCTAAATCCAAATCCAAATGCATGTTTGGGTCTGGATCTGGATATATATGGTCTAGATCTGGCCCAAATCTGATTTTCTTATTCCTTCACAACATTTCGAAACGGACGGTTTGTGCGGGGCCTGACTGCATCAGTACTCCTTCTTGCGTTGGGTCTTCGCCAACATTGTCGTCCGCTCTTCTTCTCACCTTCTGGAGATGATTTTGAACAAATTATTGATATCAGGGGCTTGGGTGTCCGAGAATCTGGGGATGATTCTGATACGAGAGTTGATGTGCCAGGCTTGAAATATGCTCCGAGTCTGGGCTCTCTTTTGCTTCTTCGGTCCTACTTTCATTAGGCCAAGCTACCTTTTGGGGTTTCAAAATACATTTTTAAGGTTTTAAAACTATATGTATACATTTTTAAAACATATATGGTTTCAAAATATGTACAGGGTTGTTTGGAAGGCTCCTGGGTTTCCAAACTCAAAATAGCCCTTTGGGGCTGCTTTTGCAAAACCAGGTATATTTGAGAAAATCGTGGGATTTTAGGGTGTTTACAATACTAACCAGGACGGTGGCGGCAGGTGCAGTTGGAATGTGGTGGAAGAGGAAAGCTGATGGTGGTCGGGAAGGAGCTCCTCGCGGAAGGTGGAAGGGTGGCCGGTTGATGAAGGGAGGTGTTGGCCGGGTCCCAAGGGGGGAAGGGATGGATGATGAGGAGCCAAGAGAGCTGGCCGGGTCCCAAGAGCCTGGTGAGAGGGAAGAGATCCAGCCCGCAGGTGTGGGGTGGGGCTTTTATAGGCTTGGATTGAGAGCTAGGTCGGTTGGCGGGTTGTGGGCTAGATATTTTCATTAGGTGGGCTGGGACATGGTTTGGGGTAGGTCGGTTAGGGGGGCTGGTTAGTGGTTTGGGGTAGGTCGGTTAGGTGGGCTAGGACATAGTGGTTAGGGACTTAGTTAGGTTTAGTTTAGGCTTAGTTGGTTAGGGTCTAGGTGGTCTAGCTAGGTGAGGTCGGCTAGGTGAGGTTTTGGGTGAGAAGGGTTAGGTTTAGGTTAGGTTTGGGTTCGGTTTTAGGGGGAATGGCTAGGTGAGGTGAGCTAGCTTAGGGCTAGGTTTATGAACCACCCCTTGGCGCCGGTCCATTGCCTTAGTTGCGGCCATGTCCAAGTTGGTGCAGCCCTAGGTCAAGTGTATGTGCATACAAGCTTAAACCCACACTCTTGGTTAAACCCACAAGGCTAACCCAGTTTTGACTAAAAGTCAAGCTTACCAACTTTCTCACTTGTACTTTGTGGCCCCCTTTCTCTCTCTACCCAAGCCTTCCAATGCATTTCACACGAAATATTGTGGGGCCCTCACCCCCATTTATGAGGAGGTGAAGTGGGCCATGGATACAGATATTGGATTTGGATCTTGGGATCCAAATCCAAATCCAAATATATGTTGGGTTTGGATCTGGATATATATGGTTCAAATCTTACCCAAATCTGATTTTTTGATTCCTTCATGGTGTTTCGAAATTGACAGTTTGTGCGGGGCCTGACTTCATCAATACTCCGTCTAGCGTTGGGTCTTGCCAACATTATCGTCCGATCTTCTCACCTTCAGGAGTTCATTTTGATCAATTTTCTGATATTTGGGGCTTGGATGTCTGAGAATTTGGGGATGCTTTTGATACGAGAGTTGATATGCCGGGCTTGAAGTATGCTTCGGGTTCGGGCTCTCCTTTGCCTTTTCGATCTGCTTTTGTAAGGACAGGAGGCTTTTGGGGCTTCAAAACACTATTTATATTTTAAAAGCTATACATATAGATTTACAAATATGTACATAGATGTTTGGAAGGCTCTTGGGTTTTCAGACTCAAAATAGCCCTTTGGGGCTGCTTTTGTAAAAACTAGGCATATTTGAGAAAATCATGGGATTTTGGGGTGTTTACAGATGCCCCTCTTTGGTATTATCCTAATTTATTTGGATAATGGCAAAGACGACAACACCCCTTTCAATGTCTCCCTAGATCTATCCACGAAAATATGGGATCGTCCCAATTTTTGAGCAAAATCTCTCTTTTAAACCTGGTAGGAGGAGATATCACACCAAAGGGGAATTTCTATGGTTTTTGGTCCTAAATGGGGATCATGTTATGCAAGTGTTCATGCGTGGATGTGCACATGCATGACATGGATGAGACGCCAAGAAGGGCGACCTCCTAGAGACTAGATGGCATGGTCAAACTTTTGAGACTTATGAAGACCTATTGCTCCAAGAGAGCGGGCCCTATGTTGCTCGATGTTCGATTTTTCAAAATCTATTTACAAAAGGAAAACTGCTTTTAGCCTCAATCCTAAGGATCACAAGCTCTTCGCGTTTGCCTTTGCTTGAGTCTTGACACTCACTAATCTAGCGGAGGTTTTATAAGAAAACAAGCTATATTTCAAAATTCCTACGCCTTACTCAAAACGTCGAATTCTCAAACAAAATGAAATTCAAGTAAGTAAATCCTATTTTTACTTTAGGATTCCTCAAAATGAACCATGTTTTACTTGGGATAAGTCATGGGGATGGAAAAGAGATACTGTAAACACCCCAAAATCCCACGATTTTTTCAAAACACCTGGTTTTGCAAAAGCTGCCCCAAAGGGCTATTTTGAGTTTGGAAACCCAGGAGCCTTCCAGGCAACCCTGTACATATGTTTAAACTATACATGTTTTAAAATATGTGTTATATAGTTTTAAAACCTTTAAAAAGGTATTTTGAAACCCCAGAAAGCAACTTGGCCTGATGAAAGCTGGACCAGAAGAGCGAAAGAGAGCCCAGAGCATATATCAAGCCCAGTACATCATCTCTCGTATTAGATTCATCCCCAAATGGCTGGCTTCCTACGATTTAAGCCAGTTCGCTACTTTTGAAGAGTTAGCGAACTGCTTCATGCAAAGATTTGCACACAACGTAGAAGTCACGCCGACTCTGAACACTTTAAGGGATACAAAGCAAGGCATGAACGAAGACGTACATGCCTTCATTATACGATGGAGGTCACTTTTGGGCCAAGTGCGAGAGCCCATATCCGAAGGATGCGCAGTCATGCTCATCCTGGATAATTTTAAAAGCGAGTTAAAAACCCTTCTCTCGCTCCATGAGATCTCAACTTTCCATAAGTTGATAAAAAAGGCATCCCTTTTCGAAACAAACTTGAGAAAAGGGACATACGATCACTTATGGAAAGGAAGTGCCGTTTCTAAAACCCGCTTGGAAAAGCCCATCACTTATGGGCTACCCACGATGGACAAAGGGGCAAGGCCCCATAAAATCGCCAATGTTCGGGTGGATCCAGGCGTGGCAGGCACTTCCAAAAATTTTGAAAAGTTAGAAAATAAAAGGGAGCGAACTTTTCAAAAACCGATTGAAAAATGGGAGTACACACCGCTGGGGCAACCTGTGTCGGAGGTCCTAGACCTCCTACTTGCCTAGGGCATGATAGAACTTCCCAAAATCCCCGAAGGAGTCACTTCCAAAGGGGAGTATTTAAATCGATTTTGCAAGTATCATCAGCTCAAAGGCCATGATACCAAACGTTGTTTCTTCCTTTTAAATAAAATCGAGAACTTGATAGTGGAGGGTCAGCTCCAGGTCACTGCGAAACTTGAGCCACCTCAAGCTATCTTCAAAGAACCCTTTCCCAAGCACGCCAGTGGCAGTGGGAAAGGAAAGGAGGTATGTACCCTCACCTTTTCAAAGGAACTAGTGCAAAAAACTGAGTCTGGTCGACCCACTTGTGCGCCCACTCTTGTACTGTACAAGAAGCCTGCCCAAGTCGTCATTCGGGGACCACCAAAAGCTGAATCCCTGGCTAAACTAGTTTTAAAACTTCAAGGTACTCCTCAACTCATATTTAGAGCCAAATTTAGTACGAACCCTAGGCTGGTCGTGGGGGAAGTGACTAGATCCGGGAGGATCTATCAACCCCCGCACCTACAAAGTGCTAAAAAGGTGGTCAGTGTGCCTGGCCCCTCAAAAGCATGTATTCCTGGAGTTCTGCCAAAAGCAGACAAGGATAAAGTCATCCTAAATCCTTATGACTTCGAAAACCACCTTTCAAAGATTCCTATCCACATGTCTATCCTAGAGCTTATACAAACTTATTCTAGGCATAGACTCGTGCTAGAGAAAATTCTAGAAAGAGCCAAGGTTGATTCGAACATAAGTCTAGAATCCCTGTCTACCTAAGTGGCTTTAATAGGAGCAAAATCGCCCATCACTTTCTTGAAAGATGATGTAGATAGACCCTACGAGTCCCACAACCAGGCCCTGCATATCGATCTGGTTCTGAATAACCACTCTCTGGACAGGTGCCTAGTCGATGGGGGAGGAGGGCTCAACATCCTTCCACTTCATGTGGCGTACCAAATCGGAGTCACCTTGACTTCTGTGAACCTAAGCCCCATTGTTATCACTGGATACGATGGGAATGCATCTAGGCCTTTAGGATCGATCGAACTCCCAATGGAAACGGGAGGGATCACGCACATGGGGGTGTTCCATGTCTTGGACATCCACCCCCATTATAACCTGTTGCTGGGAAGGCCCTGGATACAAAGCTTATGCGCTGTGCCATCCACCTTCCACAGGTGTGTCAAGATCCCTTTCAGGGACTAAGTCATGGTGATCCTAGGTGAGAGTCACCCACAACTTCAGGGGATCATAAACTCCCCTTGTTTATCGAGCTCCCAAGCCCATGAGGCTAACCTGGGGCAGATTGTGATTGAGCCGCCAAGGCTTGTGTTAAACAACCCTAGGAAGGTTGTATATGTAAAGGGGCCGCCCAAAGCAAGCCCCCTCCCGATCTTAACCCTTTTAGGAAGACCTAAGCGATTTCCAAAGCCCCTGGATAAGAAGCCATACGAGCACAATATGGACGACAGCAAGTTCCAGGACCACGATTTATATCATCAATTTTCAAAAAACAAAAAATCGTGGAACATGTTAAATATGGGCTACATGCCCTACAAAAGTCTAGGGGCACAAAACCAGGGTCTCCTAGAGCCAATCCTTCCTAGGGCCAATCCAAACCGATACGGGATCGGCTATACTCCCAGAATACTGCCAGAGCCACCCCCTGTGACCACCTGGGTCAAGGGTGCCCTGGAACCTGCCTTAGAAGAGACCTACGATTTAGACCTCCTATTCCGAGTCTAACCCGTAGTGTTTTCCCTTTGTAAGTATGACGGAAGATCCCTTTTAGAAAAATACAAAAACATTTGGAAAACTTAAAATCAAAAAAATCGAAAAAGAAGAAAAACCAAAAATAATGGAAAAACAAAAACTCAAAAATAGAGTGCTTTGTATAGTTCCTAAGGTTCTTGTTTTACAAAAACCCAAAAAAATCGAAAATTTGGAAAATACCAAAAAGATTTTGTATATAGCTGCTCCTGGTAAGGCTTTGGAAAAAGATTTCGAAAGGAACGTCGTCTGCATAGCCAGACCAAAAATTTCGAAATCGATTGAAAATTCGAGTACAAAACCAGGTCTTTTTTAAAAACACGCATCAAATTCCCTTAGGTCTATAGACCACGAGAATAATCGAAGCCCAGAAGTGGATCCCCTTGAGGAAGATCCCAATTCTGAGCTCCCAGAATTTCATAAAATTCTCGATTTTGAAAGACCTTCCAATTCAGTAGGAGGAGATTTCATAGAGGTGAACCTAGGGGATGATTCCAATCCCAAAACCATCAAGATAGGCGCATGTTTGCATGAACCTGAAAGATTAGCATTCATTGCATTTTTATGAACCTATTTAGATGTGTTTGCATGGACGTATGAAGACATGCTGGGCATAGACCCTAGCATTGTCGAGCATCGTCTTCCCTTAGATGTGGATGTAAAACCCATAAAGCAGAAGCTTAAGAAAATACACCTGAATGTACACATGCAAGTCAAAGAGGGTTTAGAAGATCTGTTAAAAGCCGGATTTATAAAACCCATTGCATATTCTGATTGGTTGTCAAACATCGTTGTAGTTCGAAAAACCAATGGGAAAATTCGAATATGCATCGATTTCAGAAACCTGAATAAAGCCACTCCAAAGGATAATTATCCTTTACCAAACATAGATTTGATAGTCGATAGTACTTCAAGTCATGAAATGTTTTCATTTATGGATGGCTATTTAGGCTATAATCAAATCAAACTAAGTCCACGAGATAAGGGTAAGACCGCCTTCACAACCCCATGGGGCACGTACTGCTATACAGTCATGTCCTTTGGTTTGAAAAATGCCGGTGCAACATACCAGAGAGCCATGACCACGATCTTCCATGATCAAATTCATGAGCTCCTAGAAGTGTATGTAGATGATCTCTTGGCGAAATCCAAAACCTGATGCACTCATATCGAATGTTTGCAAAAGATTTTCGAAAGGCTTAGGCTTTACAAAGTAAAGCTAAACCCTCAAAAATGTGTATTCGGGGTAGAATCAGGGAAGCTCCTAGGCTTTATGGTGAGCCAAAGGGGTATAGAAGTCAACCCCTCTAAGTGTCGAGCCATTATAGACATGGCTCCACCCTCCAACCTCACTCAAATTCGTAGCCTCCAGGCTCGATTACAGTCCGTTCGCCGATTCATATCAAATCTGGCAACTAGATGCGAACCCTTCAACAAACTATTGAGAAAGGGCACGAAATTCTTATGGGATGACGAATGCCGGAAGTCCTTCGAGAGACTAAAGGCATACTTGGTTAATCCCCCCGTTTTGAATCCTCTGAAGCAAGGAAAACCGCTTTTACTCTACATCTCCGTGCATGCAAATGCTTTAGGAGCCCTATTGGCTCAGTACGAGGATGACACCCATAAGGAGTATGCCATCTACTATATTTCGAAAACTCTCTTGGCTTATGAACGAAATTATCAAGCCATGGAGAAGATGTGCTTGGCCCTAGTCTGGGCCTACCAGAAATTCAGACACTATTTTCTAGATCATGAGATCTGGATAGTGTCTAAGCTTGATCCAATCAAGCACTTGTTCGAAAAACCCATTCTCACGGGTAGATTGGGCAAATGGCAACTTCTTCTAATGGAGTATGACCTGAAATACCATCACCAGATCTCCATTAAGGGGCAAGCCCTGGCAGATTACGTGGCTGAGTTCCCCTTGGAAGACGCATATCCCACGCTTGATGAAATGCCTGATGAAGGCATATTACAAAACCATTTCCAAAACCAAATTTTGGCAAACAATTTCGAAAACCAAGTGTGGAAGATGCACTTCGATGAGGCACGAAACCAACGGGGGGCTGGTGCTGGGGTCATCCTCATCTCCCCTTAAAAGGGCGAGATTCCTAAAGCAGTCCGCCTAGATTTTGAATGTTCCAACAACGTAGCTGAGTATGAAGCACTCATACAATGCTTAAGGATTTCGAAAACTCTAGGGGCATCATGCATCGAGGTCTTTGGAGATTCGCTCCTTGTTATAAACCAGGTTTTGAACATTTGGCAAGTAGATAATGAAAAACTGCTTCCATATCACGAGTTGGCCACTCGATTGGTTGAGTCCTTCCAATCGTGTAAACTCACACACGTAGGAAGAGAGGACAATGGCATCACCGATGCCCTCTCCTCCTTGGGTTCAGCCCTAAAGGTCGATCCCATTTCGGGAACCCGATCTTTAGAAATATGGCATGCGCCCAACCCATCCACACACGATCTGGATATTTGCCAAAATAACCCAGAGTCTATTGAAAAGCCCAGTTTTATGACATCAAACATTTTCTAGAAAATGGGGGATTCACCGAGGATGCCACATCCAAAGATAAGGCATTCATCCGTAAGATTTCGACCCGATACACCATTCTGGGTGGGGTTCTATACAAAAAGAGTTTTACCGGCATCCTACTTAGGTGTATTGATCTAGAGGAGGCTAGGATAGTGATGCATGAGTTCCACGATGGAGAGGGGGCTATTTTTGGTCCACCCTCAAAAAGGATTGTCACGATCATGTTAGAAAGTGTCATCCATGTCAAGTGCATGGGCACGCCATTCATATCCCTTCATCTGCATTACATTCCGTGGTCAGCCCCTGGCCATTCACCATGTGGGCGTTTGACATCGTAGGCCCCATATTTCCAAAAGCCTCGAATGGGCATAGATTCATTTTAGCAGCCACGGAGTATTTCTCCAAATGGGTGGAAGCCATTTCCCTAACCAACGTGCTGGGGCAACATGTGGTGGCTTTCATTCGGAGGAATATCTTGGCTCGATTTGGGGTTCCACGAGACCTTGTGTCTGATAATGGTACCCCATTCAAGAATGAGCGGATGGTTAATGTAGACACGGAAAATCCTCGTCTCTGGGTTCTTAGGCCTGAAGCGAATCTTTTCGTGCTTACGTCACTTAAAAAGGGCATGCCAGCTAGCTTCCTCAAACTAGTGTAGTAATTTTTGAAAATATCTGACTTTTGGGGCGACTGTGGACAAGTGGGTTCTTTTCGTCGCAGACTTTCTTCCACCGGCGCGCAAGGGTCAGTGTGTATGCTTTAGGAAAAACTCGATTTTAAGCAAACACGACTCTTTTGAAAACTCGAAAGTGTTTTATCGATTGGTTTTGTCAAAATTGCAACTTTTATGCATGGGATCTATGCGTTCCTACGTCTCTCGGGTTTTAGCCAATTTTGGCGTGTAGTCGTGTGCATCCAGTGCTTGATTTTGGGCAAGTTCCACACGATTTGATCAATCTAGTTCGATGCAAATATGCTCCCTATCTCGAGTGTGGAGGATATGCAATGCAAACTCACACAACTTGAAGGAAAAACCCAGAATTTAAAGACATAGCAGAAGGAAAATAGCAGAAAGGGAAATATGGCTATATCTTAGATGCGGAAGGGAAAATATATATAGCTATATCTTAAGAGCGAGAAGGCTCAATGTGAGTGAGTGCTTTGAGTGTATAAATTGAAAGGCAACTCACACGACTTGAACCTTAAAAACCCAGCTGAAGGGGAAATACGTATATATATATATATATATATATATATATATATATATATATATATATATATATATATATATATATATATATATATATATATATATATATATATGTAAGAGCGGAAAGGCTCAATGTGAGTGAGTGCTTTGAGTGTATAAAATGAAAGACAACTCACACAACTTGAACCTTAAAACCCAGCTGAAAGTATATAAATAGAGCTATATCCTATGGGCTGTTGAGGCCTGTTTTGTGTGCGAAGGTGTGCAGATAAGAGCGGAAAGGCTCGAGTGTACATGTGTGATTCATGTTTCAAGCCATAATATTACATCTCGGGGGGGAGACTACGCTCCATTATTACAACCCCGTATCGAATTTAATTGAACTTGAAACAATGTAAAGAACCAGATTCGAGCACTTACACTTAGTCTGCTTGGGCTTTTTTTATCAATGGGATCCGACCTTGGATATAATCGTTGGATGGACCTCTCGCTGCGAACCGATCCGATGCATGGAGTTTTGGTCCTAATTCACGATCTTGGCTACATCGACACACAAAGGTTCTATGGTTTTGGGTGAGATTCGAACAAAATTAAGGCAAAGGTGTAGGGGATCTAAGGCCAGCTCTAAGGTGAAAGGCTTAGGTAGGGTTTTAGTCCAAATCCTAAGGTGATACTCGACCAGCTAGGGTCCGAGTTGGGTGATGATCCATGGGTAGTTCTAGGCAAAACACTAAAGGGATGCCCTAAGGGAGTGCTCAGCCAAATGGTGGCTGAGCTAGGTAGGTTTTAATGGATGGTTTAGGTAGGATTTGTGATGAAAGGACTAAAGGGAAATGGCTCGGCCAAGGGTGGCCGAGCTGATCAACTTGGGTTTAGGTTAGGTTGGTCTTTGGGGGACCTAATAGGACAGACCTAGGGTGAGCTCGGCCAACTATTGGCCGGGCTTGGTATGGGCTTGGGTGGAGACAATCTTGGGTAGAACTACGCTCGATCTTAGCAAGATTCGGCCAGCTCTTAGTTGGTTGAAAGTTGCTGGATTTTATCAACGGTATTGGGTGGTTTAGAGAGTTAGGATTTAGGTACTAAACGAGGCTGGTCTAGGGTGGGCTCGGCCAGCCAATGGCTGAGCTTGGATTGGTATTAGGTGGGGATGGATTTGGGTAAAACTAGGGTAGCTTTTAGTGAAGTTCGGCCAGCTTCTTGGCTGGACTTTGCTGGATTTTTAAGAGGTGGTATGGGGTGGTTTAGAAAGGCTAGAAGAGAGTGGTTTAGGTGGGTTCTAGGGACTCACCTTGGCCATGGTTTTGAGTGGTTTCCACGCACCAAGTCGTCACAAAGAATGGGCCATCCAAGGCTGCCGGATCCACTTGAGCAACACCTTTCATTTTGCGTGAAATGGAGAAGCCATCTTGCCCACAACATGAGCCCATGTTTTACAAAAAAGCAAAGGGGGAAAGCCAGCCCCCTTTGTTGACCTTTCCCCTCTCTCTCTCTCTCTCTCTCTCTCTCCTTCCCAAGTGAAAACGTGAAAAAAATTTGCAGCCTCCTTGAATCAGCCCCTCACGTCCTTTTATAGACTTCTTATGTGGATATGGATCCTGGATTGATTATGAAATTCAGATCCAATCCAAGTCTTGTTTGGATCTGGATCTTGGGTCTGGATCTGGATATTTGGATCCAGATTTGATCCAAATTTTCTTCTTCTTCTCTCCTTCTTGGCGTCTTTGAGTCGAATGCTTCGTGCGGGCCTTGAGTTTATCAATGATCCGTCTTAAGCGGGGGTTTTCCCCATTTCATCGTCCGAGCTCCTTTTCGCCTTTCCGGGTTCTGTTTCAACTATTTCTTTTGTTTTTGACTTGGATTGCTCGTGATTTCAGATGTGTTTTCGGCTTGGCCTTTGATGCTTCAGTCTTGAAGTACACTTGTGGCCTGGGCTCCTTTTTCATCTTTGAAATTCACTTTTCATCAGGCTGGGCTTGACCTTTGAGCTTTTTGAAGCTTTTGCAACTGTTTTGAGCCAGGCTTCATCTGTTCGTTTGGTCTTTCGTAAAAATAGGACTTTCGTCCACTTTCAAGATTTTTCATGTTTCGAATAGGGTTGGAAAATAGAGTTTTGAAGCTTTTGAGTTCCTGAGTTTTCAAAATCTCCAAACTTGGCTTTTTGAGCTGATTTTCGAACCAGGCATTTGGTTTTGGAAAATATTTGGATTTTGGGGTGTTTACAGTTAAGTTGTGCAACATGTATGGCATAACTCACCACTTCTCTTCGCCATACTACCCTCAAGGCAACGGCCAAGCCGAAGCCACCAACAAGACTCTCATTAGTATAATTGAGAAGACTTTAGAGAAGGGTAGGACGTGGCACGAGAAGCTGGATGAAGCCTTATGGGCTTATAGGACTTCTATCCGGACTCCCACGAATGCCACACCATTCGAATTGGTCTATGGCATAAACGCCATTCTTCCCATTCATACTCAATTGCATTCATTCCATACATCCATTGCACTCGACCTCCCCCTAGAGACGCTTCAGCATGCTAGGATGGCCAAACTAGATTTGCTAGATGAGAGGCGACTCCTTGCCATTGATCATGCTCGCGCATACCGGCAAAGGATAGCCCGATACTATGGCAAACACATAAGACCTCGCCACTTTAAAGTAGGGGATCTAGTTTTGAAAATCATTCACTATCGTGGCCCACATCCCCTCGAAAAGTGGCACCCCAAGTGGGATGGACCCTATGTTGTACGGGCAACCACTACGAACAACTCGTATTGGTTGATCGATGTAGAAGGTAGGAATTTAGCAGATCCTATCAATATTCAATACTTAAAGAAGTATTATGTGTAGGATTTGGATTAAATTCCAGTTTTTGAAAATTTTAGGGATAGCTGCGCTGAGACCTGAAAATAAGGTGCAAAGGCAAAATCGTGTGACCCTGAGTGAGAAAATTCACACTTGTAAAAGAGTGGAGTCTTCAAAATCGTGGTTACATTTCAAAATCCTTCTTACAAAGAAAGGCCTAGTTCAACATAGCAGGATACTTGCAAGTAGTACGTGCTATTTCTAAATAGGCTGATCTGGAATGGATCGAGTGTGAGCTTGGGATAAGTCCTCCCCTCTTCTCTTCTCCTTCCAAAAGGAAAAACACGGCCTAAACAAAGGGAATTTCCCATTCAAAGTCTCTTTCCCGAAAGAAAGAAACCAGAATTCGAAAGAAAAATCGATTCTCTTGTGAAAAAGAGGGATTAAAGAAAAAATACTCCCAAAGGGAGACCCTCTATGAAAAAAAAAAGAAAGAAAAAGAGGCCAAAAAGCTCAAAAAGAGCAGTTTTCCGCCTTCTATGCCTTTAACCATGGGACGCTTCAGAAGGGACCGTGGTATCTCTTTCCCATCCCTGGCTTATCCCAAGCTAAAGCATGGTTCATTTCGAGGAATCCTAAAGTAAAAATAGGATTTACTTACTTGAATTTCATCTTGTTTGAGAATTCGACATTTCAAGTAAGACGTAGGAATTTAAAATATAGCTTGTTTTCTTACAAAACCTCTGCTAGATAAGCAAGTGTTAAGACTCAAACAAGGGCGAACACAAAGAGCTCGAGATCCTTAGGATCGAGACTCAAGACAGTTGTCCCTTTTGTAAATAGATTTTGTAAATAGATTTTGAAAAATCAAACATCGAACAGCATAGGATTTGCTCACTTGGAGCAACAGGCCTTGTAAGTCTCTAGAGTTCGACCACATCTGGTCTCTCAGAGGTCGCCACTCTTGGCACCACACCCATGTCATGCATCTGCATTCCATGCATGGCACTTGTGAACATGATCCCATTTTAGGACCAGAAACTTTTGTAGATCCCTTTGGCATGATATCTCCTCCTACCCGGGTTTTAAAACTGATATTTTGCTAAAGATTGGGATGATCCCATATTTTCGTGGTTAGATCTAGGGAGACATTGAAAGGGGTGTTTGTCATCTTTGCCCTTATCCAAATCGATTTGGACAAGGCCAAAGAGGGGCATCTGTAAACACCCCGAAATCCCACGAATTTTTCAAATAAACCATGTTTTGTAAAAGCAGCCCCAAAGGGCTATTTTGAGTCTGGAAACCCAAGAGCCTTCCAGGCAACCCTGTACATATGTTTTAAAACTTTATATGTTTTAAATATGTGTAATATAGTTTTGAAAACTTTTAAAATACGTTTTGAAACCCCACAAAGCGGCTTGGCCTGATCAAAGCAGGACCAGAAGAGCTAAAGAGAGCCCGGAACCGGAGCACATGTCGAGCCCGGCACAACAACTCTCGTATTGAATCTGCCCCCACGATCTCGAACTTCCAAGACCCTGTTATCAGCAAAACATCACTTGAAATCATCTTCGGAAGGTGAAAACAGAAGCGGACGACCATGTTGGCGAAGACCCAACGCAAACGGAGTACTAATGCTGTCAGACCCCGCACAAACTGTTCGTTTCAAACACAGCCTGAAGGAGTCAGAATTCAGTTTGGATTGGATCTGGACCATATATATCCAGATCTCAATCCAAACCTATGTGTGGATTTGGATTTGGATTTGGATCCAGAGATCCAATCCAATATCCACATCCATGGCCCACATCACCTTCTCATAAATGGAGGTGGGGCCCACTTGAAATTCACGTGAGATTATGGGCATGAGAGAGAGTGGGGGACGATAAGATTTGGGAGTGATTGTAATTAAGCTTGACTTATGTGTCAAGTTTGGGGTTAATCATGTGTGTTAGCCTAATTAACATGGGTTTAAGCTTGTATTAGCCAAAACCTAACCTAGGGCTGCACCAACATGATGTAACAAGGTCTATGGGTGATGCAAAGGGAGCTCCCTAACCCAATCCTAATAAAAAACCCCTAATCCTAGCCTTTTACCCTAATCCTGCCCTAAACCTAGCCTAATCACCTAACCCACTTCCCTAATCCCGGCCTAATCCCAACCTAATCACCTAACCCACTTCCCTAATCCTCCCCTAAACCTAGCTTAATTCCCTTAAACCTAACCTAATCCTAGCCTAATCACCTAACCCACCTCACTAAACCTCACCCCAAAACCAACCCACCTAGCTAAGCCCTAAACCCCTAAACCACCCCACCTAAGCCTAGCACACCATCTACCTAAAACCCCTTGTATTAAAATATCTGGCCCCTCCTCAAAACTAGCCCACCTTATCACCACACCACCACCACCTAAACCACCTTACCACCTCCTCAAAACCAGCCCCAACCGCCCTTCACCAACCTATATAAACCCCCTGTAAACACTCCGAAATCCCACGAATTTCTTAAATTCATCTGGTTTTGTAAAAGCAGCCCCCAAAGGGCCATTTTTGAGTCTGGAAACCCAGGAGCCTTCCAGACAACCCTGTACATACGTTTTGAACTCTATATTTCGAAAACGTACAATATAGCTTTTAAAACCTGTTTAAAACATGTTTTGAAACCCCAAAGTGGCTTGGCCCGATCAAGACAAGACCAGGAGAGCTAAGAAGAGCCCGGAACCGGAGCACACGTCGAGCCCGGCACAGCAACTCTTGTATCTGATTCACACCCCAAGGATCTCGAACGTCCAAGACCCTGTTCTTATCAAAATATCATTTGAAGTCATCTCCGGAAGGCAGAAATAGAGGCGGACGACCATGTTGGCGAAGACCCAACGCAGACGGAGTAGTGATGCTGTCAGGCCCCGCACGAATCGTCCGTTTCGAACCCAGCTCGAAGGAGTCAGAGTTCAGTTTGGATTGGATCTGGACCATATATATCCATATCCCAATCCAAACCCATATGTGGACTTAGATTTGGATTTGGATCCAGAAATCCAATCCAATATCCATATCCATGGCCCACATCACCTTCTCATAAATGGAGGTGGGGCCCACTTGAAATTCACGTGGGATATTGGGCATGAGAGAGAGTGGGGATGGAAAATATCAAGAGTGTTGTAATTAAGCTTGACTTGTGTGTCAAGTTTGGGTTTAATCATGTGGGTTAGCCTAATTGAGTGGGTTTAAGCTTGTAATTAGCTAAAACCTAACCTAGGGCTGCACCAACATGAGGTGGTCAAGGTCTATGGGCCATGCTAAGGGAGCTCCTTCACCTAAACCTAACCCAAAACGCCTAATCCTAGCCTAAACCCCTAATCCACCCCTAATCTGAACCTAATCACCTAACCCACTTCCCTAATCCCGGCCTAATCCCAACCTAATCACCTAACCCACTTCCCTAATCCTTCCCTAAACCTAGATTAAGTTCCCTAATCCTAGCCTAAACCTAGCCTAATCACCTAACCTAGCTCACTAAACCTCACCCTAAAACCCAACCACCTAACCTAGCCCTAAACCCCTAAACCACCCCTAGCCCACAATCTACCCAAACCCCTAGTTTTCAAAATATCTGGCCCAACCCTTTCCAGCCCACCTTATCTACATACCACCCTACCTAAACCACCTAACCACTACCCCAAGCCCAGCCCTAACCGACCTACCCATGCCCTATTTAAACCCCCCCCTTGGGGGCGGGTTTTGCAAGCTAGAGCCCTCACCCCACCCAGCCGGGACCATCCTTTTCCTGCCCAGCCGGGACCACTCTCCACCTGCCCGCCTGCTCCATCAGATCCACCAGCTCTACCTACACCGCCACCTTCCCTCTTCCATCTACCACCACCCCCCAGTCGGACGCCACCACCTTCACCCAACCGAACCAACCGAGCTCCCACATCCGGCTGCTTCTCTCTTCATCCACCGCCTCTCCCCATTCGGTAAGCATTCTCTAACTCTACCTAAACCCTTCTCTACTACCTCTCCACTCCTAGCCACCCACCCTATCATCATCTCAGCCTTTGCCACCACCCTTTTCACTTAGCCGAACCTAGCATAACCCAAACTACCGGCCACTACCTAACCATCCTATCCCATTCGGCCTTCCCATAAACTTCCCCTTTAGGTCCACCTTCCCTAAACACTCGACTATCCTAGTGACCCTAAGCACTCACTTGGTCCAGCCCCTTTAACCCCCCACATCGAGGCTACACCCATTTGCAGCCGGCAACCTTCGAGGCGCCTATCCCGCGCCCCACTTGCAGCCGGCCAGCACCTTTGGTCACCTATCCTCGCGGAGCTCCCGTTTGCAGCCCAAGGCGAAGCCCAAGCCCACGCTCAAGCAAGGCCTCTACGGACCAGCTACTCGTAAGTGCCTAAACTCGGTCTTTAGTTGTATACTTGCTTGAGATTCAATTTGATACGGGGTTGTAATAACGGAGCATAGTCTCCCCCCGCTTGTAATAACGTGGCTTGGCACAACCACACACGTGCACTCTCTTAGTCGTGCACGATTTTGAACACACACGGGCCTAATCAGCCCCTAATACATAAGTGTATATATATACTTTCATTTTTGAAGGGTTTTTGTTTAAGTTGGGTGCGTTGTCTTTCAATTCAAGCACTCTCACACACATTGAGCTTTCGCTCTTATTTGAAAGACCCAAGTAAGGGCCGACCTATACTATTAGGGTTTTATTTCATGTCGTGTGAGTAATTTACGTCTTTCAATTCAAGCACTCTCACACACATTGAGCTTTCGCTCTTATTTGAAAGACCCAAGTAAGGGCCGACCTATACTATTTGGGTTTTATTTCATGTCGTGTGAGTAAGTCTTTCAATTCAAGCACGCACCCACATTGAGCCTTCGCTCTTATTGGCAAGACCCGAGTAAGGGCTCATATACGTAATCTATATACATATCTCCCTTCGGTTATTTCCCTTCGGTTATTTCCCTTCGGTTATTTCCCTTCAGTCATTTCCCTTCAGTATTGTCTTTACATTTCGGGTTTTCCCTTTGGAGTAGCGTGAGTTTGCATTGCATCTACGCCATACCACGAGGTAGGACGCATATTGCATCGAAGCAAGCCCCGCTCGAATTCGCCCGTGTAGTGGAGTGTTCATAACACACAAACTAGGTGGCCCGAAAAGGGATAAAAGAAAAGACTTAGGCACGTGCAAATCCACGTGATCTAAAACATGCAATCGCATCTTAAAGACCCGAAATAGACATCTCGAACCGCTTCGTAGACTTTCTCTCCAAAAACTCGATTTTTGTAAAGCGTACAGACTGACCCTTGCGCATCGGTGCAAGAAGGTCTGCGACGACAAGAGCTTACTTGCTCACAGTCTCCACGTTTAGAAGTCAGTGTTAAAAATATCTTCGCTAGCTTAGGTAAGCTAGCTGGCACGCCCTGTTTGCATACATAGGCCTTAGACACACGAGAGGATCCGCTCCAAAGCCCTGAAAAAGGCGAAGAGGCGGGGATTTTCGCGCGTCTACACCCCCCCCTAAGGGGCGGGTTTTCCAAGTACTTCCAGCCGACCTTGGCCAGCCACCTCTTAGCCGAGCTTTCCACCTTGCTCCACCTGCACCACCACACCCCCGGCCAGCTCCACCTCGCACCACCACTGCCTCCCAGCCAACTCCACTGCACGTCGCCACCACCTCTCGGCCGAACTCCATCTCCCTTCATCACCCGGCCTCCCTTCCTCCATCCGCCAACTCCTTCACCATCCGGTTAGTACCTTCCACTTAGCTCCACCTCTTCTTCACTCCCCCTCCACTCTCAACCACCTATACCACCACCACATCAACCCATCACAGCCACCCGCCATCCTCACCCATTCGGCCAAACCTCCACCTTACATCACCCTCCTTGAACCACTTCCCCTAGTAATACCTGGCCACCCCACTTGGCTCCCTAGGACCTGCCCCTTCCACTCTCCACCAGCCCTTAGTCCCACCTTCCACGACACCCTAGCTAACTCCCTTCCCATCCATAATATCCCTAGCCACCCTAGCAGCCGGCCACCACAAAACTCCCCTTAGTCGGCCACCCTAGCCGACTGCACCACCTCCCGGCCAGCCATACTTTTCCTTAGGCATTCCCTTAGACTCCCCTTTAGCACTATCTTCCTTAATACCAGCCCACCCTTAGTGACCCTCCTTAGTCACCTTAACCCAAAGCATCAAGGCCGCACACTCCTAGCAGTCGGCCAGCTTCAAGGCGCTCTTCTCGTGCACCCAAGTCACCCGGCCAGCATCCCCCCTTGCCGTTCCATTTCGAGGAGCTCCCTCTTGTAGCCCAAGGCGAAGCCAAGCCTACGCTTAAGCAAGTCACCTCCGGATCAGCTATAAGTAAGTGCCTAACTCGGTCCTTAGTTGTAGATTTGCTTAAATTAAATTTGATACGGGGTTGTAATAACGGAGCATAGTCTCCCCTCGCTTGTAATAACGTGGCTTGGCACACCCACACACACGTGCACTCTCTTAGGCGTGCACGATTTTGAACACACACGGGCCTAATCAGCCCCTAAGATATAAATTTATGTATATACTTTAAATTACGTAGGGTTTTGCTTAAGTTGGGTGTGTCGTCTTTAAATTCTCGCACTGACACACATTGAGCCTTCGCTCTTATTTGTAAGACCCAAGTAAGGGCAGTGTTATACTATCCTTGGGTTTATTTCATGTTGTGTGCGTAGTACTTCAATTCAAGCACTCACACACATTGAGCTTTCACTCTTATTCCCAAGACCTTAGTTAAGGCCATACTGCAATTTATATTTGGGTTTAATTTCATGTTGTGTGCGTAGTACTTCAATTCAAGCACTCACACACATTGAGCTTTCGCTCTTATTCCCAAGACCTTAGTTAAGGCCATATTGCAAGTTATATTTGGGTTTCATTTCATGTTGTGTGCGTAGTACTTCAATTCAAGCACTCACACACATTAAGTCTTCGCTCTTATTTGGAAGACCCGAGTAAGGGCCCATATATACATTATATACGTATTTCCCTTCGGCAATTTACATTACAAGTCATTTCCCTTTGGCAATTTACATTACAAGTCATTTCCCTTCGATCATTTTCCTTCGGTATTGTCTTTTAAATTCGGGTTTTCCCTTTGGAGTAGCGTGAGTTTGCATTGCATATATGCCATACCACGAGTTAGGACACATATTGCATCAAAGCAAACCCCATACTCCCGCTCAAAATTGCCACATTTAGTGGAGTGTTCATAACACACACCTAGGTGGCCCGTAAAGGGATAAAAAGAAAGACTTAGGCACATGCAAATCCACGTGATCTAAAATCTGAAAATCATACTAAAAAGACCCGAATCAAACACCTCAAACCGCCTTTGTAGGTCCTTCTATCCAAAAACTCGATCTTTAAAAGCGTACAGACTGACCCTTGCGTATCGGTAAAAGAAGGTCTTTGACGACAAGAGCTTGCTCGCCACGTTAGAAGTCAGGTTCTAGAATATATCTTCGCTAGCTTAGGTAAGCTAGTTGGCACGCCCTGTTTATTTAAATAGTACTTAGACACACAAAAAGGTTCGCTCCAAGCCTAAGAACCAGGAAGCGAAGATTTTCTACGTCTACAGTATCTCTCAAGGTGTTTAAAGTCGGCGTGACTTCTACGTTATGCGAGAATCTCTACATAAAGCAGTTCGCTAACTCTTCAAAAGTTGCGAATTGGCTAAGATCGTAGGAAGCCAGGCATTTGGCAGCTGTGCCCTTGAGGGACAAAGGAAACCAATACACCCATTTCATCGAGTCCTTCTTTTTCTTATAGGCTCGACGAGAGAAAAGCTGCAAGTGAGACCTAGGGTCTCCCATGCCATCGTACCGATGGAAGTTTGGTATTTCTTTGTCACTATCTGTTTCATAGTCCACAGGTAAGAAATCAGATAGGGCGTAACTTCTTTTCTCTTTATTTTGCTCTCTCAGTAGCTGCTGTAGGGCTTTACAGTCCTTATGTGTGAAGGACTCATGGTATTGGTTACCTTCCATTGCGGAAGTCTCCTTATGTTTGCGAGGTTTTTCAAATTTTTCTTGGCCTTTGGTTCGCTATTTGACGAACACGAATCGCCTGCTTCAGCCTCTTGGCTAAGAGCAGCGATCTTGGCCTCGAAATCCCTTTTCAAGTCTTTAATCTCTTGTTTTTTTGAAAACTTCCTAGATTGAGAACTTGATGCGCATGAGCCATGGCTAGATACCTCTTGGGAGCCTGGACTCGACATGCTTCAATATGCTTTTCAAAACAAATCCTAAGTATGAAAGTGCAATAAACAAAGTTAAAACACTTTAGAAAAAAAAATTCATGAGGTTTTTCTACATGAACTGACTCTGCACAAGGCCCAGGTCCCACCGGGCATGCCAATTCCTGTAGACACAGAAAATTCCCACTTCTGGTTCTTAGGCCCGATGTGAATCTTTTCGTGTGTCTAAGTCGTTTTTATAGCAAAAGGGCGTGCCAGCTAGCTTGCTTAAGCTAGCGAAGTAAGTTTTGAAATCTGACTCTATCGGGGTGACTATAAGCAAGTGAGCTCT
Organism: Brasenia schreberi; assembly: GCA_036023115.1. NCBI lineage: Eukaryota > Viridiplantae > Streptophyta > Magnoliopsida > Nymphaeales > Cabombaceae > Brasenia > Brasenia schreberi. The sequence goes on from JAYKKT010000059.1 coordinate 17,862,251, forward strand.
TTTCATCGCAGAACTTCTTGCACCGATGCGCAAGGGTCAGTTTGTACGCTTGGCAAAGTCTTTTAAAACAAACCTCTTTGAAAAATACCCGAAGTGTTTGGGCTTTGTTTATACGTGTAAACACCCCAAATCTTCTATATTTCAAAAACTCTCAAAACACCAAAAAGCTCGTTTGAGCCAAAACGACGACCTGTTTTGAAATGTGAAAACAGGTACAGAAGGCAAAAGAAGACCCTAGGCCCGAAGAGGATTCAAGCCCAGAGCTTCAGAAGCCACTCCCTGATAAAAAAACAAAAGAAAGCTGAGCCTGTTTGATGAAAAGCTCAACGGAGTCCAGAACGGCGAGATGGAGTCGGGACGAAAAAGTTGGGGAAAACCCAGCACCAGACGGAGCGCTGATGAAGCTAGTGCCCGCACAGATCGTTCGCCTCGAGAAGCCAAGAAGGACTGTCCGAAGAAATTTTGATTTGGATTTGGACCATAAATATCCAGATCCAAATCCATGTAATGAATAGTGTTTGGATTTGGGCCAATCCAAATAGTGTTTGGGTCGATCCAAATAGTGTTTGGATTTGGATTGGATCCAAATAGTGTTTGGATTGAATCAGATCTGGACCAAAATATCCAGATCCGTATCCATAAAAATATTGAGTTTGGATCGGATACGGATCTCAAAATATCCGAGATCCAATATCCATATCCAAATAGTGTTTGGATTTGGGTATGGATCTAAACCCAAACCCAAACCCAAATCCAAGACCCACCTCAAATCTCTATAAATAGAGGTGAGGGGGTCCATGTAAAGGGTTCATGCAAATATTTGGGAGGAGAGAGAGGGAGTGATAGACCTAGCCATGTGGGCTCATTGGGTGAGGTGGGTTCAAGCCATGTGGGCTAAGTGGGTCTAGACCAAGGGGCTGCAACCAAGGTGGGCTGGACCAAGTGGCTGCAACCGTGGAGACGTGGGCTCAAGCCATGAAGGACCGGCTCCAAGAGGTAAGCCTAACCTAACCTAGCCATTCTCTCTACACCCCTCTAAACCTAACCCCCAACCTAGCCTAGGTTCGAACCTACCTAACCCCAACTGAACCTAACCCTAACTGAACCAACCTAACCCTAACTGAACCCTAACTAGACCTAACCTAACCCCAACCGCCTCAAAACATCCCGCAAACCACAAACCCATACCCCGGGGCGCCTACTGCGCGCCCTGCTTCCTGCCGCGCGCCCCTTCTGCTGCCGCGCGCCACTACGGCGCCCCTCAACGCCCTGCCGTCCCTCTAGCGCCAGGACCCCTCCTAGCGCCAGACGCCCGCCAGCGCCCAACGCCCAGCGCCAGGCACCAGACGCCTCCCTGCCGACCCGACTGCCTCCCTGCCGACCTGTCCACCTCCCTGTCGACCTGTCCACCCCCCTACCGACCTGACCTGCACCCTGGCCGTGAACTGCACCCTAGGACAGACCCTACACAACCCCTGTCTTGGCCGAACCTAAGCTTCCCTAAGGCCCTAACCGTGCCCCATAGAACCTCCCTCAAAGCCACCTAGGATAACCCCCTCTTGGCTGCCCAAGGTGAACCGTGAGCCCACGTGCAAGCAAGTTGAACATGGACCAGCTATTTGTAAGTGTCTAAACTTGGTCTATTACATTAACTTGCTTTATATTCAATTAAATTTTGATACGGGGTTGTAGTAAAGGAGCTTCGTCTCCCCCGATTGTAATAACGTGGTTTGACACACCCACACACACACGCACTTGAGCCTTTCCGCTCTTAGTCGTACACTTCTTGCACACACACGGGCCTAAAAAGCCCTTAATATATAGTTATATTTAGATATTTTAAGTCAAGGGGGTTTTAATTAAGTCGTGTGTGTTGTCTTTCCATTTTCCACACGCACACACATTGAGCCTTCGCTCTTACTCCCAAGACCTTAGTAAAGGCCTTATTGCAGTTATATTTGGGTTTCATTTATGTCGTGTGAGTTGTCTTTACATTCCCACACGCACACACATTGAGCCTTCGCTCTTACTCCCAAGATCTTAGTCAAGGCATACTGCAATTTATATTTGGGTTTCATTTCATGTCGTGTGTGTAAGTCTTTCAATTCAAGCATGCACACACATTGAGCCTTCGCTCTTATTTGCAAGACCCAAGTAAGGGCCCCTACATATACTCTATATAAAGTATTTCTTTCGGCTATGTCTTTAAGATTCGGGTTTTAAGGTTCAAGTCGTGTGCGTTGTCTTTCAATATATACACGACACACACTTACACAATTGAGCCTTTCCGCTCTTAAGATATAGCCATATTTCCCCTTCCGCTATTTACTTTACAAGTCATTTCCCTTCGGCTATTTACTTTACAAGTCATTTCCCTTCGGTTATTTCCCTTCAGCAATTTCCCTTCGGCATTGTCTTTTAAATTTGGGTTTTCCCTTTGGAGTTGCATGAGTTTGCATTGCATCTACGCCATACCACGAGGTAGGACGCATATTGCATCAAAGCAAGCCTCGTACTCCCGCTCAAAATTCACCCCATGTAGTGGAGTGTTCATAACACACACCTAGGTGGCCCATAAAGGGATAAAAAGAAAGACTTAGGCACGTGCAAATCCACGTGATCTAAAATCTGAAAATCGTACAAACCCGAATCAATCGTGCAAACACGCCAAGACTTAGGCTATTTCGATGCACGCCCATCGTGCCTAAGCAGATTAAAATTTGAAAGACTTAGGGTTGTCCAACCCTTACAAAGTCAAAATCGCCCAAATGCATGGTTTTCAAAAGGTTTTAAAACACTTCTTCATTCAAAATATATTTTGAGTTAAACTTGTTTCAAAACGAAGTCTCTAAGCGTACAGACTGACCCTTGCGCATCGGTACAAGAAGGTCTGCGACGTAAAAATCCTGCTTGCCTACAATCGCCTTTCAAAAGTCAGATTATTTTCAAAACATACTTTGCTAGTTAAAGTAAACTAGCTGCCACGCCCATAAAGCGAATGTAGATTGCGAAAAGGTTCACTTCAGGCCTAAGAACCCGTAAGTGAAAATTTTCGGTGTCTACAATACGATTGCAAGTTTTATTACACATGGGATTTGCACGTGCCTATGTCTTTCTTTTTAAGCTTTTTTTAGGGCCAACTAGGTGTGTGCACAAGTGACCTAAGTTGGGCGATTTTTGCATGGGAGTGTGGGGTTTGCTTTGATGCAATATGCATCCTAACTCATGGTATGGCAAATATGCAATGCAAACTCACACAACTCCAAAGGGAAAACCCGAATTGAAAGACAATGCGGAAGGGAAATGACTTAATGTAAATTGCAAAAGGGAAATATGGCTATATCGTAACAGCGGAAAGGTTCAATTGTGCAAGTGTGTGTCGTGTATATATGGAAAGACTATGCACAAAGCTAAACCTTAAAACCCAAATCTTAAAGATATAGCCGAAGGGAAATACTTATAATATATATGGGCCTGAAGGTCGCCAACGTGTGCATGAGTGTCGTGTGTATATGGAAAGACAACTCACACGACTTGTAATGTAAACCCAAATATAATTGCAATATGGCCTTTACTAAGGTCTTGGGAGTAAGAGCGAAAGCTCAATGTGTGTGAGTGTGGAATTGAAAGACCACGCACACAACTTGAATTAAAACCCAAATAAAATTGCAATATGGCCTTTATAAGGTCTTGGGAGTAAGAGCGAAAGCTCAATGTGTGTGAGTGTGGAATTGAAAGACTACGCACACAACTTGAATTAAAACCTAAATAAAATTGCAATATGGCCTTTACTAAGGTCTTGGGAGTAAGAGCGAAAGCTCAATGTGTGTGAGTGTGGAATTTAAAGAGAACACCCATGACTTAAATTAAAACCCATGCAGCTTAATATGTATAAGTATAGCTATATCTTAGGGGCTGGTTAGGCTCGTGTGTGTGCAAAAATGGTGTGTAGCTAAGAGCGGAACGGCTCAAGTACACGTGTATGTTGGTGTGCCAAACCACATTATTACAACCGGGGGGAGACAACGCTCCATTATTACAACCCCGTATCAAATTTAATTAAATGTAAGCAAGTTCATATCAAGGACCGAGTTAGGCACTTACGTGTAGCTGGTCCGTGCTCAACTTGCTTGGCTTTGGCCTAGTGAGTCACCTTGGACAACCGAAGGGGAGCTCCTTGGATGTTGATTGGCGGCAGGTAGGGTGCTAGCCGGATGGAGACTTGATGATGGCCGGGTGATGGGCGCGGCAAGTAGGGATGTTGGTTGGGTGGTGGCAGGTTAAGGAGGTTGGCTAGGTGGTGGATGACTAAGGGAGAAGGTTCAGCTAGGGGTTGGGGTAGTTAGTGCTAAGGGAAGGTAGTGAAGTATGGTGCAGTTGGGTCGGGTGTAAGGGAGAAGGCTGGGCGATTGTGGCGGGTGGTGGAGTGTAGAGTCGGGTAAGAAAGGGGTGATGAGAGGCTATATGGGGCTGAGATGGGGTACTAACCGGGGTGCTGGTGGATGAGGTGGTGGCCGGAGGTGGCAGCCGAAGGTGGAAGGTGCTGGAAGGTGGTTGAGGCGAAGAGGTGGCAGCCGGGTGGAAGGTGGCGGTGGAAGTGGTGTAGTTAGGGGAAGTGAGAGGGATTGAGTGGAAGAGAGAGCAAGAGAGAGAGAGAGCCCCCATGCAAGAAAAGATGGGGTTTTTATAGGCAAAAGGGGTTGGGTCGGTTGGGGGCGGTTTAGGCTCGATATTTGTAATAAGGTGGGCTTGTGGGGTGGTTTGGGGTAGGTCGGTTAGGGTGGGTTGTATGGTGGTTTAGGGTAGGTCAGTTAGGGGAGCTGGGAATTAGTGGTTAAGAGTCTAATTAGGTGTATTAAGGTGGGATTAGGTTTAGTTTAGTTAGGGTCTAGGTGGTCTAGTTAGGTGAGGTGAGCTAGGTGAGGTCGGCTAGGTGAGGTTGGGGTGGTTTTGGGTGAGGACCGCTAGGATTGGGTCAGGTTTAGGGGGAGTGGCTAGGTGAGGTTGGCTAGCGTAGGGCTAGGTTTTAGGAATCTCCCCTTGGCATCGATCCATGGACCTAGTTGCAGCCATGTTCATGTTGGTGCAACCCCAGGTTAGGTGTAGGTGCATACAAGCTCAAACCCACACTCTAGGCTAAACCCACAAGGTTAACCCATCCTTGACCAAAAGTCAAGCCCATGAACTTTCTCACTCATACTTTATCACCCCTTCTCTCTCTATACCCAAGCTTTTCACGTGAAATATATGTGGGCCCCACCTCCATTTATGAGAAGGTGATGTGGGCCATGGATGTGGATATTGGATTTGGATCTTTGGATCCAAGTCTAAATCCAAATCCAAATGCATGTTTGGGTCTGGATCTGGATATATATGGTCTAGATCTGGCCCAAATCTGATTTTCTTATTCCTTCACAACATTTCGAAATGGACGGTTTGTGCAGGGCCTGACTGCATCAGTACTCCTTCTTGCGTTAGGTCTTCGCCAACATTATCGTCTGCTCTTCTTCTCACCTTCCGGAGATCATTTTGAACAAATTGTTGATATCAGGGGCTTGGGTGTCCGAGAATCTGGGGATGATTCTGATACGAGAGTTGATGTGCCGGGCTTGAAATATGCTCCGGGTCTGGGCTCTCTTTTGCTTCTTCAGTCCTACTTTCATCAGGCCAAGCTGCCTTTTGGGGTTTCAAAATACCTTTTTAAGGTTTTAAAACTATATGTATACATTTTTAAAACATATATGGTTTCAACATATGTACAGGGTTGTTTAGAAGGCTCTTGGGTTTCCAGACTCAAAATAGTCCTTTGGGGCTGCTTTTGCAAAACCAGGTATATTTGAGAAAATCATGGGATTTTAGGGTGTTTACAGTACTAACCGGGACGGTGGCGGCAGGTGCAGTTGGAATGTGGTGGAAGAGGAAAGCTGATGGTGGCCAGGAAGGAGCTCCTCGTGGAAGGTGGAAGGGTGGCCGGTTGATGAAGGGAGGTGTTGGCCAGGTCCCAAGGGGGGAAGGGATGGATGATGAGGAGCCAAGAGAGTTGGCCGAGTCCCAAGAGCCTAGAGAGAGGGAAGAGATCCTGCCCGCAGGTGTGGGGTGGGGCTTTTATAGGCTTGGATTGAGAGCTAGGTCGGTTGGTGGGTTGTGGGCTAGATATTTTCATTAGGTGGGCTTGGACATGGTTTGGGGTAGGTTGGTTAGGGGGGCTGGTTAGTGGTTTGGGGTAGGTCGGTTAGGTGGGCTAGGACATAGTGGTTAGGGACTTAGTTAGGTTTAGTTTAGGCTTAGTTGGTTAGGGTCTAGGTGGTCTAGCTAGGTGAGGTCGGCTAGGTGAGGTTTGGGGCGGTTTTGGGTGAGAAGGGTTAGGTTTAGGTTAGGTTTGGGTTCGGTTTTAGGGGAAATGACTAGGTGAGGTGAGCTAGCTTAGGGCTAGGTTTATGAACCACCCCTTGGCGCCGGTCCATTGCCTTAGTTGCGGCCATGTCCAAGTTGGTGCAGCCCTAGGTCAAGTGTATGTGCATACAAGCTTAAACCCACACTCTTGGTTAAACCCACAAGGCTAACCAAGTTTTGACTAAAAGTCAAGCTTACCAACTTTCTCACTTGTACTTTGTGGCCCCCTTTCTCTCTCTACCCAAGCCTTCCAATGCATTTCACACGAAATATTGTGGGGCCCTCACCCCCATTTATGAGGAGGTGAAGTGGGCCATGGATACAGATATTGGATTTGGATCTTGGGATCCAAATCCAAATCCAAATATATGTTGGGTTTGGATCTGGATATATATGGTTCAAATATGACCCAAATCTGATTTTTTGATTCCTTCATGGCATTTCAAAACGGACAGTTTGTGCGGGGCCTGACTTCATCAGTACTCCGTCTAGCGTTGGGTCTTCGCCAACATTGTCGTCCGATCTTCTTCTCACCTTCAGGAGTTCATTTTGATCATTTTTCTGATATTTGGGGCTTGGATGTTTGAGAATTTGGGGATGCTTTTGATACGAGAGTTGATATGCCGGGCTTGAAGTATGCTTCGGGTTCGGGCTCTCCTTTGCCTTTTCGATCTGCTTTTGTAAGGACAGGAGGCTTTTGGGGCTTCAAAACACTATTTATATTTTAAAAGCTATACATATAGATTTACAAATATGTACATGGATGTCTGGAAACCCAGGAGCCTTCCAAGCAACCCTGTACATATGTTTAAACTATACATGTTTTAAAATATGTGTTATATAATTTTAAAACCTTTAAAAAGGTATTTTGAAACACCAGAAAGCAACTTGGCCTGATGAAAGCTGGACCAGAAGAGCGAAAGAGAGCCCAGAACCAGAGCATATATCAAGCCCGGCACATCAACTCTCGTATCAGATTCATCCCCAAAATCTTGGACATCTAAGCCCCTGTTATCAACAAACTATTTGAAATGATCTCTAGAAGGTGAAAAGAGGAGCGGACGACAATGTTGGCGAAGACCCAACGCAAGACGGAGTACTGATGCTGTCAGGCCCCGCACAAACCGTCTGTTTCGAAAATACCATGAAGGAGTCAGAAAATTAGATTTGGATCGAATCTAGACCAGATATATCCAGATCCAAATTCAAACATGTATATGGATTTGGATTTGGATTTGGATCCAAAGATCCTATCCAATATCCACATCCATGGCCCACATCACCTTCTCATAAATGGAGGTGGGGCCCACAAGAAATTCACGTGGGATTATGGGCATGAGAGAGAATGGGGGGATAAAATATGAGTGAAAATGTGGTAGACTTGACTTTTGTGTCAAGTTTTGGGTTAATCATGTGGGTTAGCCTAATGAGTGTGGGTTTAAGCTTGTATGCACCTACATCTAACCTAGGGCTGCACCAACTTGCTGCAACTAGGTCCATGGGTCGAAGGCAAAGGGATGCTCCTAAACCTAACCCTAAAACCTAACCCCCACCCTAATTCTAGCCTAATCACCTAACCCACTTCCTTAATCCTTCCCTAATCCTAGCCTAATCACCTAACCCACTTTCTTAATCCTTCCCTAAACCAAGCCTAATCACCTAACCCACTTCCTTAATCCTTCCCTAAACCTAGCCTAATCCCCCTAACCTCACCCTAATCCTAGCCTAAACACCTAACCCACTTCACTAAACCTCACCCTAAGCCCAACCCACCTAACTAAGCCCTAAACCACAAAACCAGCCCACCTAAACACCTAGCACACCATATCCCCAAACTACCCAAAACAAATATCTGTCCCACCTAAATATCTAGCACACCATACCCCCTCAAACCACCACCACCATACCCCCAAACCACCACCACCAAACTAGCCCAACCGACCCCCCAATACCAGCCCAACCGACCCCACTAAGCCTATAAAAACCCCCCCTTTTGGGGTACGTTTTGCTTGAAATTTTGGGTTGCTCAGCCCTTTCTCTCTTCTCTCACCTACCCTCTCTCTCTCACCCACTTCACTCCTATCAACCTCCAGCAGCACCACAACTCACCACCTTCCACCCGCTGCATCCGGCCAACACCATCCCACGCCATCAACCCTTCCATTCGGCCAACATCATCCCACGCCACCTGCCGCCTCTTCCTCACCCATTCGGCTAGCTTCCTTCCACGGTTTCCCTTAAGTAAGCCTCACCTCTCACTCTTCCCTTCTTCTCCTCCATCTCATCCCCTAGGCCAACTCCACCAGCACCTCCACCTTCTCTCACCACCCCACAAACCTGTCACTCCATCACCCGACTACCCCCAACATCTCCCATACACTCGGCCAGCCTTTGCACCACCTGCCCCTCTTCCCTTAGCCAGCCGCGCCTTACACCCACCTTACCTCCCCTAAGCACTTCAAGCCCAGCGAAGACATCACTCCATTCCATTCATCCAGGACCTGCACCTTCATCCTTTGGCCAGCTCATCCATTTGCCGTGCCCATCCAAGGAGCTCCCTCTTGTAGCCCAAGGCGACTCACTAGGCCCAAGTGCAAGCAAGTCACACCCGAACCAGCTATACGTAAGTGCCTAACTTGGTCCTTGTTATAGACTTGCTTATGCTTAATTAAATTTGATACGGGGTTGTAATAATGGAGCGTTGTCTCCCCCCACTTGTAATAATGTGGTTTGGCGCACCCACACACACGTGCACTTGAGCCTATTCCGCTCTTAGCTGCACACGATTTTGACACACACATGGGCCTAATCAGCCCTTAAGATATAGCTATACCTATATAATTTAAGTTGTGTGTGTTGTCTTTCAATTTCCACACTCACACACATTGAGCTTTCGCTCTTATTTCCAAGACCCTAGTAAGGGCCTATTGCAATTTCGTTTTGGGGTGTTTTCATTCATGTCGTGTGCGTAGTATTTCAATTCTACACTCACACACATTGATCTTTCGCTCTTACTCCCAAGACCTTAGTCAAGGCCTATTACAATTATATTTGGGTTTAAATTCATGTCATGTGCGTAGTATTTCAATTCTACACTCACACATATTGAGCTTTCGCTCTTACTCCCAAGACCTTAGTCAAGGCCACATTGCAATTATATTTGGGTTTTATTTACAAGTCGTGTGAGTTGTCTTTAAATATACACACAACACCCATGCACACATTGGCGACCTTCGGGCCCATATATATTATAAGTATTTCCCTTCGGCCATGTCTTTAAGATTTGGGTTTTAAGGTTCAGCAGTGTGCGTAGTCTTTACATATATACACGACACACACTTGCACAATTGAGCCTTTCTGCTCTTAAGATATAGCCATATTTCCCTTTTGCAAATTTACATTAAGTCATTTCCCTTCCGCATTGTCTTTCAATTTGGGTTTTCCCTTTGGAGTTGCGTGAGTTTGCATTGCATATATGCCATACCACGAGTTAGGATGCATATTGCATCAAAGCGAACCCCACACTCCTGCTCAAAATCGCCCAACTTAGGTCACTTGTGCGCACACACACCTAGTTGGCCCGAAAAGAGATAAAAAGAAAGACATAGGCACGTGCAAATCCACGTGAAAATAAAACTTGAAACCATACAAATCAGCCCAATCGAACACCTCAAACATTTTCCTTAGGTTATCATGTTTAAAACTCAATTTTCTAAGCGTACAGACTGACCCTTGCGCATCGGTGCAAGAAGGTCTACGACGAAAAGAGCTTGCTTGCTCACAGTCGCCCCGATAGAAGTCAGATTTCAAAAAAAAAAAACTTTCTTCGCTAGCTTAAGCAAGCTAGCTGGCACGCCCTTTTGCTAAAATATGACTTAGACACACGAAAAGATTCGCTTCAGGCATAAGAAACTAGAGGCGAGGATTTTCAGTGTCTACAGATACCATGGTCCCTTCTGAAGTGTCCCGTGGTTTAAGGCATAGAAGGCGGAAAACTGCTCTTTTTGAGCTTTTTGGCCTTTTCTTCCTTTTTTTCATAGGGGGTCTCCCTTTAGGAGTATTTTTTCTTTAATCCCTCTTTTCCATAAAAGAATCGAATTTTTCTCTTGATTCATGTTTCTTTCTTTGGGAAAGAGATTTTGGCAGGGATTTCCCTTTGTTTTTGGCCACAATTTCCTTTTGGAAGGAGATGAGAAGAGGGGAGGACTTATCCCAAGGTCATACTCGATCCATTCTAGATCAGCCTATTTAGAAATAGCACGTATTACTTGCAAGTATCTTGCTATATTGAACTAGGCCTTTCTTTGTAAGAAGAAGGATTTTGAAATGTAACCACGTATTTGGAAAGCTCCACTCTTTCACAAGTGTGAATTCTCTCGCTCAGTGTCACACAATTTGCCTTTGAACCTTACTTTCGAGGTTTCAAAGCAGCTATCCCTAAGGATTTTCGAAAATGGGAATTTAACCCAAACCTTACACATAATACTTTTTCAAGTATTGAATATTGATAGGATCTGCTAAATTCCTACCTTCTACATCGATCAACCAATATGAGTTGTTCGTGGTGGTTGCACGCACAACATAGGGTTCATCCCACTTGGGGCACCACTTTCCAAGTGGATGTGGGCCACGATGGTGAATGGTTTTCAAAACCAGATCTCCCACTTCAAAGTGGCGAGGTTTCATATGTTTGTCATAGTGTTGGGCTATCCTTTGCCGATATGCATGAGCATGATCCATAGCAAGGAGTCACCTCTCATCTAACAAATCTAGTTCGGCCATCCTAGCATAATGAAGCGTCTCTAGGGGGAGGTCGAGTGCAATGGATGTATGAAATGAATGCAATGGTGTATGAATGGGGAGAATGACATTTGTGCCATAGACCAAATCAAATGGCGTGGCATTCGTGGGAGTCTGGATGGAAGTCCTATATGCCCATAAGGCTTCATCCAGCTTCTCGTGCCACATCCTACCCTTCTCTAAAGTCTTCTCAATTATGCTAATGAGAGTTTTATTCGTGGCTTTGGCTTGGCCGTTGCCTTAAGGGTAATAGGGCGAGGAGAAGTGGTGAGTTATGCCATAGGTGTTGCACAACTTGACCATCCGCTCGTTTTTGAATGGGGTGCCATTATCAGACACAAGGTCTCTTGGAATTCCAAATCGAGCCAAGATATTCCTCCTAATGAAATCCACCACATGTTGCCCCTGTACGTTGGTCAGGGAGATGGCTTCGACCCACTTGGAGAAGTACTCAATGGCTGCTAAAATGAACCTATGCCCATTAGATGCCTTTGGAAGTATTGGAATGCAATGAAAATGAGGGGATATGAATGGCGTGCCCATGCACTTGACATGGATGACACTTCCTAACATGATCGTGGCAATCCTTTTTCAGGGTGGACCAAAAATAGCCCGCCCTAAGTATTTTCATTGCCATCATATTGGCATTAACATGACCTCCACATTCTCCAACGTGGAATTCGTGCATAACAATCCTAGCCTCCCCTAGGTCGACACATCTTAGTAAGATGCCGGTAAAACTCTTTTTGTACAAAACCCCACCCAAAATCATATATCGGATAGAAATTTTCCATACAAATGCCTTATCCTTGGATGTAGCATCCTCAGCGAATCTCCCATTTTCGAAAAAACATTTTATGTCATAGAACCAAGGTTTTTCTGCAGAATCTGGATTGTTTTGGCAAATTTTCAAGTCGTGTGTAGATGGAGTGGGCGCATGACATATTTCTAAGGATCGGGTTCCCAAAGTGGGATCGACCTTTAGGGCTGAACCCAAGGAGGAGAGGGCATCGGCAATGCCATTATCCTCTCTTCCTACGTGTGTGAGTGTACACGATTGGAATGATTCAACCAATCGAGTGGCCAACCCGTGATATGGAAGAAGCTTTTCGTTTCGCACTTGCCAAATTTTTAAAACTTGGTTTATAACGAGGAGTGAATCTCCAAAGACCTCGATGTATGATGCCCCTAGAGTTTTCGATACTTTTAAGCCTTGTACGAGTGCTTCATACTCAGCTATATTATTGGAACACTCGAAATCTAGGTGAATTGCTATGGGTATCTCACCCTTTTTAGGGGATACGAGGATGACCCCGGCACCAGCCCCTCATTGGTTTCGTGCCCCATCAAAATGCATGTTCCACACTTGGTTTTCGAAAGAGTTTGCCAAAATGTGGTTTTGAAATTGATTTTGCAATATGCCTTCATCAGGCATTTCATTAAGTGTGGGATATGCGTCCTCTATGGGGAACTCAGCCACGTAGTCAGCTAGGGCTTGCCCCTTAATGGAGATCTGATGATGGTATTTCAGGTCGACTTCTATGCCCTTTGGCTCACCATAAAGCCTAAGAGCTTTCCGGACTCTACTCCGAACACACATTTCTGAGGGTTTAGCTTTACTTTGTAAAGTCTAAGCCTTTCGAAAATCTTTTGTAAGCATTCGATATGAGTGCATCGAGTTTTGGATTTGACCAAGAGATCATCCACATATACCTCTACGAGCTCGTGAATCTGATCATGGAAGATCGTGGTCATAGCTCTCTAGTATGTGGCGCCGACATTTTTTAAACCAAAGGACATGACTGTATAGCAGTACGTGCCCCATGGGGTTGTGAAGGCGGTCTTACCCTAATCTCATGGGTTTAGTTTGATTTGGTTATACCTTGAATAGCCATCCATAAATGAAAACATTTCATGATTTGCAGTACTATTGACTATCAAATCTATGTTTGGTAAAGGATAATTATCCTTTGGAGTGGCTTTATTTAGGTTTCTAAAGTCTATGCATATTTGAATCTTCCCATTAGTTTTTCGAACAACAACTATATTGGATAACCAATCAAAATATGCAATGGGTTTTATAAATCCGGCTTTTAACGGATCTTCTAAACCCTCTTTGACTTGGGGGTGTACGTTCGGATGTATTTTTCTAAGCTTTTGCTTTATGGGTTTCACATCTGCATCTAAGGGAAGATGATGTTCGACAATACTCGGGTTCATGCCCGGCATGTCTTCATACGTCCATGCAAACACATCTAAGTAGGTTTTTAGAAATGCAATGAATGATGATCTTTCATGCTCATGCAAACATGCGCCTACTTTAATGAGTTTGGGCTTTGAATCACTCCCTAGGTTTATGTCTATGAAATCTCCTCCTACTGAATTTGAAGGCTTTTCAAAATCGAGAATTTTATGAAATTCTGGGAGCTCAGAAGTGGGATCTTCCTCAAGGGGATCCACCTCTGGTCTTTGATCATTCTCATGGTTTATAGATCCTAGGGAATTTGATGCATGGATTTTAAAAAACCTTGTTTCACACTTGGAATTTCTATTGATTTCGAAATTTTTGGTCTGGTTATGTAGACAACGTTTCTTTCGAAATCTTTTGCTTTTTCCAAATCCTTACCAGGAGCAACTATGTAGAAAATCTTTTTGTAATTTTGTAAATTTTTGATTTTTTTGTGTTTTTGTAAAACGAGAATTTTGGGAACTATACAAACTACTCTTTTTTCGAGTTTTTCATTTTCAAGTGTTTTTGGCTTTTGTAATTTTTCCATTTTTTTAGTTTCGAGTTTTTCAAATGTTTTTGTATTTTTGATTGAGGGATCTTCCATCATACCTACAAAGGAAAAACACTACAGGTTAGACTCTGAATAAGAGGTCTAAATCGAAGGTTTCTTCTAAGGTAGGCTCCAGGGCACCCTTGACCCAGGTGGTCACAGGGGGTGGTTTTGGTGGTATTCTGGGAGTATAGCCGATCTCATATCGGCTTGGATTGGCCCTAGGTAGTATGGGCTCTAGGAGACCCTGATTTTGTGCCCCTAGACTCTTATATGGCAAATAGCCCATATTTAACAGCATGTTCCATGATTTTTTGTTTTTAGAGAAATTTTGATATAAATCGTGGTCTTGGAACTTGTTGTCGTCTATGTTATGCACATAGGGCTTTTTGTCCAGGGGTTTTGGAAATAGGGGATTCTTGGGTTTTCTTGGAATGGTCAGGACTTTGAGGGGGCCAGCCTTAGGTGGCCCCTTCACATATACGATCTTCCTAGGGTTTTTCAATGTGAGCCTTGGTGGCTCGAGCAGGGTCTGCCCCAGTTTTACCTCGTGGGTCTGGGAACTCGATAAGCAAGGGGAATTTATGACCCCTTGAAGTTGCGGATGACTCTCACCTAGGATTACCACGACTTGGTCCCTAAAAGGGATTTTGACACTGTAGACGCGCGAAAATCCCCGCCTCTCGCCTTTTCAGGGCTCGGAGCGGATTCTCTCGTGTGTCTAAGTCCTATATATGCAAACAGGGCGTGCCAACTAGCTTACCTAAGCTAGCGAAGATATATTTAACACTGACTTCTAAACGTGGCGACTGTGAGCAAGTGAGCTCTTGTCGTCGCAGACTTTCTTGCATCGATGCACAAGGGTCAGTCTGTACGCTTTGCAAAAATCGAGTTTTGGGATATAAAGCCTACGAAGCGGTTCGAGGTGTCTATTTCGGGTCTTTTAAATGCGATTGCATGTTTTAGATCACGTGAATTTGCACGTGCCTAAGTCTTTTCTTTTATCCCTTTTCGGGCCACCTAGTTTGTGTGTTATGAACACTCCACTACATGGGCGAATTCGAGTGGGGCTTGCTTTGATGCAATATGCGTCCTACCTCGTGGTATGGCGTAGATGCAATGCAAACTCACGCTACTCCAAAGGGAAAACCCGAAATGTAAAGACAATACTGAAGGGAAATAACCGAAGGGAAATGACTTGTAAAGTAAGTACCGAAGGGAGATATGTATATAGAGTATGTATATGAGCCCTTACTCGGCTCTTGCAAATAAGAGTGAAGGCTCAATGTGGGTGCGTGCTTGAATTGAAAGACTTACACACACGACATGAAATTAAACCCAAATATAAATTGCAGTATGGCCTTGACTAAGGTCTTGGGAGTAAGAGCGAAGGCTCAATGTGTGTGAGTGCTTGAATTGAAGTACTACACACACGACATAAATGAAACCCAAATATATCTGCAATAAGGCCTTTACTAAGGTCTTGGGAATAAGAGCGAAGGCTCAATGTGTGTGAGAGTGCTTGAATTGAAAGACTTACACACACGACATGAAATTAAACCCAAATAGTATAGGTCGGCCCTTACTTGGGTCTTTCAAATAAGAGCGAAAGCTCAATGTGTGTGAGAGTGCTTGAATTGAAAGACTTACTCACACGACATGAAATTAAACCCAAATAGTATAGGTCGGCCCTTACTTGGGTCTTTCAAATAAGAGCGAAAGCTCAATGTGTGTGAGTGCTTGAATTGAAAGACAACGCATCCAACTTAAGCAAAAAACCTTCGAAAATGAAAGTATATGTATATACTTATATATTATGGGCTGATTAGGCCCGTGTGTGTTCAAAATCGTGCACAACTAAGAGAGTGCACGTGTGTGGGTGTGCCAAGCCATGTTATTACAAGCGGGGGGAGACTATGCTCTGTTATTACAACCCCGTATCAAATTGAATCTCAAGCAAGTATACAACTAAAGTCCGAGTTTAGGCACTTACGAGTAGCTGGTCCGTAGAGGCCTTGCTTGAGCGTGGGCTTGGCCTTCGCCTTGGGCTGCAAACAGGAGCTCCGCGAGGGTGAATGACAAAGGGTGCTGGCCGGCTGCAAGTGGGGAGCGGGATAGGCGCCTTGAAGGTGGCCGGCTACAAGTGGGTGTCGCTTTGATGTGGGGGATTAAAGGGGCTGGGCCAAGTATGTATGTAGGGTCACGAATGGAGAGTATAGAGTGTTAGGGAATATGGACCTAAGAGGAGCTTAAGGAAAGGTCGAATGGGAGTCTAATAGGGTGGCCGGGTGTAGTTAGGGGAGTTAGGTAGTGGCAAATGGCTGGGGCGGCTAAGGTTTGGCCGAGTGGGAGTGGTGGCAGCGAGTGGCTGGGAGTGGGGGTAAGGTGGTGGTATGGTGGGTGGCTGGGAGTGGAGAGGGAGTAGAGAAGGAGCTAGGTAGAGTGTGGGGTACTTACCGAATGGAGAGAAGATGGTGCTCGGCTGGAAAGAAGATGGGCAGGTAGTGAGGCTCGGCCGGGAGGTGGTGGAGATGGCGGTGCAAGTGGTGGTGGGATGGAGGGATGGTGGTGGTGCAGGCGGAGCAGGTGGAGCAGGTGGAGCAGCTGGCTAGGTTCGGTTGGGCTGGGAAGTGGGGTCCCGGCTGGGCTTGGGGAAGGCGATTAGATAGGAGAACCTGCCCCCAAGGGGGGGGGGGGGGGGTTTATATAGGGATGGGTAGGTCGGTTAGGGCTGGGTTTGGGGTAGTGGTTAGGTGGTTTAGGTAGGGTGGTATGAAGATAAGGTGGGCTAGAAAGGGTAGGGCCAGATATTTTAAATACTAGTGGTTTGGGTAGATTGTGGGCTAGGGGTGGTTTAGGGGTTTAGGGCTTGGTTAGGTGGTTGGGTTTTAGGGTGAGGTTTAGTGAGCTAGGTTAGGTGATTAGGCTAGGTTTAGGGAAATTAACCTAGGTTTAGGAATGGATTAGGGAAGTGGGTTAGGTGATTAGGTTGGGATTAGGCCGGGATTAGGGAAGTGGGTTAGGTGATTAGGCTCAGATTAGGGGTGGATTAGGGTGGTAGGCTAGGATTAGGTGTTTTGGGTTAGGTTTAGGTGAAGGAGCTCCCTTTGCATGGCCCATAGACCTTAACCACCTCATGTTGGTGCAGCCCTAGGTTAGGTTTTGGCTAATTACAAGCTTAAACCCACTCAATTAGGCTAACCCACATGATTAACCCCAAACTAGACACACAAGTCAAGCTTAATTACAACACTCTTGATATTATCCATCCCCACTCTCTCTCATGCCCATAATCCCACGTGAAATTCAAGTGGGCCCCACCTCCATTTATGAGAAGGTGATGTGGGCCATGGATATGGATATTGGATTGGATCTCTGGATCCAAATCCAAATCCAAGTCCACACATGGGTTTGGATTGAGATCTGGATATATATGGTCCAGATCCAATCCAAACTGAACTCTGACTCCTTCGAGCTGGGTTCAAAACGGACGATTTGTGCGGGGTCTGATAGCATCAGTACTCCGTATGCATTGGTTCTTCGCCAACATGGTCGTCCGCCTCCGTTTCTGCCTTCCGGAGATGACTTCATTTTGATAAGAACAGGGTCTTGGACGTTCGAGATCCTGGGGGTATGGATGTGATACAAGAGTTGCTGTGCCGGGCTCGACATGTGCTTCGGTTCCGGGCTCTTCTTAGCTCTCCTAGTCCTGTCTTGATCGGGCCAAGCCGCTTCGGGGTTTCAAAAACGTGTTTTAAAAGGTTTTCAAAAGCCATATTGTATGTTTTTGAAATATGAAGTTTAAAACATATATACAGGGTTGTCTGGAAGGCTCCTGGGTTTCCAGACTCAAAAATGGCCCTTTGGTGCTGCTTGTACAAAATTAGGTTTGTTTAAGAAATTCGTGGGATTTCAGGGTGTTTACAGACACACCTATGGAAGGTGGATGGCACAGCACACAGGCTGTGTATCCAGGGCCTTCCCAACAATAGGTTATAGTGGGGTGGATGTCCAGGACATGGAACACCCTCATGTGTTCTATCCCTCCCGTTTCCATGGGGAGTTCGATGGATCCTAGTGGTCTAGATACATTCCCATCGTATCTAGTGATGATGATAGGGCTTGGGTTTACGGATGTCAAGGTGACTCCGATTTGGTTCGCCACATGAAGTGGAAGGATGTTGAGCCCTCCTCTCCCATCGACTAGGCACCTATCCAAAGAGTGGTTATTTAGAACCACCTCGATATGTAGGGCCTGGTTATGGGACTCGTAGGGTCTTTCTACATTGTCTTCCAAGAATACGATGGGCGTTTTCGCTTGTATAGATGCCACTTGATTGGACAAGGATTCTGGGGTTATGTTCGAACTAACTGTAGATACGGAAAATTCTCACTTCAGGTTCTTAGGCCTGAAGTGAACCTTTTCATGTGTCTAAGTCATTTTTATAACAAGGGCGTGCCAACTAGCTTACTCAAGCTAGCGAAGTAAGTTTTGAAATCTGACTCTATCGGGGCGATTGTGAGCAATTGAGCTCTTTTCGTTGTAGACCTTCTTGCACCGATGCGCAAGGGTTAGTCCGTACGCTTGGCAAAGTCGTTTAAAACAAACCTTTTGAAAAATACCTGAAGTGTTTGGGCTTTGTTTGTATGATTGCAAGTTTTATTTCATGTGGGATTTGCACGTGCCTATCTTTCACTTTTATGCTTTTTAGGGCCAACTAGGTGTGTGTGCAAGTGACCTAAGTTGGGCGATTTTTGAACGAGAGTGTGGGGATTGCTTTGATGCAATATGCATCCTAACTCGTGGTATGACAAATATGCAATGCAAACTCACACAACTCCAAGGGAAAACCCGAATTGAAAGACAATGCTTAAGGGAAATGATGTAATGTAAACTACAAAAGGGAAATTGCAAAAGGGAAATATGGCTATATCTTAAGAGCGGAAAGGCTCAATTGTGCAAGTGTGTGTCGTGTATATATGGAAAGACTACTCACACAACTGAACCTTAAAACCCAAACCTTAAAGACATAGCGGAAGGGAAATACTTATAATATATATGGGCCTGAAGGTCGCCAACGTGTGCGTGGGTGTGGTGTATATATGTAAAGACAACTCACATGACTTGCAAATGTAAAACCCAAATAGAATTGCAATATGGCCCTTACTAGGGTCTTGGGAGTAAGAGCGAAAGCTCAATGTGTGTGAGTGTGGAATTAAAAGACCACGCACACAACTTGAATTAAAACACCCAAATGAAATTGCAATATGTCCCTTACTAGAGTCTTGGGAGTAAGAGCGAAAGCTCAATGTATGTGAGTGTGGAATTGAAAGACCACGCACACAACTTGAATTAAAACACCCAAATGAAATTGCAATATGGCCCTTACTAGGGCCTTGAGAGTAAGAGCGAAAGCTCAATGTGTGTGAGTGTAAAATTGAAATACCACACACACGACTTAAATTAAAACCCACGCAGCTGAATATATATAAGTATAACTATATCTTAGGGGATGTCAAGGCCCGTGTGTGTACCAAAATGGTGTGCAGCTAAGAGCGGAAAGGCTCAAGTGCACATGTGTGTTGGTGTGTCAAAACCATATTATTACAATCGGAGGGAGACAACGCTCCATTATTACAACCCCGTATCAAATTTAATTAAATGTAAGCAAGTTCATATAATGGACCGAGTTAGGCACTTACGTGTAGCTGGTCCATGTTCAACTTGCTTGGGTGTGGCTTCATGAGTCGTCTTGGGCAGCCGAAGGGGAACTCCTTGGGTGTATGTTGGCGGCAGGTAGGGGTGCTGGTCGGGTGGTGGAGTGGCCGGTGGATGGACTAGACTTAAGGGGTGCTTGGCTGGGAAGTGGGCGACTAAGGGAGGAGGTTCAGCTAGGAGCTAAGGCGTGGGGTTGAGGGAAGGTAGTGGGGTAAGGTGCAGGTCGGTCGGGTTTAAGGAAGAGGGGATGGATGGGCTGTTGTGGCGGGTGGATGGGAGTGTGCAGTTGGGAAAGAAAGAGGTGAAGGGCTAGATGGGGTTGAGGTGGGGTACTAACCGTGGATGGAAGTGGTGCTGGTGGATGAAGGTGGTGGCCGACTTAGTGGTGAAAGAAGAGTGGCAGTCGAAGGTGGAGGGTGATGGAGTCGGTTGAAGTAGGAAGGTGGTGGCCAGGTGATGGAGTGGCGGTGGAATGGCAGGTGGTGGAGCTTGGAGGAAGTGGGGGGGGTTGAGAGTGGAAGAGAGAGAGTGGAACCTGCAAGGAAGGGGGCTCTTTATAGGTTGGAAATGGGTTGGGTCGGTTAGGGGGTATGGGCTAGATATTTGTCATAAGGTGGGCATGGGACATGGTTTGGGGTAGGTCGGTTAGGGGGGTATGGTTAGTGGTTTAGGGTAGGTCGGTTAGGTGGGCTGGGACTTAGTGGTTAGGGGTTTAATTAGGTGCACTAAGGTGGGTTTAGGCTTAGTTGGTTAGGGTCTAAGTGGTCTAGCTAGGTGAGGTGGGCTAGGTGAGGTTGGGGGCGGTTTGGGCAAGAATGGCTAGGTTTGGGTTAGGTTTTAGGGAAAATGGCTAGGTGAGGTGGGCTAGCTTAGGGCTAGGTTTTAGGAACCTCCCCTTGGCACCGGTCCATTGATCCCTTTGCAGCCATGTCCAAGTTGGTGCAGCCCCAGGGTAGGTGTAGGTGCATACAAGCTTAAAACCACACTCTAGGCTAAACCCACAAGTTTAACCCATCCTTGACCAAAAGTCAAGCCTACCAACTTTCTCACTCATACTTTATCATCCCTTTTTCTTTCTCTACCCAAGCTTTTCACGTGAAATATTTGTGGGCCCCACCTCCATTTATGAGAAGGTGATGTGGGCCATGGATGTAGATATTGGATTTGGATCTTGGGATCCAAATCCAAATCCAAACACCTGTTGGGTTTGGATCTGGATATATATGGTCTAGATTTGGCCCAAATCTGATTTTTTGATTCCTTCATGGCGTTTCGAAACGGACAGTTTGTGCGGGGCCTGAATGCATCAATACTCCATCTTGCGTTGGGTCTTCGCCAACATTGTCGTCCTCTCTTCTTCTCACCTTTCGGAGTTCATTTTGAGCAAATTTTTGATATCTGGGGCTTTAATGTCTCAGAATTTGGGGATGATTCTGATACGAGCGTTGATGTGCCGGGCTTGAAGTATGCTCCGGGTCTGGGCTCTCTTTTGCCTTTTCGTTCCTACTTTCATCAAGCCAAGCTACTTTTGGGGTTTCAAAACACCTTTTTAAGGTTTTAAAACTATATGTATAGAGTTTTAAAACATATATACAGGTTCAAAGTATGTACATGGTTGTCTGGAAGGCTCCTAGGTTTCCAAACTCAAAATAGCTCTTAGGGGCTGCTTTTGTAAAACCAGGCCTATTTGAGAAAATCATGGATTTTTGGGGTGTTTACAGATGCCCCTCTTTGGCATTATCCAAATTTATTTCGATAATGAGAAAGACGACAACACCCCTTTCAATGTCTCCCTAGATCTACCTACGAAAATATGGGATCGTCTCTTTTTTTAGCAAAATCTCTCTTTTAAACTTGGTAGGAGATATCACGCCAAAGGGACCCTCTATGGTTTCTGGTCCTAAACGGGATCATGTTATGCAAGTGTTCATGCTTGGATGTGCACATGCGTGACATGGATGACACGCCAAGTAGGGCGACCTCCTAGAGACCAGATGGCATGATCGAACTCTTGAGACTTACGAAGACCTGCTGCTCCTAAGTGAGCGGGCCCTATGTTGCTTGATGTTCGATTTTTCAAAATCTATTTACAAAAAGGGAAAACTGCTTTTAGCCTCAATCCTAAGGATCTCGAGCTCTTCGTGTTTGCCTTTGCTTGAGTCTTGACACTCGATAATCTAGCGGAGGTTTTATAAGAAAACAAGCTATATTTCAAAATTCCTACGCCTTACTCGAAACATCGAACTCTCAAACAAAATGAAATTCAAGTAAGTAAATCCTATTTTTACTTTAGGATTCTTCGAAATGAACCATGTTTTACTTGGGATAAGCCATAGGGATGGAAAAAAGATACCACGGTCCCTTCTGCAGTGTCCCGTGGTTTGAGGCATAGAAGGCGGAAAACTGCTCTTTTTGAGCTTTTTGGCCTTTTCTTCCTTTTTTCATAGAGGGTCTCCCTTTGAGAGTATTTTTTCTTTAATCCCTCTTTTCCATAAAAGAATCGAATTTTCTTTTTGATTCATGTTTCTTTCTTTGGGAAAGAGATCTTTGGCGGGGATTTCCCTTTGTTTTGGCCACATTTTCCTTTTGGAAGGAGAAGAGAAGAGGGGAGGACATATCCCAAGGTCACACTCGATCCATTCCAGATCAACCTATTTAGAAATAGCACGTACTACTTGCAAGTATCTTGCTATATTGAACTATGCCTTTCTTTGTAAGAAGGATTTTGAAATGTAACCACATATTTGGAAAATTCCACTCTTTCACAAGTGCGAATTCTCTCGCTCAAGGTCACACAATTTGCCTTTGAACCCTACTTTCGAAGTTTCAAAGCAATTATCCCTAAGGATTTTTGAAAATGGGAATTTAATCCAAACCCTACACATAATACTTCTTCAAGTATTGAATATTGATAGGATCTGCTAAATTCCTACCTTCGACATCGATCAACCAATATGAGTTGTTCGTGGTGGTGGCACGCACAACATAGGGTCCATCCCATTTGGGGCGCCACTTTACAAGTGGATGTGGGCCACGATAGTGGATGATTTTCAAAACCAGATCTCCCACTTCAAAGTGGCGAGGTCTCATATGTTTGTCATAATGTCGGGCTATCCTTTGCCGGTATGCATGAGCATGATCCATAGCAAGGAGTCGCCTCTCATCTAACAAATCTAGTTCGGCCATCCTAGCATGCTGAAGCATCTCTAGGGGGAGGTTGAGTGCAATGGATGTATGGAATGAATGCAGATGTGTATAAATAATGGGAAGAATCGCATTTGTGCCATAGACCAACTCAAATGGCGTGGCATTCGTGATGGTCTGGATGGAAGTCCTATAATAAGCCCATAAGGCTTCATCCAGCTTCTCGTGCCATGTCCTACCCTTCTCTAAAGTCTTCTCAATTATGCTAATGAGAGTTTTATTCGTGGCTTCGGCTTGGCCGTTGCCTTGAGGGTAGTAGGGCGAGGAGAAGTGGTAAGTTATGCCATAAGTGTTGCTCAACTTAACCATCCGTTCGTTTTTGAATGGGGTGCCATTATCGGACACAAGGTCTCTTGGAACTCCAAATCGAGCCAAGATATTCCTCCTAATGAAAGCCACCACATGTTGCCCCTGTACGTTGGTTAGGTACTTAATGGCTGCTAAAATGAACCTATGCCCATTTGATGCCTTTGGAAATATCAGGCCTACCATATCAAACGCCCAGATGGTAAATGGCCAGGGGCTGACCACGGAATGCAATGATGATGAGGGGATATGAATGGCGTGCCCATGCACTTGACATGGATGACACTTCCTAACATGATCGTGGCAATCCTTTTTCAGGGTGGACCAAAAATAGCCCGCTCTAAGTATTTTCATCGCCATCATGTTGGCATTAACATGACCTCCACATTCTCCATCGTGGAATTCATGCATCACAGTCCTAGCCTCCTCTAGATCGACACATCTTAGTAGGATGCCGGTAAAGCTTTTTTTATACAAAACCCAACCCAAAATCGTGTATCGGGTAGAAATTTTTCAGATGAATGCCTTATCTTTGAATGTGGCATCCTTAGCGAATCCCCCATTTTCTAGAAAACATTTGATGTCATAGAACCAAGGTTTTTCAACAGAATCTGGGTTATTTTGGCAAATTTTCAAATCGTGTGTGGATGGAGTGGGTGCATGCCATATCTCTAAGGATCGGGTTCCCAAAGTGGGATCGACCTTTAGGGCTGAACCCAAGGATGAGAGGGCGTCAGCAATGCCATTATCCTCTCTTCCTACATGTACGAGTGTGCATGATTGGAATGACTCAACCAATCGAGTGGCCAACTCATGATATGGAGGAAGCTTTTCATTTCAGACTTGCCAAATTTTCAAAACATGGTTTATAATGAGGAGTGAATCTCCAAAGACCTCGATGTATGATGCCCCTAGAGTTTTCGAAACTTTTAAGCCTTGTATGAGTGCTTGATACTCAGCTATATTATTAGAACACTCGAAATCTAGGCGAATTGCTATGGGTATCTGTAAATACCCCGAAATCCCACGAACTTTTCAAATAAACCTGGTTTTATCAAAAGCAGCCCCAAAGGGTTATTTTGAGTCTGGAAACCCAAGAGCCTTCCAGGCAGCCCTGTACATATGTTTAAACTATATATGTTTTAAAATATGTATAATATGCTTTTCAAACCTTTTAAAACACATTTTGAAACCCCACGAAGCGGCTTGGCCTGATGAAAGCAGGACCAGAAGAGCTAAAGAGAGCCCAGAACCGGAGCACATGTCAAGCCCGACACAGCAACTCTCGTGTTAGATCCACCCCCAGGATCTCGAATATCCAAGTCCCTGTTATCAGCAAAAATCATATGAAATCATCTCCGAAAGGTGAAAACAGAAGCGGACAACCATGTTGGCGAAGACCCAACGCAAGACGGAGTACTGATGTTGTCAGACCCCCCACAAACAGTTCGTTTCGAACATACTCTGAAGGAGTCAGAATTCAGTTTGGATTGGATCTAGACCATATATATCCAGATCCCAATCCAAACGTATGTGTGGATTTGGATTTGGATTTGGATCCAAAGATCCAATCCAATATCCACATCCTTGGCCCACATCACCTTCTCATAAATGGAGGTGGGGCCCACTTGAAATTCACATGGGATTATGGGCATGAGAGAGAATGGGGAGGATAAGCATGAGGGAGATGTATTAAGCTTGACTTGTGTGTCAAGTTTGGGTTAATCATGTGGGTTAGCCTAATTAGTGTGGGTTTAAGCTTGTATGAGCCTACACCTAACCTAGGGCTGCACTAACATGATGCAATGAAGTCCATGGGTTATGCAAAGGGAGACTCTTAACCCAATCCTAAGCCAAAACACCTAATCCTAGCCATTTACCCTAATCCCGGCCTAATCCTAGCCTAATCACCTAACCCACTTCCCTAATCCCAGCCTAATCCCAACCTAATCACCTAACTCACCTCCCTAATCCTTCCCTAAACCTAGCCTAATTCCCCTAATCCTAACCTAATCCTAGCCTAAACACCTAACCCACCTCACTAAACCTCACCCCAAAACCAACCCACCTAGCCAAGCCCTAAACCACTAAACCACCCCACCTAAACCCTAGCACACCATATCCCTAAAACCACCTAAAACAAAATATTTGGCCCCCCCTAAAAACCAGCCCACCTTACCACCACACCACCACCACCTAACCACTAAACCACCCTCTCAAAACCAGCCCAAATAGACTTTTGAAAACCTATAACCCCCCCCCCCCCCCCCCTAATGGGCGGGTTTTTCAACTTGGACCCCAGCCATCTTGGGCCAGCTGATTCTTCTCTCACCCCTTGCTCTCCTCTCCCACCTGCACCACCACCACTTCCTGGCCAGCTCCACTCCATGCCACCTGTAAACACCCCGAAATCCCACGAATTTCTCAAAATCCATCTGGTTTTATACAAGCAGCCCCAAAGGGCCATTTTTGAGTCTGGAAACCCAGGAGCCTTCTAGACAACCCTGTATATATGTTTTAAACTTGATATTTCAAAAATATATAATATGGCTTTTTAAAAACTTTTTAAAACATGTTTTGAAACCCCGAAGCGGCTTGGCCCGATCAAGACAGGACCAGGAGAGCTAAGAAGAGCCCGGAACCGGAGCACATGTCGAGCCCGGCACAGCAACTCTTGTATCACATCCATACCCCCAGGATCTCGAACGTCCAAGACCCTGTTCTTATCAAAAGATCATTTGAAGTCATCTCCGGAAGGCAGAAACGGAGGCGGACGACCATGTTGGCGAAGACCCAACGCAGACGGAGTACTGATGCTGTTAGACCTCGCACAAATCGTCCGTTTCGAACCCAGCTCGAAGGAGTCAGAGTGCAGTTTGGATTGGATCTGGACCATATATATCCAGATCCCAATCCAAACCCATGTGTGGACTTGGATTTGGATCCAAAGATCCAATCCAATATCCATATCCATGGCCCACATCACCTTCTCATAAATGGAGGTGGGGCCCACTTGAAATTCACGTGGGATTATGGGCATGAGAGAGAGTGGGGATGGATAAGATCAAGAGTGTTGTAATTAAGCTTGACTTGTGTGTCAAGTTTGGGGTTAATCATGTGGGTTAGCCTAATTGAGTGGGTTTAAGCTTGTAATTAGCCAAAACCCAACCTAGGGCTGCACCAACATGAGGTGGTTAATGTCTATGGGCCATGCAAAGGGAGCTCCTCCACCTAAACCTAACCCTAAACACCTAATCCTAGCCTTCCACCCTAATCCATCCCTAATCTGAGCCTAATCACCTAACCCACTTCCCTAATCCCGGCCTAATCCCAACCTAATCACCTAACCCACTTCCCTAATCCTTCCCTAAACCTAGGTTAATTTCCCTAAACCTAGCCTAAACCTAACCTAATCACCTAACCTAGCTCACTAAACCTCACCCTAAAACCCAACCACCTAACCTAGCCCTAAACCCCTAAACCACCCCTAGCCCACGATCTACCCAAACAACTAGTTTTTAAAATATCTGGCCCTACCCTTTCCAGCCCACCTTATCTTCATACCACCCTACCTAAACCACCTAACCACTACCCCAAACACAACCCTAACCGACCTACCCATCCCTATATAAACCCCCCCCTTTGGGGGCGGGTTTTGCTATCTAGTGGCTTCACCCATCCCAGCCGGGTCCCCTCCTTCCCCAAGTCCAGCCGAGTCCCACCATCTCCCACCTGCTCCACCTGCACCACCACCTGCTCTCCATCCCACCACCACCTGCTCTCCATCCCACCACCACCTGCATCGCCACCTACACCACCATCTCCCAGCCGGACGCCACCACTTGCACTACTTCCCAACCACCCGGCTTCTCTCTTCCATCCACCGCCTCTCTCCATACGCCCCTTTAATTCCCCACATCAAGGCGACACCCACTTGCAGCCGGCCACCTTCGAGGCGCCCATCCCGCGCCCCACTTGCACCCGGCCAGCACCCTTTGTCATTCACCCTCGCGGAGCTCCCGTTTGCAGCCCAAGGCGAAGGCCAAGCCCACGCTCAAGCAAGGCCTCTACGGACCAGCTACTAGTAAGTGCCTAACTCGGTCTTTAGTTGTATACTTGCTTGAGATTCAATTTGATACGGGGTTGTAATAATGGAGCATAGTCTCCCCCCGCTTGTAATAACGTGGCTTAGCACACCCACACACGTGCACTCTCTTAGTTGTGCACGATTTTGAACACACACGGGCCTAATCAGCCCCTAATACATAAGTATATATATATACTTTCATTTTCGAAGGGTTTTTGCTTAAGTTGGGTGCATTGTCTTTCAATTCAAGCACTCACACACATTGAGCTTTCGCTCTTATTTGAAAGACCCAAGTAAGGGCCGACCTATACTATTTGGGTTTCATTTCATGTCGTGTGAGTAAGTCTTTCAATTCAAGCACTTTCACACACATTGAGCTTTCGCTCTTATTTGAAAGACCCAAGTAAGGGCCGACCTATACTATTTGGGTTTCATTTCATGTCGTGTGTGTAAGTCTTTCAATTCAAGCACTCTCACACACATTGAGCCTTCGCTCTTATTCCCAAGACCTTAGTAAAGGCCTTATTGCAGTTATATTTGGGTTTCATTTATGTCGTGTGTGTAGTACTTCAATTCAAGCACTCACACACATTGAGCCTTCGCTCTTACTCCCAAGACCTTAGTCAAGGCCATACTGCAATTTATATTTGGGTTTAATTTCATGTCGTGTGTGTAAGTCTTTCAATTCAAGCACGCACCCACATTGAGCCTTCGCTCTTATTTGTAAGACCCGAGTAAGGGCTCATATACATAATCTATATACATATCTCCCTTCGGTTATTTCCCTTCGGTTATTTCCCTTCGGTTATTTCCCTTCGGTCATTTCCCTTCGGTTATTTCCTGTAAACACTCCGAAATCCCACGAATTTCTTAAACAAACCTGGTTTTATACAAACAGCCCCCAAAGGGCCATTTTGAGTCTGGAAACCCAAGAGCCTTCCAGACAACACTGTACATATGTTTTAAACTTCATATTTCAAAAATATATAATACAGCTTTTGAAAACCTTCTAAAACACGTTTTTGAAAACCCCAAAGTAGCTTGGCCTAATCAAGGCAGGACTAGCAATGTCAAAGAGAGCCCAGAACCGGAGCACATGTCAAGCCCGGCACAGCAACTCTCGTATCACATCCATACCCCCAGGATCTCGAACATCCAAGACCCTGTTCTTATCAAAATGTCATTTGAAGTCATCTCCGGAAGGCAGAAACGGAGGCGGACGATCATGTTGGTGAAGACCCAATGCAGACGGAGTACTGATGCTGTCAGACCCCACACAAATCGTCCGTTTCGAACCCAGCTCGAAGGAGTCAGAGTTCAGTTTGGATTGAATCTGGACCATATATATCCAGATCCCAATCCAAACCCATGTGTGGACTTGGATTTGGATTTGGATTCAAAAATCCAATCCAATATCCATATCCATGGCCCACTTCACCTTCTCATAAATGGAGGTGGGGCCCACTTGAAATTCACCTTATCTTCATACCACCCTACCTAAACCACCTAACCACTACCCCAAACCCAGCCCTAACCGACCTACCCAACTCCCTATATAAACCCCCCCTCTTGGGGTGGGTTTTCCTAGCTAGAACCCCTCACCAATCCCAGTCGGGCCCCCTCTTTCCTCCACTTTCCCAGCTGCTCCACCTGCCCCAGCTGCTCCACCTGCGCTGCTTGCACCACCACCATCCCTCCATTCCACCACCACCTGCACCGCCACCTGCTCTCCATCCCACCACCATCTCCCAGCCGGACGCCACCACTTGCACTACTTCCCAACCACCCGGCTTCTCTCTTCCATCCACCGCCTCTCCCCATTCGGTAAGTACCCCCCAACTCTACCTAACTCCTTCTCTTCTCCCTCTCCACTCCTAGCCACCCACCATACCACCATCTTACCTACACATCAGCCCCTTTGTGCCACCATTTTCACTTAGCCGAACCTAGCACAACCTAAACCACCGGCCACTACCTAACTACCCTAACTACACCCGGCCAGCCATCTCTTTTTCCCTTAGACTCCCATTTGGCCTTCCCTTAAACTCCCCTTAGGTCCATATTCCCTAACACTCTATACTCTTCATTCGTGACCCTACACACTCACTTGGCCCAGCCCTTTAATCCGCCTACATCAAGGCGACACCCACTTGCAGCCGGCCACCTTCGAGGCGCCTATCCCACGCCCCACTTGCAGCCGGCCAGCACCCTTTTTCGCTCACCCTCACGGAGCACCCGTTTGCAGCCCAAGGCGAAGGCCAAGCCCACGCTCAAGCAAGGCCTCTACGGACCAGCTACTCGTAAGTGCCTAAACTCGGTCTTTAGTTGTATACTTGCTTGAGATTCAATTTGATACGGGGTTGTAATAACGGAGCATAGTCTCCCCCCGCTTGTAATAACGTGGCTTGGCACACCCACACACGTGCACTCTCTTAGTTGTGCACGATTTTGAACACACACGGGCCTAATCAGCCCCTAATACATAAGTATATATATATACTTTCATTTTTGAAGGGTTTTGCTTAAGTTGGGTGCGTTGCCCTTCAATTCAAGCACTCACACACATTGAGCTTTCGCTCTTATTTGAAAGACCCAAGTAAGGGCCGACCTATACTATTTGGGTTTCATTTCATGTCGTGTGAGTAAGTCTTTCAATTCAAGCACTCTCACACACATTGAGCTTTCGCTCTTATTTGAAAGACCCAAGTAAGGGCCGACCTATACTATTTGGGTTTAATTTCATGTCGTGTGTGTAAGTCTTTCAATTCAAGCACTCTCACACACATTCAATCACTTTGACAGCGCACTCTCTGGACAGGTGCCTAGTCGATGGTGGAGGAGGGCTCAACATCCTTCCACTTCATGTGGCGTACAAAATCGGAGTCACCTTGACTTCAGTAAACCCAAGCCCCATCGTTATCACTGGATACGATGGGAATGCGTCTAGACCTTTAGGATCCATCGAACTCCCAATGGAAATGGGAGGGATCGAACACACGGGGGTGTTCCATGTCTTGGACATCCACCCCCATTATAACCTGTTGCTGGGAAGGCCCTGGATACACAGTTTGTGCGCTGTGCCATCCACCTTCCACAGGTGTGTCAAGATCCCTTTTAGGGACCAAGTCGTAGTGATCCTAGGTGAGAGTCACCCACAGCTTCAGGGGATCATAAACTCCCCTTGTTTATCAAGCTCCCAGGCCCATGAGGCTAACCTGGGGCAAATTATGGTTGAGCCACCTCGGCTCATGTTGAAAAACCCTAGGAAGGTTGTATATGTGAAGGGGTCGCCCAAAGCAGGCCCCCTCCCGACTTTAATCCTCCTAGATTTGCTAGGATGGCCGAACTAGATTTGCTAGATGAGAGGCAACTCCTTGCCATGGATCATGCTCGTGCATACCGGCAAAGGATAGCCCGACATTATAGCAAACACATGAGACCTCGCCACTTTGAAGTGGGAGATCTGGTCTTAAAAACCATCCACCATCGTGGCCCACACCCCCTAGGCAAGTGGCACCCCAACTGGGATGGACCCTATGTTGTACGAGCAACCACTACGAATAATTCGTATTGGTTGATCGATGTAGAAGGTAGGAATTTAGTAGATCCTATCAATATTCAATACTTAAAGAAGTATCATGTGTAGGATCTGGATTAAATTCCAGTTTTTGAAAAATTTAGGGGATAGCTGCCCTGAGACATGTGAATAAGGTGCAAAAGCAACTCGTGTGACCCTGAGTGAGACAATTCGCACTTATGAAAGAGTGGAGTTTTGAAAATCGTGGTTACATTTCAAAATCCTTCTTCTTACAAAGAAAGGCCTAGCTCAACATACCAAGATACTTGCAAGTGGTACGTGCTATTTCTAAATAGGCTGATCTGGAATGGATCGAGTGTAGGCTTGGGATAAGTCCTCCCCTCTTCTCTCCTATTTCCAAAAGGAAAACAAAGGCCCAAAACAAAAGGGAATTCCCATTCAAAGTCTCTTTCCAAAAGAAAGAAACCAGACTTGAAAAGGAAAAATCAAATCTCTTGTGAAAAAGAGGGATTAAAGAAAAAATACTCCCAAAGGGAGACCCTCTATGAAAAAAAGGAAAAAGAGGCCAAAAAGCTCAAAAAGAGCATTTTTTCCGCATTCTATGCCTTAAACCACGGGACGCTTCAGAAGGGACCGTGGTATCTCTTTCCCATCCCTGGCTTATCCCAAACTAAAGCATGGTTCATTTCGAGGAATCCTAAAGTAAAAATAGGATTTACTTACTTGAATTTCATCTTTTTTGAGAATTCGACGTTTCGAGTAAAGTGTAGGAATTTGAAATATGCCTTGTTTTCTTATAAAACCTCCTCTAGATAAGCGAGTGTTAAGACTCAAACAAGGGCAAGCACGAAGAGCTCGAGATCCTTAGGATCGAGGCTCAAAACAGTTGTCCCTTTTGTAAATAGCTTTTGTAAATAAGTTTTGAAAACCGAACATCGAACAGCATAGGATTTGCTCACCTGGAGCAGTAGGCCTTGTAAGTCTCTAGAGTTCGACCACATCTGGTCTCTGGGAGGTCGCCACTCTTGGCACCACACCCATGTCATCTGCATTCCACGCATGGTACTTGCATCCCATTTTAGGACAAGATTCCATAGAACCCTTTAGCGTGATATCTCCTCCTACCAGAGTTTGTAAATTGAGATTTTGCAAAAAGATTGGGGCGATCCCATATTCTTCGTGGCTAGATCTTGGGAGACATTGAAAGGGGTGTTTGTCATCTTTGCCCTTATCCAAATCGATTTGGACAAGGCCAAAGAGGGGCATCTGTAAACACCCCGAAATCCCATGAATTTCTTAAACAAACAGCCCCCAAAGGGCCATTTTGAGTCTGAAAACCCAGGAGCCTTCCAGACAACCCTGTACATATGTTTTAAACTCTGTATTTCAAAAATATATAATATAGCTTTTGAAAACCTTCTAAAACACGTTTTTGAAAACCCCAAAGCAGCTTGGCCTAATCAAGACAGGACTAGCAAAGTCAAAGAGAGCCCAGAATCGGAGCACATGTCAAGCCCGGCACAGCAATTCTCGTATCACATCCATACCCCCAGGATCTCGAACGTCCAAGACCCTGTTCTTATCAAAATGTCATTTGAAGTCATCTCCGAAAGGCAGAAACGGAGGAGGACGAACATGTTGGCGAAGACCCAATGCAGACGGAGTACTAATGCTGTCAGACCCCGCACAAATCGTTTTGAACCCAGCTCGAAGGAGTCAGAGTTCAGTTTGGATTGGATCTGGACCATATATATCCAGATCCCAATCCAAACCCATGTGTGGACTTGGATTTGGATTTGGATTCAAAAATCCAATCCAATATACATATCCATGGCCCACATCACCTTCTCATAAATGGAGGTGGGGCCCACTTGAAATTCACGTTGGATTATGGGCATGAGAGAGAGTGGGGATGGATAATATCAAGAGTGTTGTAATTAAGCTTGACTTGTGTGTCAAGTTTGGGGATAATCATGTGGGTTAGCCTAATTGAGTAGGTTTAAGCTTGTAATTAGCCAGAACCTAACCTAGGGCTGCACCAACATGAGGTGGTTAAGGTCTATGGGCCATGCAAAGGGAGCTCCTCCACCTAAACCTAACCCTAAACACCTAATCCTAGCCTACCACCCTAATCCACCCCTAATCTGAGCTTAACCACCTAACCCACTTCCCTAATCCCGGCCTAATCCCAACCTAATCACCTAACCCACTTCCCTAATCCTTCCCTAAACCTAGGTTAATTTCCCTAAACCTAACCTAATCACCTAACCTAGCTCACTAAACCTCACCCTAGAACCCAACCACCTAACCTAGCCCTAAACCCCCAAACCACCCCTAGCCCACAATCTACTCAAACCACTAGTTTTTAAAATATCTGGCCCTACCCTTTCCAGCCCACCTTATCTTCATACCACCCTACCTAAACCACCTAACCACTACCCCAAACCCAGCCCTAACCGACCTACCCAACTCCCTATACCTCTTGGGGTGGGTTTTCCTAGCTAGAACCCCTCACCAATCCCAGTCGGGCCCCCTCTTTCCTCCACTTTCCCAGCTGCTCCACCTGCCCCAGCTGCTCCACCTGCGCCGCTTGCACCACCACCATCCCTCCATTCCACCACCACCTGCACCGCCACCTGCTCTCCATCCCACCACCATCTCCCAGCCGGATGCCACCACTTGCACTACTTCCCAACCACCCGGCTTCTCTCTTCCATCCACCGCCTCTCCCCATTCGGTAAGTACCCCCCAACTCTACTTAACTCCTTCTTTACTCCCTCTCCACTCCTAGCCACCCACCATACCACCATCTTACCTACACATCAGCCCCTTGCTGCCACCATTTTCACTTAGCCGAACCTAGCACAACCTAAACCACCGGCCACTACCTAACTACCCTAACTACACCCGGCCAGCCATCTCTTTTCCCCTTAGACTCCCATTCGGCCTTCCCTTAAACTCCCCTTAGGTCCATATTCCCTAACACTCTATACTCTTCATTCGTGACCCTACACACTCACTTGGCCCAGCCCTTTAATCCCCCTACATCAAGGCGACACCCACTTGCAGCCGGCCATCTTTGAGGAGCCTATCCCGCGCCCCACTTGCAGCCGGCCAGCACCCTTTTTCGCTCACCCTCGCAGAGCTCACGTTTGTAGCCCAAGGCGAAGGCCAAGCCCACGCTCAAGTAAGGCCTCTACGGACCAGCTACTCGTAAGTGCCTAAACTCGGTCTTTAGTTGTATACTTGCTTGAGATTCAATTTGATACGGGGTTGTAATAACGGAGCATAGTCTCCCCCCGCTTGTAATAACGTGGCTTGGCACACCCACACACGTGCACTCTCTTAGTTGTGCACGATTTTGAACACACACGGGCCTAATCAGCCCCTAATACATAAGTATATATATATACTTTCATTTTCGAAGGGTTTTGCTTAAGGTGGGTGCGTTGCCTTTCAATTCAAGCACTCACACACATTGAGCTTTCGCTCTTATTTGAAAGACCCAAGTAAGGGCCGACCTATACTATTTGGGTTTCATTTCATGTCGTGTGAGTAAGTCTTTCAATTCAAGCACTCTCACACACATTGAGCTTTCGCTCTTATTTGAAAGAACCAAGTAAGGGCCGACCTATACTATTTGGGTTTAATTTCATGTCGTGTGTGTAAGTCTTTCAATTCAAGCACTCTCACACACATTGAGCCTTCGCTCTTATTCCCAAGACCTTAGTAAAGGCCTTATTACAGTTATATTTGGGTTTCATTTATGTCGTGTGTGTAGTACTTCAATTCAAGCACTCTCACACACATTGAGCCTTCGCTCTTACTCCCAAGACCTTAGTCAAGGCCATACTGCAATTTATATTTGGGTTTAATTTCATGTCGTGTGTGTAAGTCTTTCAATTCAAGCACGCACCCACATTGAGCCTTCGCTCTTATTTGCAAGACCCGAGTAAGGGCTCATATACATAGTCTATATCCATATTTCCCTTCGGTTATTTCCCTTCGGTTATTTCCCTTCAGTATTGTCTTTACATTTCGGGTTTTCCCTTTGGAGTAGCGTGAGTTTGCATTGCATCTACGCCATACCACGAGGTAGGATGCATATTGCATCAAAGCAAGCCCCGCTCGAATTCGCCCATGTAGTGGAGTGTTCATAACACACAAACTAGGTGGCCCGAAGAGGGATAAAAGAAAAGACTTAGGCACGTGCAAATCCACGTGATCTAAAACATGCAATCGCAGTTTAAAGACCCGAAATAGACACCTCGAACCGCTTCGTAGACTTTCTCTCCAAAACTTGATTTTTGCAAAGCGTACAGACTAACCCTTGTGCATCGGTGCAAGAAGGTCTGCGACGACAAGAGCTTACTTGCTCACAGTCGCCACGTTTAGAAGTCAGTGTTAAAAATATCTTCGCGAGCTTAGGTAAGCTAGCTGGCACGCCCTGTTTGCATACATAGGCCTTAGACACACGAGAGGATCCGCTCCGAGCCCTAAAAAAGGCAAGAGGTGGGGATTTTCGTGCGTCTACAGAGATTGGCACGCCCGGTGGGACGTGAGCCTTTCAAAAATCGAGTTTTTAAGTAGAAGTCTTGCGAAAATTTTGTAAAAAGGTGTCATTTTTAACTTGTTTTCTTTGCTTGTACTTAGTACATTTTGAAAAAGCTTGAAAAGCATGTCAAAATCCAATCCAAGTGAAGTGTTGAGCCAAGGCTCATGCGCATCAAGTTCTCACTCTAGGAGGATTTTCAAAAACAAAATAAAACTAGATGAAATCGAGAACTTGAGAAGGGAGTTTGAGGCCAAAATCGATGCTCTCAGCCAAGAGGCTGAAGTAGGCGATTCATGTTCATCAAACGGTGAACAAAGGCCTAAAAAGAAATCTGAAAAACCTCGCAAGCAAAAAGAGGCCTCCGTAATGGAAGGCAACCAATACCACAAGTCCTTCACACAAAAGGACAGTAAAGCCCTACAATAGTTGCTAATAGGGCAGAATAAAGAGAAAAGAAACTACGCCCTGTCTGATTTCCTTCCTATGGATTACGAAACAGACAGTGACGATGAAATACCGAACTTCCATCGGTATGATGGCTTGGGAGACCCTAGGTCTTACTTGCAGCTTTTCTCACGTCGAGCCCATAAGAAGAAAAAGGACTCGATGAAAAGGGTGTATTGGTTCCCTCTATCCCTTAAAGGCACAGCTGCCAAATGGCTGGCTTCCTACGACTTAAGCCAGTTCACTACTTTTGAAGAGTTAGCGAACTGCTTCATGCAAAGATTTGCACACAACGTAGAAGTCACGCCAACCCTGAATACCTTAAGGGATACAAAGCAAGGCATGAACGAAGACGTGCATGCCTTCATTATAAGATGGAGGTCGCTTTTGGGCTAAGTGCGAGAGCCCATATCCGAAGGATGCGCAGTAATGCTCATCCTGGATAATTTTAAAAGCGAGTTAAAAACCCTTCTCTCGCTCCATGAGATTTCAACTTTCCATAAGTTGATCAAAAAGGCCTCCCTTTTCGAAACCAACTTGCGAAAAGGGACATACGATCACTTGTGGAAAGGAAGTGCCATTCCAAAAACCCGTTTGGAAAAGCCCATCGCATATGGGCTGCCCACGACGGACAAAGGGGCAAAGCCCCATAAAATCGCCAATGTCCGGGTGGATCCAAGCATGGCGGGCACTTCCAAAAATTTTGAAAAATTAGAAAATAAGAGGGAACACAATTTTCAAAAATCGGTTGAAAAACGGGAGTATACTGCGCTGGGGCAACCTATGTCGGAGGTCCTAGACCTCCTCCTTGCCCAGGGCATGATAGAACTCCCTGAAATCCCCGAAGGAGTCACTTCCAAAGGGGGGTATTTAAACCGATTTTGTAAGTATCATCGGCTTAAAGGCCATGATACCAAACGCTGCTTCTCTCTCTTAAATAAAATTGAGAACTTGATAGCAGAAGGCCGGCTCCAGGTCACTGCGGAACCTGAGCCACCTCAAGCTATCTTCAAGGAACCCTTTCCCAAACACTCCAGTGGCAGTGGGAAAGGAAAGGAGGTATGTACCCTCACCATTTCCGAGAAACTAGCGCGAAAGCCAGAACCGGGTCGACCTACTTGTGCGCCCATCCTTGTACTATACAAGAGGCCTGCCCAAGTCGTCATTCGGGGACCACCAAAAGTGGAAACCCCGGTAAAACCAGTTTTAAAAATCCAAGGTTCTCCTCAGCTCATCCTAAGAGCCAAGTTTAGCGCGAACCCTAAGCTGGTCGTGGGGGAAGTCATTACATCTGGGAGGATCTACCAACCCCCGCACCTTGAAGGTGCTCAAAAGGTGGTCTGTGTGCCTGGCCCCTCAAAAGCATGTATCCCTAGTGGTCTGCCAAAAGCAGATAAGGACAAAGTCATCCTAAATCCTTATGACTTCGAAAACCACCTTTCAAAGATTCCTATTCACATGTCTATCCTAGAGCTTATAAAAACCTCGCCTAGGCATGGACTTGTATTAGAGAAAATTCTAGAAAGGTCAAAGGTTGATTCGAACATAAGTCCGGAATCCTTGTCTGCCCAAGTGGCTTTATTAGGAGCAAAATCGCCCATCACTTTTTCGGAAGATGATGTAGATAGGCCCTACGAAACCCATAACCAGGCCCTGCATATCGAGGTGGTTCTAAACAACCACTCTCTGGACAGGTGCCTAGTCGATGGTGGAGGAGGGCTCAACATCCTTCCACTTCATGTGGCATACAAAATCGGAGTCACCTTGACTTCAGTGAACCCAAGCCCCATCGTTATCACTGGATACGATGGGAATGCGTCTAGACCTTTAGGATCCATCGAACTCCCAATGGAAACGGGAGGGATCGAACACACGGGGGTGTTCCATGTCTTGGACATCCACCCCCATTATAACCTGTTGCTGGGAAGGCCCTGGATACACAATTTGTGCGCTGTGCCATCCACCTTCCACAGGTGTGTCAAGATCCCTTTTAGGGACCAGGTCGTAGTGATCCTAGGTGAGAGTCACCCACAGCTTCAGGGGATCATAAACTCCCCTTGTTTATCAAGCTCCCAGGCCCATGAGGCTAACCTGGGGCAAATTATGGTTGAGCCACCTCGGCTCGTGTTGAACAACCCTAGGAAGGTTGTATGTGTGAAGGGGCCGCCCAAAGCAGGCCCCCTCCCGACTTTAATCCTTCTAGGAAAACCCAAGCGTTCTCTATTTTCAAAGCCCCTGGACAAGAGGCCATACGAGCCTAATATGGACGATAGCATGTTCCAGGACCACGACTTATATCCAACCTTTTCCAAAAACAAAAAGTCGTGGAACATGTTGTTGAACATGGGCTACACGCCCTACAAGAGTCTAGGGGCACAGAACCAGGGTCTCATAGAGCCCATCCTTCCTAGGGCCAACCCAAGCCGATATGGGATCGGCTATACTCCCCGAATACCGCCGGAGCCACCCCCTGTGACCACTTGGGTCAAGGGTGCCCCGGAGCCTGCCTTAGAAGAGACCTACGATTTAGATCTCCTATTCCGAGTCTAACCCGTAGTGTTTTCCCTTTGTAGGTATGATGGAAGATCCCTTTTCTAAAAAAACCAAAAACATTTGAAAAACTTAAAATAAAAAAAATCGAAAAACAAGAAAAACCAAAAACAATGGAAAAACAAAAATTCGAAAAAAGAGTGCTTTGTATAGTTCCCAAAGTTCTTGCTTTACAAAAACCCAAAAAAATCAAAAATTTGGAAAATACCAAAAAGATTTTGTACATAGCTGCTCTTGGTAGGACTTTGGCAAAAGAAAAGGATTTCGAAAGAAACGTCGTCTGCATAGCCAGACCAAAAATTTCGAAATCACTTGAAAATCCAAGTACAAAACCAGGTCATTTTGAAAACCACGCATCAAGTTCCCTCAGGTCTATAGCCCACGAGAATGATCAAAGCCCAGAAGTGGATCCCCTTGAGGAAGATCCCACTTCTGAGCTCCCAGAATTTCATAGAATTCTTGATTTTGAAAGACCTTCCCAATCAGTAGGAGGAGATTT
This sequence comes from Brasenia schreberi, assembly GCA_036023115.1. Classification (NCBI taxonomy): domain Eukaryota; kingdom Viridiplantae; phylum Streptophyta; class Magnoliopsida; order Nymphaeales; family Cabombaceae; genus Brasenia; species Brasenia schreberi. The sequence goes on from JAYKKT010000059.1 coordinate 17,901,126, forward strand.
CATAGAGGTGAACCTAGGGGATGATTCCAATCCCAAAACCATCAAAATAGGCGCATGCTTGCATGAAACCGAAAGGTTAGCATTCATTGCATTTCTACGAACCTATTTAGATGTGTTTGCATGGACGTATGAAGACATGCCGGGCATAGATCCCAGCATTGTCGAGCATCGTCTTCCCTTAGATGCAGGTGTAAAGCCCATAAAGCAGAAGCTTAGGAAAATACACCCGAATATACACATGCAAGTCAAAGAGGGTTTAGAAGATCTGCTAAAAGCCGGATTTATAAAACCCATTGCGTATTCTGATTGGTTGTCAAATATCGTTGTAGTTCGAAAAACCAATGGGAAAATTCGAATATGCATCGATTTCAGAAACTTGAATAAGGCCACTCCAAAGGATAATTATCCTTTACCAAACATAGATTTGATGGTCGATAGTACTGCAAATCATGAAATGTTTTCATTCATGGACGGCTATTCAGGCTATAATCAAATCAAACTAAGTCCACGAGATCAGGGTAAGACCGCCTTCACAACCCCATGGGTCATGTACTGCTATACAGTCATGCCCTTTGGTTTGAAAAATGCCGGCGCAACATACCAACGAGCCATGACCACGATCTTCCATGATCAAATTCATGAGCTTGTAGAGGTGTATGTAGATGATCTCTTGGCGAAATCCAAAACCCGATGCACCCATATCGAATGTTTACAAAAGATTTTCGAAAGGCTTAGGCTTTATAAGGTAAAGCTAAACCCTCAAAAATGTGTGTTCGGGGTAGAATCAGGGAAGCTTCTAGGCTTTATGGTGAGCCAAAGGGGAATAGAAGTCGACCCCTCTAAGTGTCGAGCCATCATAGACATGGCTCCACCCTCCAATCTCACCCAAATCCATAGCCTCCAAGGTCGATTACAATCCGTTCGCCGATTCATATCGAATCTGGCAACTAGTTGCGAACCCTTCAACAAACTGTTGAGGAAGGGTACGAAATTCTTATGGGATGACGAATGCCAAAAGTCCTTCGAAAGATTGAAGGCATACTTGGTTAATCCCCCCGTTTTGAATCCTCCAAAGCAAGGAAAACCGCTTTTATTATACATCTCCGTGCATGTAAATGCTTTAGGAGCCCTGTTGGCTCAATACGAGGATGACACCCATAAGGAGTATGCCATCTACTATATTTCGAAAACTCTCTTGGCTTATGAACGAAATTATCAAGCCATGGAGAAGACGTGCTTGGCCCTAGTTTGGGCCTGCCAGAAGTTCAGACACTATTTCCTAGATCATGAGATCTAGATAGTGTCCAAGCTTGATCCAATCAAGCACTTGTTCGAAAAACCCATTCTCACGGGTAGATTGGGCAAATGGCAACTCCTTCTAATTACGTACTTTCCCATCCCTCGCTTATCCCAAGCTAAAGCATGGTTCATTTCGAGGAATCCTAAAGTAAAAATAGGACTTACTTACTTGAATTTCATCTTGTTTGAGAATTCGATGTTTCGAGTAAGGCGTAGGAATTTGAAATATGCCTTGTTTTCTTATAAAACCTCTGCTAGATAAGCGAGTGTTAAAGACTCAAACATGGGCAAGCACGAAGAGCTTGAGATCCTTAGGATCGAGGCTCAAGACAGTTGTCCCTTTTGTAAATAGTTTTGTAAGTAAGTTTTGAAAATCGAACATCGAACAGCATAGGATTTGCTCACTTGGAGCAGTAGGCCTTGTAAGTCTCTAGAGTTCGACCACATCTGGTCTCGGGGAGGTCGCCACTCTTGGCACCACACCCATGTCATCTGCCTTCCATGCATGGCACTTGCATAAACATGATCCCATATAGGACCAGATTCAATAGTACAAACCCTTTGGCGTGATATCTCCTCCTACATAAACATGATCCCATTTAGGACCAGATTCCATAAGTATATCCCTTTGGCGTGATATCTCCTACTACCAGAGTTTGAAAATTGAGATTTTGCTAAAAATAGGGATGATCCCATATTCTTCGTGGATAGATCTAGGGAGACACTGAAAGGGGTGTTTGTCATCTTTGCCCTTATCCAAATCTATTTGGACAAGGCCAAAGAGGGGCATCTGTAAACACCCCGAAATCCCACGAATTTCTCAAATTCATCTGGTTTTGTAAAAGCTACCCCAAAGGGCTATTTTGAGTCTGGAAACCCAAGAGCCTTCCAAATAACCCTGTACATATATTTTGAACTTTATATTTCAAAAATATATAATATGACTTCGAAAACCTTTTTAAAACATGTTTTGGAACCCCGAAGCAGCTTGGCCTAATCCAGACAAGACCAGGAGAGCTAAGAAGAGCCCGGAACAGGAGCACCTGTCGAGCCCGGCACAGCAACTCTTGTATCAAATTCACACCCCCAGGATCTCGAACGTCCAAGACCCTGTTATCATCAAAACTTTGTTTGAAGTCATCTTCGGAAGGCAAAAATAGAGGCGGACGATCATGTTGGCGAAGAACAAACGCAGATGGAGCACTGATGCTGTCAGGCCCCGCACAAACCGTTCGTTTCGAACACAGCTCGAAGGAGCCAGAGTTCAGTTTGGATTGGATCTGGACCATATATATCCAGATCCCAATCCAAACCCATGTATGGACTTGGATTTGGATTTGGATTCAAAAATCCAATCCAATATCCATATCCATGGCCCACATCACCTTCTCATAAATGGAGGTGGGGCCCACTTGAAATTCACGTGGGATTATGGGCATGAGAGAGAGTGGGGGGGTGGATAAGATCAAGTGTGGTTGTAATTAAGCTTGACTTGTGTGTCAAGTTTGGGGTTAATCATGTGGGTTAGCCTAATTGAGTGGGTTTAAGCTTGTAATTAGCCAAAACCTAACCTAGGGCTGCACCAACATGAAGTGGTTAAGGTCTATGGGCCATGCAAAGGGAGCTCCTTCACCTAAACCTAACCCAAAATACCTAATCCTAGCCTTCCACCCTAATCCGCCCCTAATCTAAGCCTAATCACCTAACCTACTTCCCTAATCCCGGCCTAATCCCAACCTAATCACCTAACCCACTTCCCTAATCCTTCCCTAAACCTAGGTTAATTTCCCTAAACCTAGCCTAATCCTAGCCTAATCACCTAACCTAGCTCACTAAACCTCATCCTAGAACCAACCCACCTAACCAAACCCTAAACCCCTAAACCACCCCTAGCCCACAACCTACCCAAACCACTAGTATCTAAAATATCTGGCCCTACCCTTTCCAGCCCACCTTATCATCATACCACCCTACCTAAACCACCTAACCACTACCCCAAACCCAGCCCTAACCGACCTACCCATCCCTATATAAACCCCCCTCTTGGGGGCGGGTTTTCCCATCTAGAAGCCCACCCATTTTCCAGCCTCTCTCATCCCCTTCCATCCTCTCTCATCCACTCTCACCCCTTTCCAGCACCAGCCGGGCCTTCCACCTGCACCACCACCAGTCACCACCGTGCTCCAGCTACTCCACCACACCCCAGCCGGCCAACCACCTATCGCCACCCCGGGCTTCGGCCGAACCAGTTGCTCCACCACACCCGGCTGCTCCTCAACCACCCGCCGCCTCCCATCATCCGGTTAGTACCCCATACTCCACTCTACTTCTTCTCCACTCCCTCTCCACTCTCAGCCACCTACACTACCACCACCTGCCCCACAGCCAGCTACTTGCTGCCACCCTTCTCACTTAGCCGAACCCGTAGCATCCTAACTACCCGCCACTACCTAACCAACCTAGCTACACCCGGCTACCCCATCCAACTCCCTAAGAGCTTCCCCTATCTAGTTCCCTTCCCTTAGTGCCATATTCCCCAACACTACACTCCCCCTAGTGACCTTACCTAGCCCCTTTAATCCCACACGTCAAGGCGACACCCTTGCTAGCAGCCGGCCACCTTCAAGGCACCCGGCCAGCACCCCTTGTCGTTCAACCTCGCGGAGCTCCCTTTTGCAACCCAAGGCGAAGGCCAAGCCCACGCTCAAGCAAGGCATCTACGGACCAGCTACTAGTAAGTGCCTAACTCGGTCTTTAGTTGTATACTTGCTTGAGATTCAATTCGATACAGGGTTGTAATAACGGAGCATAGTCTCCCCCCGCTTGTAATAACGTGGCTTGGCACACCCACACACGTGCACTCTCTTAGTTGTGCACGATTTTGAACACACACGGGCCTAATCAGCCCCTAATACATTAATATATATATATATACTTTGATTTTGTAGGGTTTTGCTTAAGTTGGGTGCGTTGTCTTTCAATTCAAGCACTCACACACATTGAGCCTTCGCTCTTATTTGAAAGACCCAAGTAAGGGCCAACCTATACTATTTGGGTTTCATTTCATGTCGTGTGGGTAAGTCTTTCAATTCAAGCACTCTCACACACATTGAGCTTTCGCTCTTATTTGAAAGACCCAAGTAAGGGCCGACCTATACTATTTGGGTTTCATTTCATGTCGTGTGTGTAAGTCTTCCAATTCAAGCACTCTCACACACATTGAGCTTTCGCTCTTACTCCCAAGACCTTAGTCAAGGCCTACTGCAGTTATATTTGGGTTTCATTTCATGTTGTGTGCGTAGTACTTCAATTCAAGCACTCACACACATTGAGCTTTCTCTCTTATTCCCAAGACCTTAGTTAAGGCCATACTGCAATTTATATTTGGGTTTAATTTCATGTCGTGTGTGTAAGTCTTTCCATTCAAGCACACACCCACATTGAGCCTTCACTCTTATTTGCAAGACCCGAGTAAGGGCTCATATACATACTCTATATACATATCTCCCTTCGGCATTTATATTTCAAGTCATTTCCCTTCGGTTATTTCCCTTCGGTTATTTCCCTTCAGTATTGTCTTTACATTTGGGTTTTCCCTTTGGAGTAGCGTGAGTTTGCATTGCATCTACGCCATACCACAAGGTAGGACGCATATTGCATCAAAGCAAGCCCCGCTCGAATTCGCCCATATAGTGGAGTGTTCATAACACACAAACTAGGTGGCCCGAAAAGGGATAAAAGGAAAGACTTAGGCACGTGCAAATCCACGTGATCTAAAATATGCAACCGCATCTAAAAGACCCGAATTAGACACCTCGAACCGCTTCGTAGTTTTTCTATCCCAAAACTCGATTTTTGCAAAGCGTACAGACTGACCCTTGCGCATAGATGCAAGAAGGTCTGCGACGACAAGAGCTCACTTGCTCACAGTCGCCACGATTAGAAGTCAGTTTTAAATATATCTTCGCTAGCTTAGGTAAGCTAGTTGGCACGCCCTGTTTGCATAAATAGGCCTTAGACACACGAGAGGATCCGCTCCAAGCCCTGAAAAGGTGAGAAGCGGGGATTTTCGCGTGTCTACACCGTTCAACTTCGCGGAGCTCCCTCTTGCAGTCCAAGGCGAAGGCCAAGCCCACGCTCAAGCAAGGCATCTTCGGACCAGCTATTAGTAAGTGCCTAACTCGGTCCTTAGTTGTATACTTGCTTAAAATTCAATTCGATATGGGGTTGTAATAACGAAGCATAGTCTCCCCCCGCTTGTAATAACATGGCTTGGCACACCCACACATGTGACCTCTCTTAATTGTGCACGATTTTGAACACACACGGGCCTAATCAGCCCCTAATACATGAATATATATATATACTTTAATTTTCGCAGGGTTTTTGCTTAAGTTGGGTGTGTTGTCTTTCAATTCAAGCACTCACACACATTGAGCCTTCGCTCTTATTTGAAAGACCCAAGTAAGGGCCGTGTTATACTATTTGGGCTTTCATTTCATGTCGTGTGTGTAAGTCTTTCAATTCAAGCACTCACACACATTGAGCCTTCGCTCTTATCTGAAAGACCCAAGTAAGGGCCGTGTTAAACTATTTGGGCTTTCATTTCATGTCGTGTGTGTAAGTCTTTCAATTCAAGCACTCACACACATTGAGCCTTCACTCTTATTTGAAGGACCCAAGTAAGGGCCGTGTTATACTATTTGGGTTTAATTTCATGTTGTGTGCGTAGTACTTCAATTCAAGCACTCACACACATTGAGCTTTCGCTCTTATTCCCAAGACCTTAATCAAGGCCATACTACAAGTTATATTTGGGTTTTATTTCATGTCGTGTGTGTAAGTCTTTTAATTCAAGCACGCACCCACATTGAGCCTTCGCTCTTATTTGCAGGACCCAAGTAAGGGCACATATATACCCTATACACATATCTCCCTTCGGCATTTACATTACAAGTCATTTCCCTTTGGTTATTTCCCTTCAGCATTGTCTTTACATTCGGGTTTTCCCTTTGGAGTAGCATGAGTTTGCATTGCATCTATGCCATACCACGAGGCAGGACGCATATTGCATCAAAACAAGCCCCGTACTCCCGCTCACAATTCGCCCATGTAGTGGAGTGTTCATTACACACAAACTAGGTAGCCCATAAAGGGATAAAAAGAAAGACTTAGGCACGTGCAAATCCATGTGATCTAAAATCTGCAATCGTATCTAAAAGACCCGAATTAGACACCTCGAACCGCTTCGTAGGCTTTCTACACCCTAAAACTCGATTTTTAAAAGCGTACAGACTAACCCTTGCGCATCGGTGCAAGAAGGTCTGTGACGATGTAGATGCGCGAAAATCCCCACGCCTCCCTGCCTTTTCTGGGCTTGGAGTGGATCCTCTCATGCGTCTAAGGCCTATTTATGTAAACAGGGCATGCCAGCTAGCTTACCTAAGCTAGCGAAGATGTATTTTAAACTGACTTCTAATCGTGGCGATTGTGAGCAAGTGAGCTCTTGTCGTCGCAGACCTTCTTACACCGATGCGCAAGGGTCAGTCTGTACGCTTTGCAAAAATCGAGTTTTGGGATAGAAAGCCTACGAAACGGTTCGAGGTGTCTAATTCGGGTTTTAGATGGGATTGCAGTTTTTAGATCACGTGGATTTACACTTGCCTAAGTCTTTCCTTTTATCCCTTTATGGGCCACCTAGTTTGTGTGTTATGAACACTCCACTACATGGGCGAATTCGAGCGGGGCTTGCTTTGATGCAATATGCGTCCTACCTCGTGGTATGGCGTAGATGCAATGCAAACTCACGCTACTCCAAAGGGAAAACCCGAATGTAAAGACAATGCCGAAGGGAAATAACCGAAGGGAAATAACCAAAGGGAAATGACTTGAAATGTAAATGCCGAAGGGAGATATGTATATAGAGTATGTATATGGGCCCTTACTCGGGTCTTACAAATAAGAGCGAAGGCTCAATGTGGGTGTGTGCTTGAATTGAAAGACTTACACACACGACATGAAATTAAAGCCAAATATAACTTACACTTGATCTTATCCACCCCCCACTCTCTCTCATGCCCATAATCCCACGTGAAATTCAAGTGGGCCCCACCTCCATTTATGAGAAGGTGATGTGGGCCATGGATATGGATATTGGATTGGATCTCTGGATCCAAATCCAAATCCAAGTCCATATATGGGTTTGGATTGGGATCTGGATATATATGGTCCAGATCCGATCCAAACTGAACTCTGACTCCTTCGAGCTGTGTTCGAAACGAACGGTTTGTGCGGGGCCTGACAGCATCAGTACTCCGTCTTCGTTGGGTCTTCGCCAACATGATCGTCCGCCTCTGTTTTCGCCTTCTGGAGATGACTTCAAACAATGTTTCGATGATAACAGGGTCTTGGACGTTCGAGATCCTGGGGGTGTGGATTTGATATGAGAGTTGCTGTGCCGGGCTCGACATGTGCTCCGGTTCCGGGCTCTTCTTAGCTTTCCTGGTCCTGTCTGGATTAGGCCAAGCTGTTTCGGGGTTTAAAAACGTGTTTTAAAAGGTTTTCAAAACTCATATCACATATTTTTGAAATATAAAGTTTAAAACATATATACAGGGTTGCCTGGAAGGCTCCTGGGTTTTCAGACTCAAAATAGCCCTTTGGGGTTGTTTTTACAAAACCAGATGGATTTGAGAAATTCGTGGGATTTTGGGGTGTTTCCAGATGCCCCTCTTTGGCCTTGTCCAAATCGATTTGGATAAGGGCAAAGATGACAAACACCCCTTTCACTGTCTCCCTGAATCTATCCACGAGGAATATGGGATCATCCCAATTTTTAGCGAAATCTCAATTTACAAATTCTGGTAGGAGGCGATATCACGCCAAAGGGTTTGCTATGAAATCTGGTCCTAAAATGGGATCATGTTTATGCAAGTGCCATGCGTGGAATGCAGATGACATGGGTGTGGTGCCAAGAGTGGCGACCTCCCAGAGACCAGATGTGGTCGAACTCTAGAGACTTATAAGGCCTACTGCTCCAAGTGAGCAAAATCTTATGTTGTTCGATGTTCGGTTTTCAAAACTTATTTACAAAACTATTTACAAAAGGGACAACTGTCTTGAGTCTCGATCCTAAGGATCTCAAGCTCTTCGTATTTGCCCTTGTTTGAGTCTTAGCACTCGCTTATCTAGCGGAGGTTTTATAAGAAAATGAGTTGTATTTCAAATTCCTACGCCTTACTCGAAACGTCGAATTCTCAAACAAGATGAAATTCAAGTAAGTAAATCCTATTTTTACTTTAGGATTCCTCGAAATGAACCATGCTTTAGCTTGGGATAAGCGAGGGATGGGAAAGAGATACCACGGTCCCTTCTGAAGCGTCCCTTGGTTTGAGGCACAGAAGGCGGAAAACTGCTCTTTTTGAGCTTTTTGGCCTCTTTTTCCTTTTTTTCATCGAGGGTCTCCCTTTAGGAGTATTTTTTCTTTAATCCCTCCTTTTCACAAGAGAATCGATTTTTCTTTTGAATTCTGATTTCTTTCTTTTGGAAAGAGACTTTGAATGGGAAATTCCCTTTGTTTGGGCTTTTGTTTTCCTTTTGGAAGGAGAAGAGAAGAGGGGAGGACTTATCCCAAGCCTACACTCGATCCATTCCAGATCAGCCTATTTAGAAATAGCACGTACTACTTGCAAGTATCTTGCTATATTGAACTAGGCCTTTCTTTGTAAGAAGAAGGATTTTGAAATGTAACCGCGATTTTGAAGACTCTGCTTTTTCACAAGTGCGAATTCTCTCACTCAAGGTCACACGAGTTCGCCTTTGCATCTTATTCACATGTCTCAGGGCAGCTATCCCTAAAATTTTTCGAAAACTGGAATTTAATCCAGATCCTACACATGATACTTCTTTAAGTATTGAATATTGATAGGATCTGCTAAATTCCTACCTTCTACATCGATCAACCAATATGAATTGTTCGTAGTGGTTGCTCGTACAACATAGGGTCCATCCCAGTTGGGGCGCCACTTGCCCAGGGGGTGTGGGCCACGATGATGGATGGTTTTTAAAACCAGATCCCCCACTTCAAAGTGGCGAGGTCTTATGTGTTTGCTATAATGTCGGGCTATCCTTTGCCGGTATGCACGAGCATGATCCATGGCAAGGAATCGCCTCTCATCTAGCAAGTCTAGTTCGGCCATCCTAGCATGCTGAAGCGTCTCTAGGGGGAGGTCGAGTGCTATGGATGTATGGAATGAATGCAGTTGAGTATGAATGGGAAGAATGGCGTTTGTGCCATAGACCAATTCGAATGGTGTGGCATTCGTGGGATCCCGGATGGAAGTCCTATAAGCCCATAAGGCTTCATCCAGCTTCTCGTGCCACGTCCTACCCTTCTCTAAGGTTTTCTCAATTATGCTAATGAGAGTCTTGTTTGTGGCTTCGGCTTGGCCGTTGCCTTGAGGGTAGTAGGGCGAGGAGAAGTGGTGAGTTATGCCATACGTGTTGCAAAACTTAACCATCCACTCATTCTTCAATGGGGTCCCATTATCAGACACAAGGTCTCGTGGAACCCCAAATCGAGCCAAGATATTCCTCCGGATGAAAGCCACCACATGTTGCCCCATTACGTTGGTTAGGGAAATGGCTTCCACCCACTTGGAGAAATACTCCGTGGCTACTAAAATAAATCGATGCCCATTCGAGGCCTTTGGAAATATTGGGCCTACGATGTCAAACACCCACATGGTAAATGGCCAGGGGCTGACCACGGAATGCAATGCAGATGAAGGGATATGAATGGCGTGCCCATGCATTTGACATGGATGACACTTCCTAACATGATCGTGGCAATCCTTTTTCAGGGTGGACCAAAAATAGCCCCCTCTAAGTATTTTCATTGCCATCATGTTGGCATTAACATGACCTCCACATTCTCCATCGTGGAACTCGTGCATCACTATCCTAGCCTCCTCCAGGTCGATACACCTAAGTAGAATGCCAGTAAAACTTTTCTTATATAAGACCCCACCCAGAATGGTGTATCGGGTCGAAATCTTACGGATGAATGCCTTATCCTTGGATGTGGTTTCCTCGGTGAATCCCCCATTTTCTAAAAACTGTTTGATGTCATAAAATCAGGGTTTTTCAACAGACTCTGGGTTATTTTGGCAAATATCCAAGTCGTGTGTGGATGGTGGGGCGCATGCCATATTTCCAAAGATCTGGTCCCTGAAATGGGATCGACCTTCAGGGCTTAACCCAAGGAGGAGAGGGCATCGGCGATGCCATTGTCCTCTCTTCCTATGTGTGTGAGTTTACACGATTGGAAGGACTGGACCAATCGAGTGGCCGACTCGTGATATGGAAGTAGTTTCTCATTACGTACTTGCCAAATTTTTAAAACCTGGTTTGTGACAAGGAGCGAATCTCCAAAGACCTCTGGAAGGACTTCTGGATGCTTTACCTTTAGTCTCTCGAAGGACTTCTGGCATTCGTCATCCCATAAGAATTTCATGCCCTTCCTCAGCAGTTTGTTGAAGGGTTCGCATCTAGTGGCCAGATTCGATATGAATCGGCAAACGGATTGTAAACGACCCTGGAGGCTACGGATTTGGGTGAGATTGGAGGGTGGAGCCATGTCTATGATGGCTCGACACTTAGAGGGGTCGACTTCTATTCCCCTTTGGCTCACCATAAAGCCCAGAAGCTTCCCTGATTCTACCCCGAACACACAATTTTGAGGGTTTAGCTTCACTTTGTAAAGCCTAAGCCTTTCGAAAATCTTTTGTAAACATTCGATATGGGTGCATCAGGTTTTGGATTTCGCCAAGAGATCATCTACATACACTTCTACAAGCTCATGAATTTGATCATGGAAGATCGTGGTCATGGCTCGTTGGTATGTTGCGCCGACATTTTTCAAACCAAAGGGCATGATTGTATAGCAGTACGTGCCCCATGGGGTTGTGAAGGCGGTCTTACCCTGATCTCGTGGACTTAGTTTGATTTGATTATAGCCTGAATAGCCATCCATAAATGAAAACATTTCATGATTTGCAGTACTATCGACTATCAAATCTATGTTTGGTAAAGGATAATTATCCTTTGGAGTGGCTTTATTCAGGTTTCTGAAATCGATGCATATTCGAATTTTCCCATTGGTTTTTCGAACTACAACAATATTTGATAACCAATCAGAATACGCAATGGGTTTTATAAATCCGGCTTTTAGCAGATCTTCTAAACCCTCTTTGACTTGCGTATGTACATTCGGGTGTATTTTCCTAAGCTTCTGCTTTATGGGTTTTACACGTGCATCTAAGGGAAGACGATGCTCGATAATGCTGGGATCTATGCCCGGCATGTCTTCATACGTCCATGCAAATACATCTAAATAGGTTCGTAGAAATGCAATGAATGCTAACCTTTCAGTTTCAAGCAAGCATGCACCTATTTTGATGGTTTTGGGATTGGAATCATCCCCTAGGTTCACCTCTATGAAATCTCCTCCTACTGATTGGGAAGGTTTTTCAAAATTGAGAATTTTATGAAATTCTGGGAGCTCAGAAGTGGGATCTTCCTCAAGGGGATCCACTTCTGGGCTTTGATCATTCTCGTGGGCTATAGACCCGAGGGAATTTGATGCGTGGTTTTCAAAATGACCTGGTTTTGTACTTAGATTTTCAAGTAATTTCGAAACTTTTGGTCTGGCTATGCGGACGACGTTTCTTTCGAAATCCTTTTCTTTTGTCAAAGTCCTACCAGGAGCAGCTATGCACAAAATCTTTTTGGTATTTTCCAAATTTTTGATTTTTTTGGGTTTTTGTAAAACAAGAACTTTGGGAACTATACAAAGCACTCTATTTTCGAGTTTTTGTTTTTCCATTGTTTTTGGTTTTTCTTGTTTTTCGATTTTTTTGATTTTAAGCTTTTCAAATGTTTTTGTATTTTTAGAAAAGGGATCTTCCGTCATACCTACAAAGGGAAAACACTACGGGTTAGACTCGGAATAGGAGATCTAAATCGTAGGTTTCTTCTAAAGCAGGTTCCGGGGCACCCTTGACCCAGGTGGTCACAGGGGGTGGCTCTGGCGGTATTCGGGGATTATAGCCGATCCCATATCGGCTTGGATTGGCCCTAGGAAGGATGGGCTCTAGGAGACCCTGGTTCTGTGCCCCTAGACTCTAGTAGGGCGTGTAGCCCATGTTCAACAACATGTTCCATGACTTTTTGTTTTTCGAAAAAGTTTGATACAAGTCGTGGTCCTGGAACATGCTATCGTCCATATTGTGTTCATATGGCTTCTTGTCCAAGGGCTTTGGAAATAGGGAACGCTTGGATCATCCTAGAAGAGTTAGAATCGGGAGGGGGCTTGCTTTGGGCGGCCCCTTCACACATACAACCTTCCTAGGGTTGTTTAACACGAGCCGAGGTGGCTCAATCACAATTTGCCCCAGGTTAGCCTCATGGGCCTGGGAGCTTGATAAACAAGGGGAGTTTATGATCCCCTGAAGCTGTGGGTGACTCTCACCTAGGATCACTACGACCTGGTCCCTAAAAGGGATCTTGACACACCTGTGGAAGGTTGATGGCACAGCGCACAAACTGTGTATCCAAGGCCTTCCTAGCAACAGGTTATAATGGGGGTGGATGTCCAAGACATGGAACACCCCCGTGTGTTCGATCCCTCCCATTTCCATTGGGAGTTCGATGGATCCTAAAGGTCTAGACGCATTCCCATCGTATCCAGTGATAACGATGGGGCTTGGGTTCACTGAAGTCAAGGTGACTCCGATTTTATACGCCATGTGAAGTGGAAGGATGTTGAGCCCTCCTCCAGCATCGACTAGGCACCTGTCCAGAGAGTGGTTGTTTAGAACCACCTCAATATGCAGGGCCTGGTTATGGGTTTTGTAGGGTTTATCTACATCATCTTCCGAGAAAGTGATGGGCGATTTTGCTCCTAATAAAGCCACTTGGGCAGACAAGGATTCCGGACTTATGTTCGAATCAACCATGGCCCTTTCTAGAATTTTCTCTAATACAAGTCTATGCCTAGGCGAGGTTTTTATAAGCTGTAAGATAGACATGTGAATAGGAATCTTTGAAAGGTGGTTTTCGAAGTCATAAGGATTTAGGATGACTTTGTCCTTATCTGTTTTTGGCAGAACACTAGGGATACATGCTTTCGAGGGGCCAAGCACAATGACCACCTTTTGAGCACCTTGAAGGTGCGGGGGTTGATAGATCCTCCCGAATCTAGTCACTTCCCCTACGACCAGCCTAGGGTTCGCGCTAACTTTGGCTCTAAGGATGAGCTGAGGAGAACCTTGGATTTTTAAAACTGGTTTTGTCGGGGATTCCACTTTTGGTGGTCCCCGAATGACGACTTGGGCGGGCTTCTTGTACAGTACAAGAATGGGCGCACAAGCGGGTCGACCAGGTTTTGGTTTTTGCGCTAGTTCCTTAGAAATGGTGAGGGTACATACCTCCTTTCCTTTCCCACTGCCACTGGCGTGTTTGGGAAAGGGTTCCTTGAAGATAGCTTGAGGTGGCTCAAGTTCCGTAGTGACCTGGAGCCGGCCTTCTTTTATCAAGTTCTCAATTTTATTTAAGAGGGAGAAGCAGTGTTTGGTATCATGGCCTTTGAGCCGATGATACTTACAAAATCGGTTTAAATACCCCCCTTTGGAAGTGACTCTTTCGGGGATTTCAGGGAGTTCTATCATGCCCTGGGCAAGTAGAGGTCTAGGACCTCCGACATAGGTTGCCCCAGCGGAGTGTACTCCCTTTTTTCAACCGGTTTTTGAAAATTTCGCTCCCTCTTATTTTCTAACTTTTCAAAATTTTTGGAAGTGCCCGCCACGCCTAGATCCACCCGGACATTGGCGATTTTATGGGGCTTTGCCCCTTTGTCCATCGTGGGTAGCTCGTATGTGATGGGCTTTTCCAAGCGGGTTTTGGAAACGGCACTTCCTTTCCACAAGTGATCGTATGTCCCTTTTCGCAAGTTGGTTTCGAAAAGGGAGGCCTTTTTGATCAACTTATGGAAAGTTGAGATCTCATGGAGCGAGAGAAGGGTTTTTAACTCGCTTTTAAAGTTATCCAGGATGAGCATGACTGCGCATCCTTCGGATATGGGCTCTCGCACTTGGCCCAAAAGCGACCTCCATCTTATAATGAAGGCATGTACGTCTTCGTTCATGCCTTGCTTTGTATCCCTTAAGGTATTCAGAGTCGGCGTGACTTCTACGTTGTGTGCAAATCTTTGCATGAAGCAGTTCGCTAACTCTTCAAAAGTAGCGAACTGGCTTAAGTCGTAGGAAGCCAGCCATTTGGCAGCTGTGCCTTTAAGGGATAAAGGGAACCAATACACCCATTTCATCGAGTCCTTTTTCTTCTTATGGGCTCGACGTGAGAAAAGCTGCAAGTGAGACCTAGGGTCTCCAAAGCCATCATACCAATGGAAGTTCGGTATTTCATCATCATTGTCTGTTTCGTAATCCATAGGAAGGAAATCAGACAGGGCGTAGCTTCTTTTCTCTTTATTCTACCCTTTCAGCAACTGCTGGAGGGCTTTACGGTCCTTTTGTGTGAAGGACTCGTGGTATTGGTTGCCTTCCATTACAGAGGCCTCTTTGTTCTTGCGAGGTTTTTCAGATTTTTTCTTAGGCCTTTGTTCACCATTTGATGAACACGAATCACCTACTTCAGCCTCTTGGCTGAGAGCATCGATTTTTGCCTCAAACTCCCTTCTCAGGTCCTCGATCTCATCTAGTTTTATTTTGTTTTTGAAAATCCTCCTAGAGTGAGAACTTTATGCGCATGAGCCTTGGCTCGATACTTCACTTGGATTGGATTTTGACATGCTTTTCAAGCTTTTTCAAAATGTCCTAAGTACAAGCAAAATTGGCGTTCGGCTGGAAGGTAGTGGTGTAGGTGGTGGCGGGATGTGGAGCAGGTGGTGGCAGGATGTGGAGCAGGTGGAGATTCATAGCTGGGGAAGTGGAGGACCCGGCTGAAGGTGGGTGGGCTGCTAGATGATGAAACCCGCCCCCAAGGGGGGGGGTTTATATAGGGCTGGGTTAGGTCGGTTAGGGCTGGGTTTGGGGTAGTAGTTAGGTGGTTTAGGTAGGGTGGTATGATGATAAGGTGGGCTGGAAAGGGTAGGGCCAGATATTTTAAATACAAGTGGTTTGGGTAGGTTGTGGGCTAGGGGTGGTTTAGAGGTTTAGGGAAATTAACCTAGGTTTAGGGATGAATTAGGGAAGTGGGTTAGGTGATTAGGTTGGGATTAGGCCGGGATTAGGGAAGTAGGTTAGGTGCTTAGGCTCAGATTAGGGGTGGATTAGGGTGGAAGGCTAGGATTAGGTGCTTTGGGTTAGGTTTAGGTGAAGGAGCTCCCTTTGCATGGCCCATAGACCTTAACAATATCATGTTGGTGCAGCCCTAGGTTAGGTTTTGGCTAATTACAAGCTTAAACCCACTTAATTAGGCTAACCCACTTGATTAACCCCAAACATGACACACAAGTCAAGCTTAATTACAACACACACTTGATCTTATCCACCCCCCACTCTCTCTCATGCCCATAATCCCACGTGAAATTCAAGTGGGCCCCACCTCCATTTATGAGAAGGTGATGTGGGCCATGGATATGGATATTGGATTGGTTCTCTGATCCAAATCCAAATCCAAGTCCATATATGGGTTTGGATTGGAATCTAGATATATATGGTCTAGATCCGATCCAAACTGAACTCTGACTCCTTCGAGCTGTGTTCGAAACGAACGGTTTGTGCGGGGCCTGACAGCATCAGTACTCCGTCTTCATTGAGTTTTCGCCAACATGATCATTCGCCTCTATTTTCGCCTTCCGGAGATGACTTCAAACAATGTTTCGATGATAACAGGGTCTTGGACGTTCGAGATCCTGGGGGTGTGGATTTGATACGAGAGTTGTTGTGCCGGGCTTGACATGTGCTTCGGTTCGGGGCTCTTCTTAGCTTTCCTGGTCCTGTCTGGATTAGGCCAAGCTGCTTCGGGGTTTAAAAACGTGTTTTAAAAGGTTTTCAAAACTCATATCACATATTTTTGAAATATAAAGTTTAAAACATATATATAGGGTTGCCTAGAAGGCTCCTGGGTTTCCAGACTCAGAATAGCCCTTTGGGGCTGTTTTTACAAAACCAGATGGATTTGAGAAATTCGTGGGATTTCGGGGTGTTTACAGATGACAAGAGCTCACTTGCTCACAGTCGCCACGTTAGAAGTCAGTTTAAAATATATCTTCGCTAGCTTAGGTAAGCTAGTTGGCACGCCCTGTTTATAAAAATAGGCCTTAGACACACGAGAGGATCTGCTTCGGGCCCTGAAAAGGCAAGAGGTGGGGATTTTCGCGCGTCTACACTTACCTAAGCTAGCGAAGATATATTTTAACTTGAGCTCTGGTCGCCGCAGACCTTCTTGCACCGATGCGCAAGGGTCAGTCTGTACGCTTTAAAAATCGAGTTTTAGGGTAGAAAAAGACTACGAAAGCGGTTCGAGGTGTTTGATTCGGGTCTTTTTAATGCGATTGCAGATTTTTAGATCACGTGGATTTGCAAGTGCCTAAGTCTTTCTTTTTATCCCTTTATGGGCCACCTAGGTGTGTGTTATGAACACTCCACTACATGGGGTGAATTTTGAGCGGGAGTACAGGGTTTGCTTTTGATGCAATATGTGTCCTACCTCGTGGTATGGCGTAGATGCAATGCAAACTCACGCTACTCCAAAGGGAAAAACCCGAATGTAAAGACAATGCCGAAGGGAAATAACCGAAGGGAAATGACTTGTAATGTAAATGCCGAAGGGAGATATGTATATAAGGTATATATGGGCCCTTACTTGGGTCTTGCAAATAAGAGCGAAGGCTCAATGTGTGTGAGTGCTTGAATTGAAGTACTACGCACACAACATGAAATTAAACCCAAATAGTATAGCACGGCCCTTACTTGGGTCTTACAAATAAGAGCGAAGGCTCAATGTGTGTGAGTGCTTGAATTGAAGTACTACGCACACAACATGAAATTAAACCCAAATAGTATAGCACGGCTCTTACTTGGGTCTTACAAATAAGAGCGAAGGCTCAATGTGTGTGAGTGCTTGAATTGAAGTACTACGCACACAACATGAAATGAAACCCAAATAGTATAGCACGGCCCTTACTTGGGTCTTACAAATAAGAGCGAAGGCTCAATGTGTGTGAGTGCTTGAATTGAAGTACTACGCACACAACATGAAATGAAACCCAAATAGTATAACACGGCCCTTACTTGGGTCTTACAAATAAGAGCGAAGGCTCAATGTGTGTGAGTGCTTGAATTGAAGTACTATGCACACAACATGAAATGAAACCCAAATAGTATAACACGGCCGTTACTTGGGTCTTACAAATAAGAGCGAAGGCTCAATGTGTGTGAGTGCTTGAATTGAAAGACAACACAGCCAACTTAAGCAAAACCCTACGTAATTTAAAGTATATACATATATTTATATCTTAGGGGCTGATTAGGCCCGTGTGTGTTCAAAATCGTGCACGACTAAGAGAGTGCACGTGTGTGTGGGTGTGCCAAGCCACGTTATTACAAGCGGGGGGAGACTATGCTTCATTATTACAACCCCGTATCGAATTTAATTTAAGCAAGTATACAACTAAGGACCGAGTTAGGCACTTACTTATAGCTGGTCCGAAGATGCCTTGCTTGAGCGTGGGCTTGGCCTTCGCCTTGGGCTGCAAGAGGGAGCTCCTCAGAGTTGGACGGCAAGGGGGGCTGCTGGCCGGATGGAAATGGTGCGCGAGAGGGGCGCCTTGAAGATGGCCGGCTGCTAGGAATGGGCTGGCTTTGTGTGTTGCGCTAAAGTGACTAAGTAGGGTCACTAAGGGAGGGTGTAGTGTTAGGAAATGTGACACTAAATGGGTTCTATGGGAATATCTAAGGGAGTGCCTAAGGGAGGTATATGGCTGGCCGAATGGATATGGAACAGTCGGTTAGAGTGGCCGACTAAGGGAGACTCGGTGGTGGTGGTTGCTAAGGTAGCTAGGGCTGTCGTAGATGGGAAGGGAGCTAGCTAGGGTATGGGATAAGGTGGAGTTAGGGTCTGGTGGGAAGCGTAAGGGACAGGTCCTAGAGAGCTAGGTGGAGTGGCCGAGTGTTGCTAGGGGAGGTAGTTCTAGGCGGGGATCAAAGTGGCTGAAGTTTGGCCGAATAGGTTGGATGGCGGGTAGGTGGTGTTGGGGTGAGGTGATGATGGTGTAGGTGGCTGAGAGTGGAGGGGGAGTGAAGAAGAGGTAGAGTGGAGGATGGGGTACTAACCGAATGAAGAGGCGGTGGATGGAAGAGGAGCAGTCGGGCAGTTGAGGTGGATGGTTCGGCCAGTTGAAAAGGGTGGCGACGGGTGGTTGGCCGACTGGGGTGTGGTGGTGCAGGTGGAGCAAGGTGGTGGTGCTTGATTGGGAAGCAGTAGCGTAGGTGGAGCAAGGCTGGAGGTCCGGTTAGCAATGGGGGATGGAGTCGGCTCGGTTGGAATTGGATGGGAGAGCTTGGAAAACCCGCCCCTTGGGGGGGGGGGGTTATATAGGGCTGAAGAGGTCGGTTGGGGGTGGTATTAGGAAGGTGGTAAGGTGGTCTAGGGGTGGTGGTGTGGTGATAAGGTGGGCTGGTTTTGGGGAGGGGCCAGATATTTTCATTCAAGGGGTTTTGGGTAGATGGTGTGCTAGGTTTAGGTGGGGTGGTTTAGAGGTTTAGGGTTTAGCTAGGTGGGTTGGTTTTGGGGTGAGGTTTAGTGAGGTGGGTTAGGTGATTAGGCTAGGATTAGGTTAGGTTTAGGGAAATTAACCTAGGTTTAGGGAAGGATTAGGGAAGTGGGTTAGGTGATTAGGTTGGGATTAGGCTGGGATTAGGGAAGTGGGTTAGGTGATTAGGCTAGGATTAGGACAGGATTAGGGTAAAAGGCTAGGATTAGGTGTTTTTGGTTAGGATTGGATTAAGGAGCTCCCTTTGCATGACCCATAGACCTTAATTACATCATGTTGGTGCAGCCCTAGGTTAGGTTTTGGCTAATACAAGCTTAAACCCACTTTAATTAGGCTAACCCACATGATTAACCCCAAACTTGACACACAAGTCAAGCTTAATTACAACACACTCTAATCTTATCCTCCCCCACTCTCTCTCATGCCCATAATCCCACGTGAAATTCAAGTGGGCCCCACCTCCATTTATGAGAAGGTGATGTGGGCCATGGATGTGGATATTGGATTGGATCTCTGGATCCAAATCCAAATCCAAGTCCACATATGGGTTTGGATTGGGATCTGGATATATATGGTCCAGATCCAATCCAAACTGAATTCTGGCTCCTTTAGGCTGTGTTCGAAATGAATGGTTTGTGCGGGGTCTGACAGCATCAGTACTCCGTCTGTGTTGGGTCTTCGCCAACATGATCGTCCGCTTCTGTTTTCACCTTCCGAAGCTGATTTCAAGTAATGTTTTGATGATGACAGGGTCTTGGACGTTCGAGATCCTGGGGGTGGATTCAATATGAGAGTTGCTGTGCCAGGCTCAACTTGTGCTCCGGTTCCAGGCTCTCTTTAGCTTTTCTGGTCCTGTCTTGATTAGGCCAAGCTGCTTCGGGGTTTTAAGACATATTTTAAAAGGTTTTTTAAAGCCATATTATACATTTTTGAAATATATAAAGTTTAAAACATATGTACAGGGTTGCCTGGAAGGCTCCTGGGTTTCCAGACTCAAAATGGCCCTTTGGGGCTGCTTTTACAAAACCAAGTTGATTCGAGAAATTTGTGGGATTTCGGGGTGTTTACAACGGCCAAGTTAGGCCGTGGGTTTTTAGCTAGGTGGCCTGCCCTATGGCAGGCGAAGTCTTTGGTTAAGGTGGGGGAACACACGGCCTGGTTTGGCCGTGTGTTTAGATTTAGGTGGCCTGCCAAAAGGCAGGCCAAGTCTCTTAGTGAACAAGTAAGGACGCCCGACCAACTTTGGCCGGGCTGTTTTGGGTTTGTGGGAAAGGGAAACCAGCCAAAGGTTGGGTTGGTTTTTAGGTAGTTGGCCTGCCTTTAGGGCAGGCCACTTTGGGTAGGAAATGGTTTTTGGGGAGAAAGGACTCGAGGTAGTTAGGTGGGTTTTCAAAAGGGAAGTTCAACCAAGGTTGGCCGAACTTGATGGGGTTCAAGGTGAAGTTCGGACAGCACCTGGCCGAACTGGTTTAGGTCTTAGGATAGGTTGTTTAGGTGGTGGTTTTGGGTGGAAGACTTGGTGAAAAACGGCCAACACTTGGCTGGTTTGGTGGTGGTTTTAGGGGACGTTTGGGTAGGATGGGTGGTCTAGAGTGGTTAGGGAAGAAGGTGTCTAGTTTAGGTCTTAGGGGCTTACCTAGTTGCTGCACCACTCCAAGCCGTCGCTCAAGCCGCCAAGCTCCACCGCGCCATGCTCCCAGCCAGCTTGTAGGGGACGTCCCTTGGTTGGTGCAGCCCTTGGCTCCATGAGCCAATCCCAAGCACTCAAACAAACGAGCTTGGCCTATGGGCCTTTTTCTCTCTCATCCCCCTCCCTTTATTCACGTGAGGTGCTTCCCTGGAGCCTCACTCTTGCCTTTTTTTCAAGCCCAGCACCTCTATTTATAGAGGTTTTAAGTGGGTCTTGGATCTTGGGTCTTGGATTTGGGTTTGGCTATCCGGATCCAATCCAAACTCTATGTGGATTTGGATCGTGGATCTCGGATATTTTGAGATCCAAATCCAGTCCAAATATTTATTTGGGTTTGGATCTCGAATCTTGGATTTTTGAGATCCAGATCCAATCCAAACACAATTTGGATCTGGATCTGGATATTTTTGGGTCTAGACCCAATCTAGACTTTTCTTCTTCTCCTTGGTTTTCTGGTCCTTTTTGGTGCTTTTCACCGTCGGTTTCGATTCATCAGACGCCTAACTCTGGCTTGGGTCTTCCCCAAGTCTTTCTTCCAATCGGTGTTCTACTTTTCAGGACTTTTTCGGCGTTCGTTTCGGTCCGCCGTTTTGGTTTTTGGTCGGTTCCTGTTGATATCGAACTTAGATTGCCGCACGGATTCCGTTCTTCATTCTGACGGGACGTATCTCGGACTTCTGTCGACCTCCTTAGGTACTGGGCTTCTTTCTACATTTTGGAGCTGCTTTGTGCTTTTTCTTTGACCCAAATTACATTTTTACCCTTCTATCGGGCTTTTCTCTAAACAGGCTCTTTTATCTTCTGTTTTTGAGCAGGGGGTGGCTTTTGAGACTCCAGACTCGAATGCTCTTCTTGCTTGGGCTTTTCTTTTGCCTTTTGTACCTATTTTCATATTTTAAAATAGGTTGTCATTTTGGCTCAAACGAGCTTTTTGTGTTTTTGAGAGTTTTTGATTTTTGAAAAATTCGAGGTGTTTACAGCATTCATCCGTAAAATTTCGACCCGATACACCATTCTGGGTGGGGTTCTATATAAGAAAAGTTTTACCGACATCCTACTTAGGTGTATTGATCTAGAGGAGGCTAAGATAGTGATGCATGAGTTCCACGATGGAGAATGTGGAGGTCATCTTAATGCCAACATGATGGCAATGAAAATACTTAGAGCGGGCTATTTTTGGTCCACCCTGAAAAAGGATTGTCATGATCATGTTAGGAAGTGTCATCCATGTCAAGTGCACGGGCATACCCTTCGTATCCCCTCATCTGCATTGCATTCCGTGGTCAGCCCCTGGCCATTTACCATATGGGCGTTTGACATCGTGTAAACACCCCGAAATCCCACGAATTTCTTAAACAAACCTGGTTTTGTACAAGCAGCCCCAAAGGGCCATTTTGAGTTTGGAAACCCAGGAGCCTTCCAGACAACCCTGTACATACATTTTAAACTTCATATTTCAAAAATATATAATATGGCTTTTGAAAACCTTTTAAAACACGTTTTTGAAACCCCGAAGCGGCTTGGCCCGATCAAGACAGGATGAGGAGAGCTAAGAAGAGCCCAGAACCGGAGCATCTGTCGAGCCCGGCATAGCAACTCTTGTATCAAATTCACACCCCTAGGATCTCGAATGTCCAAGACCCTGTTATCATCAAAACATCCTTTGAAGTCATCTTCGGAAGGCGAAAACAGAGGCGGATGATCATGTTGGCGAAGACCCAACACAGACGGAGCACTGATGCTGTCAGGCCCCGCACAAACCGTTCGTTTCGAATACAGCTTAAAGGAGTCAGAGTTCAGTTTGGATTGGATCTGGACCATATATATCCAGATCCCAATCCAAACCCATGTATGGACTTGGATTTGGATTTGGATTCAAAAATCCAATCCAATATCCATATCCATGGCCCACATCACCTTCTCATAAATGGAGGTGGGGCCCACTTGAAATTCACGTGGGATTATGGGCATGAGAGAGAGTGGGGGGTAGATAAGATCAAGTGTGGTTGTAATTAAGCTTGACTTGTGTGTCAAGTTTGGGGTTAATCATGTGGGTTAGCCTAATTGAGTGGGTTTAAGCTTGTAATTAGCCAAAACCTAACCTAGGGCTGCACCAACATGAAGTGGTTAAGGTCTATGGGCCATGCAAAGGGAGCTCCTTCACCTAAACCTAACCCAACACACCTAATCCTAGCCCTCCACCCCAATCCACCCATAATCTGAGCCTAATCACCTAACTCACTTCCCTAATCCCATCCTAATCCCAACCTAATCACCTAACCTACTTCCCTAATCCTTCCCTAAACCTAGGTTAATTTCCCTAAACCTAGCCTAATCACCTAACCTAGCTCACTAAACCTCACCCTAGCACCCAACCACCTAACCCAACCCTAAACCCCTAAACCATCCTTAGCCCACAATCTACCCAAACCACTAGCATTTAAAATATCTGGCCCTACCCTTTCCAGCCGACCTTATCTTCATACCACCCTACCTAAACCACCTAACCACTACCCCAAACCCAGCCCTAACCGACCTACCCATCCCTATATAAACCCGCCCCCTTGGGGGCGGGTTCTCCTATCCAGTCGCCTTCCCCAAGCCCAGCCGGGACCCCACTTCCCAGCCCAGCCGAACCCAGCCACCTGCTCCACCTACTCCATCTGCACCAGCCACCTGCACCGCCACCTACAGCACCACCTGTCACCACCCCTGCCCTCAGCCGAACCACCACCTGTCACCACACCCGGCTGCTTTCTTCCATCCACCGCCTCTCTTCAAGCACGGTTAGTACCCCCTCCTTCGTCTCACCTTCTTCACTCCCTCTCCACTCTCAACGACCTAAACCCTACCATAACACCCTACCACCAGCCATTCCCCTTTGCTACCACCATTCTCACTCAGCCGAACCTATCACACCCTAAACTACCTGCCACTACCTAACTACCCTAGCTACACCCAGCCAGCCATCTCTTTCTCCCTAGGTCTCCCATTCGACCTTCCCTTAAGCTCCCCTTAGGTCCATACTCCCTAACACTCTATACTCTCCTAGTGACCCTACATACTCACCTTGCTCAGCCCCTTTAATTCCCCACACCAAGGCGACACCCACTTGCAGTAGGCCATCTTCAAGGCGTCTATCTCGCGCCCCACTTGCAGCCGGCCAGCACCCTTTGTCGCTCAACCTCGCGGAGCTCCCGTTTGTAGCCCAAGGCGAAGGCCAAGCCCACGCTCAAGCAAGGCCTCTACGGACCAGCTACTAGTAAGTGCCTAACTCGGTATTTAGTTGTATACTTGCTTGAGATTCAATTTGATACGGGGTTATAATAACGGAGCATAGTCTCCCCCTGCTTGTAATAACGTGGCTTGGCACATCCACACACGTGCACTCTCTTAGCGTGCACGATTTTGAACACACACGGGCCTAATCAGTAATACATAAGTATATACATATACTTTCATTTTCGAAGGGTTTTGCTTAAGTTGGGTGCGTTGTCTTTCAATTCAAGTACTCACACACATTGAGCTTTCGCTCTTATTTGAAAGACCCAAGTAAGGGCCGACCTATACTATTTGGGTTTCATTTCATGTCATGTGTGTAAGTCTTTCAATTCAAGCACTCTCACACACATTGAGCCTTCGCTCTTATTTGAAAGACCCAAGTAAGGGCCGACCTATACTATTTGGGTTTCATTTCATGTCGTGTGTGTAAGTCTTTCAATTCAAGCACTCTCACACACAATGAGCCTTCGCTCTTATTTGAAAGACCCAAGTAAGGGCCGACCTATACTATTTGGGTTTCATTTCATGTCGTGTGTGTAAGTCTTTCAATTCAAGCACTCTCACACACATTGAGCCTTCGCTCTTATTCCCAAGACCTTAGTAAAGGCCTTATTGCAGTTATATTTGGGTTTCATTTATGTCGTGTGTGTAGTACTTCAATTCAAGCACTCACACACATTGAGCCTTCGCTCTTACTCCCAAGACCTTAGTCAAGGCCATACTGCAATTTATATTTGGGTTTAATTTCATGTCGTGTGTGTAAGTCTTTCAATTCAAGCACGCACCCACATTGAGCCTTCGCTCTTATTTGCAAGACCCGAGTAAGGGCTCATATACATACTCTATATACATATCTCCCTTCGGCACTTACTTTACAAGTCATTTCCCTTCGGTTATTTCCCTTCAGTATTGTCTTTACATTTCGGGTTTTCCCTTTGGAGTAGCGTGAGTTTGCATTGCATCTACGCCATACCACGAGGTAGGATGCATATTGCATCAAAGCAAGCCCCGCTCGAATTCGCCCATGTAGTGGAGTGTTCATAACACACAAACTAGGTGGCCCGAAAAGGGATAAAAGAAAAGACTTAGGCACGTGCAAATCCACGTGATCTAAAACATGCAATCTTATTTGAAAAACCCGAAATAGACACCTCGAACCGCTTCGTAGACTTTCTCCCCAAAACTTGATTTTTGCAAAGCGTACAGATTGACCCTTGTGCATCGGTGCAAGAAGGTCTGTGACGACAAGAGCTTACTTGCTCACAGTCGCCACGTTTAGAAGTCAGTGTTAAATATATCTTCGCTAGCTTAGGTAAGCTAGCTGGCACGCCCTGTTTGCATACATAGGCCTTAGACACACGAGAGGATCCGCTCCGAGCCCTGAAAAGGCGAGAGGCGGGGATTGTCGCGCGTCTACACATCGTAGGCCCTATATTTCCAAAAGCCTCGAATGGGCATCGATTCATTTTAGCAGCCACTGAATATTTCTCCAAGTGGGTGGAAGCCATCTCCCTAACCAACGTACTGGGGCAACATGTGGTGGCTTTCATTAGGAGAAATATCTTGGCTCGATTTGGGGTTCCACGAGACCTCGTGTCCGATAATGGTCCCGCACAAACCGTTTGTTTCAAATATACCCTGAAAGAGTCAGAATTCAGTTTGGATTGGATCTGGACCATATATATCCAGATCCCAATCCAAACGTATGTGTGGATTTGGATTTGGATTTGGATCCAAAGATCCAATCCAATATCCACATCCATGGCCCACATCACCTTCTCATAAATGGAGGTGGGGCCCATTTGAAATTCACGTGGGATTATGGGCATGAGAGAGAGTGGGGAGGATTAAGCATGAGGGGAATGTATTAAGCTTGACTTATGTGTCAAGTTTCGGGTTAATCATGTGGGTTAGCCTAATTAGTGTGGGTTTAAGCTTGTATGAACCTACATCTAACCTAGGGCTGCACCAACATGATGCAATGAATTCCATGGGTTATGCAAAGGGAGCCTCCTAACCCAATCCTAAGCCAAAACCCATAATCCTAGTCATTTACCCTAATCCCGGCCTAATCCTAGCCTAATCACCTAACCCACTTCCCTAATCCCGGCCTAATCCCAACCTAATCACCTAACCCACCTCCCTAATCCTTCCCTAAACCTAGCCTAATTCCCTTAATCCTAACCTAATCCTAGCCTAAACACCTAACCCACCTTACTAAACCTCACCCCAAAACCAACCCACCTAGCTAAGCCCTAAACTACTAAACCACCCCACCTAAACCCTAGCCCACCATATCCCTAAAACCACCTAAACTAAAAATCTGGTCCCCCTAAATATCTAGCCCACCTTATCACCACACCACCACCACCTAACCACTAAACCCCCCCCCTAAAACTAGCCCAAACCGACTTTTGAAAACGTATAAACCCCCCCCTAGTGGGTGGGTTTTTCCATTTTTTTTCCGAGCACCAGCCCAGCCGAGCTCTACCCTCTCACCCCTTTGCTCTCTTCTCTCACCTACTCCACCGCCACCTCCCGCCCTGCACCGCTCCATGCCGCCACCACCTCCAGGCCTACCCCGCTCCACAGCATCCACTCCTTTCACCTGGCTGCATCTGCTCCTTCCACACACCAACCTCCCTCTCCTATCCGGTTAGTACCTTATCCTAACTGTAAACACCCCGAAATCCCACGAATTTCTCAAAATCCATATGGTTTTATACAAGCAGCCCCAAAGGGCCATTTTGAGTTTGGAAACCCAGGAGCCTTCCAAACAACCCTGTACATATGTTTTAAACTTTATCTTTCTAAAACATATAATATCGCTTTTGAAAACCCTTTTAAAACACGTTTTGAAACCCCGAAGTGGCTTGGCCCGATCAAGACAGGACCAGGAGAGCCAAGAAGAGCCCAGAACCGGAGCACCTGTCGAGCCCGGCGCAGCAACTCTTGTATCTGATTCACATCCCAGGATCTCGAACGTCCAAGACTCTGTTCTTATCAAAATAGCATTTGAAGTCATCTCCGGAAGGCAGAAACGGAGGCGGACGACTATGTTGGCGAAGACCCAATGCAGACGGAGTACTGATGCTGTCAGGCCCCGCACGAATCGTCCGTTTCGAACCCAGCTCGAAGGAGTCAGAGTTCAGTTTGGATTGGATCTGGACCATATATATCCAGATCCCAATCCAAACCCATATGTGGACTTGGATTTGGATTTGGATCCAGAGATCCAATCCAATATCCATATCCATGGCCCACATCACCTTCTCATAAATGGAGGTGGGGCCCACTTGAGTTTCACGTGGGATATTGGGCATGAGAGAGAGTGGGGTTGAAAAATATCAAGAGTGTTGTATTAAGCTTGACTTGTGTGTCAAGTTTGGGTTAATCATGTGGGTTAGCCTAATTGAGTGGGTTTAAGCTTGTAATTAGCTAAAACCTAACCTAGGGCTGCACCAACATGGGGTGATCAAGGTCTATGGGCCATGCTAAGGGAGCTCCTTCACCTAAACCTAGCCCAAAATGCCTAAACTTAGCCTAAACCCCTAATCCACCCCTAATCTGAACCTAATCACCTAACCCACTTCCCTAATCTCGGCCTAATCCCAACCTAATCACCTAACCCACTTCCCTAATCCTTCCCTAAACCTAGATTAATTTCCCTAATCCTAGCCTAAACCTAGCCTAATCACCTAACCTAGCTCACTAAACCTCACCCTAAAACCCAACCAGCTAACCTAGCCCTAAACCCCTAAACCACCCTTAGCCCACGATTTACCCAAACCCCTAGTTTTAAAATATCTGGCCCAAACCCTTTCCAGCCCACTTTATCTACATACCACCCTACCTAAACCACCTCACCACTACCCTCAACCCAGCCCTAACCGACCTACCCATCCCCTATTTAAACCCCCCTCCTTGTGGGCGGGTTTTCTAAGTGGGACGACCATTCCACCCAGCCGGGCCCTCTCCTTCTCCCATCTCTCACCCAGCCGGGACCACTCCCCAACCCCACTGCTCCACCAGCCACCACCTGCACCGCCACCTTCCCTCTTCCATCCACCACCACCATCCCTCAGCCGGACGCCACCACCTCCACCCAACCGAACCAGCCAACAGTCACCTGCCCGCCTGCTTCCCATTCCATCCGCCACCTCTCCCCATTCGGTAAGTGCCCCAAACTCCCTCAAAGCCCCTCTCTTCCACCTCTCCACTCTTGGCCACCCATCCTACCTTCATCTCGGCCTCCTTGCCACCACCACTTTAACCTAGTCGAACCTAGTATAACCCAAGCTGCCGACCACTACCTAGCCATCATCTCCCATTCGGCCTTCCCCTAGGTGTCCCATTCGGCCTTTCCCACCAGCTCACCTTCTAGGTCCAGCTTCCCTAAACTCTCAACTCCCCTAGTGACCCTAAGAACCCACTCATCCAGCCACTTTAAACCCCCTACTTGGAGCCATCATCTACTTGCCACCGGCCACCTTCGAGGCGCCTATCCCGCGCCCCACTTAAAGCCGGCCAGCCCCTTTGATCACCTACCTTCGCGAAGCTCCCGTTTGCAGCCCAAAGCCAAGTCCACGCCCAAGCAAGACCTCTACGGACCAGCTACTCGTAAGTGTCTAAATTCGGTCCTTAGTTGTATACTTGCTTGGGATTCAATTTGATACGGGGTTGTAATAACGGAGCATAGTCTCCCCCCGCTTGTAATAACGTGGCTTGGCACAACCACACACGTGCACCCTCTTAGTCGTGCACGATTTTTAACACACACGGGCCTAATCAGCCCCTAATATATAAGTGTATATATATACTTTCATTTTCGAAGGGTTTTGTTTAAGTTGGGTGCGTAGTCTTTCAATTCAAGCACTCTCACACACATTGAGCTTTCGCTCTTATTTGAAAGACCCAAGTAAGGGCCGACCTATACTACTTGGGTTTCATTTCTTGTCATGTGAGTAAGTCTTTCAATTCAAGCACTCTCACACACATTGAGCTTTCGCTCTTATTTGAAAGACCCAAGTAAGGGCCGACCTATACTATTTGGGTTTCATTTCTTGTCGTGTGAGTAAGTCTTTCAATTCAAGCACTCTCACACACATTGAGCTTTCGCTCTTATTTGAAAGACCCAAGTAAGGGCCGACCTATACTATTTGGGTTTCATTTCTTGTCGTGTGAGTAATTCTTTCAATTCAAGCACTCTCACACACATTGAGCTTTCGCTCTTATTTGAAAGACCCAAGTAAGGGCCGACCTATACTATTTGGGTTTCATTTCATGTCGTGTGAGTAAGTCTTTCAATTCAAGCACTTTCACACACATTGAGCCTCACTCTTACTCCCAAGACCTTAGTAAAGGCCTTATTGCAGTTATATTTGGGTTTCATTTATGTCGTGTGTGTAGTACTTCAATTCAAGCACTCTCACACACATTGAGCCTTCGCTCTTACTCCCAAGACCTTAGTCAAGGCCATACTGCAATTTATATTTGGGTTTAATTTCATGTCGTGTGTGTAAGTCTTTCAATTCAAGCACGCACCCACATTGAGCCTTCGCTCTTATTTGCAAGACCCGAGTAAGGGCTCATATACATAAGATATATACATATTTCCCTTCGGTTATTTCCCTTCTGCTATTTCCCTTCAGTATTGTCTTTACATTTCGGGTTTTCCCTTTGGAGTAGCGTGAGTTTGCATTGCATCTACGCCATACCACGAGGTAGGACGCATATTGCATCAAAGCAAGCCCCGCTCGAATTCGCCCATGTAGTGGAGTGTTCATAACACACAAACTAGGTGGCCCGAAAAGGGATAAAAGAGAAGACTTAGGCACGTGCAAATCCATGTGATCTAAAACATGCAATCGCATCTTAAAGACCCGAAATAGACACCTCGAACCGCTTCGTAGACTTTCTCCCCAAAACTCGATTTTTACAAAGCGTACAGACTGACCCTTGCGCATCGGTGCAAGAAGGTCTGCGACGACAAGAGCTCACTTGCTCACAGTCGCCACGTTTAGAAGTCAGTGTTAGAAATATCTTCGCTAGCTTAAGTAAGCTAGCTGGCACGCCCTATTTGTATACATAGGCCTTAGACGCACGAGAAGATCCACTCCAAGCCCCCGGAAGGGACGAAGAGGCGGGGATTTTCGCGTGTCTACAGAGATTGGCATGCCCGGTGGGACGTGAGCCTTTTCAGAAATCGAGTTTACTTGTAGAAGTCTTGCGAAAATTTTGTAAAAGGGTGTCGTTATAAATGTTTTCTTTGCTTTTACTTAGGAAATTTTGAAAAAGCTTGAAAAGCATGTCGAAATCCAATCGAAGTGAAGTGTCGAGCCATGGCTCATGCGCATAAAGTTCTCACTCTAGGAGGATTTTCAAAAACAAAATAAAACTAGATGAAATTGAGGACTTGAGAAAGGAGTTTGAGGCCAAAATCGATGCTCTCAGCCATGAGGCTGAAGTAGGCGATTCATGTTCATCAAACGGTGAACAAAGGCCCAAAAAGAAATCTGAAAAACCTCGCAAGCAAAAAGAGGCCTCCGTAATGGAAGGCAACCAATACCACGAGTCCTTCACACAAAAGGACCGTAAAGCCCTACAGCAGCTGCTGAAAGGGCAGAATAAAGAGAAAAGAAGCTACGCCCTGTCTGATTTCCTTCCTATGGATTACGAAACAGACAGTGACGATGAAATACCGAACTTCCATCGGTATGATGGCATGGGAGACCCTAGGTCTCACTTGCAGCTTTTCTCGCGTCGAGCCCATAAGAAGAAAAAGGACTCGATGAAATGGGTGTATTGGTTCCCTCTATCCCTTAAAGGCACAGCTGCCAAATGGCTGGCTTCCTACGATTTAAGCCAGTTCGCTACTTTTGAAGAGTTAGCGAACTGCTTCATGCAAAGATTTGCGCACAACGTAGAAGTCACGCCAACCCTGAATACCTTAAGGGATACAAAGCAAGGCATGAACGAAGATGTGCATGCCTTCATTATAAGATGGAGGTCTCTTTTAGGCCAAGTGTGAGAGCCTATATCCGAAGGATGCGCAGTAATGCTCATCCTGGATAATTTTAAAAGCGAGCTAAAAACCCTTCTCTCGCTCATGAGATTTCAACTTTCCATAAGTTGATAAAAAAGGCCTCCCTTTTCGAAACCAACTTGCGAAAAGGGACATACGATCACTTATGGAAAGGAAGTGCCGTTCCAAGAACCCGTTTGGAAAAGCCCATCGCATATGGGCTGCCCACGACGGACAAAGGGGCAAAGCCCCATAAAATCGCCAATGTCCGGGTGGATCCAGGCATGGCGGGCACTTCTAAAAATTTTGAAAAAATAGAAAATAAGAGAGAACGTAATTTTCAAAAACTGGTTGAAAAACGGGAGTATACTCCGCTGGGGCAACCTGTGTCGGAGGTCCTAGACCTCTTACTTGCCCAGGGCATGATCGAACTCCCTGAAATCCCCGAAGGAGTCACGTCCAAAGGGGGGTATTTAAACCGATTTTGCAAGTATCATCGGCTCAAAGGCCATGATACGAAACGCTGCTTCTCTCTTTTAAATAAAATTGAGAACTTGATAGCAGAAGGCCGGCTCCAGGTCACTGCGGAACCTGAGCCACCTCAAGCTATCTTCAAAGAACCCTTTCCCAAACACGCCAGTGGCAGTGGGAAAGGAAAGGAGGTATGTACCCTCACCATTTCCAAGGAACTAGCGCAAAAACCAGAACCTGGTCGACCTACTTGTGCGCCCATCCTTGTATTATACAAGAGGCCCGCCCAAGTCGTCATTCGGGGACCACCAAAAGTGGAAACCCTGGTAAAACCAGTTTTAAAAATCCAAGGTTCTCCTCAGCTCATCCTTAGAGCCAAGTTTAGCGCGAACCCTAGACTGGTCGTGGGGGAAGTCACTAGATCCGGGAGGATCTATCAACCCCCGCACCTTCAAGGTGCTCAAAAGGTGGTCAGTGTGCCTGGCCCCTCAAAAGCATGTATCCCTAGTGGTCTGCCAAAAGCAGATAAGGACAAAGTCATCCTAAACCCTTATGATTTTGAAAACCACCTTTCAAAGATTCCTATTCACATGTCTATCCTAGAGCTTATCAAAACCTCGCCTAGGCATAGACTTGTCTTAAGGAAAATTCTAGAAAGGTCCAAGGTTGATTCGAACATAAGTCCGGAATCCTTGTCTGCCCAAGTGGCTTTATTAGGAGCAAAATCGCCCATCACCTTTTCGGAAGATGATGTAGATAGACCCTACGAAACCCATAACCAGGCCCTGCATATCGAGGTGGTTCTAAACAACCACTCTCTGGACAGGTGCCTAGTCGATGGTGGAGGAGGGCTCAACATCCTTCCACTTCACGTGGCATACAAAATCGGAGTCGCCTTGACTTCAGTGAACCCAAGCCCCATCGTTATCACTGGATACGATGGGAATGCGTCTAGGCCTTTAGGATCCATCGAACTCCCAATGGAAACGGGAGGGATCGAACACACGGGGGTGTTCCATGTCTTGGACATCCACCCCCATTATAACCTGTTGCTGGGAAGGCCCTGGATACACAGCTTGTGCGCTGTGCCATCCACCTTCCACAGGTGTGTTAAGATCCCTTTTAGGGACCAGGTCGTAGTGATCCTAGGTGAGAGTCACCCACAGCTTCAGGGGATCATAAACTCCCCTTGTTTATCGAGCTCCCAGGACCATGAGGCTAACCTGGTGACCCTAAGAACCCACTCATCCAGCCACTTTAAACCCCCTACTTGGAGCCATCATCTACTTGCCACCGGCCACCTTCGAGGCGCCTATCCCGCGCCCCACTTGCAGCCGGCCAGCCCCTTTGATCACCTACCTTCGCGAAGCTCCCGTTTGCAGCCCAAAGCCAAGTCCACGCCCAAGCAAGACCTCTACGGACCAGCTACTCGTAAGTGTCTAAATTCGGTCCTTAGTTGTATACTTGCTTGGGATTCAATTTGATACGGGGTTGTAATAACGGAGCATAGTCTCCCCCCGCTTGTAATAACGTGGCTTGGCACAACCACACACGTGCACCCTCTTAGTCGTGCACGATTTTTAACACACACGAGCCTAATCAGCCCCTAATATATAAGTGTATATATATACTTTCATTTTCGAAGGGTTTTGTTTAAGTTGGGTGCGTAGTCTTTCAATTCAAGCACTCTCACACACATTGAGCTTTCGCTCTTATTTGAAAGACCCAAGTAAGGGCCGACCTATACTATTTGGGTTTCATTTCTTGTCGTGTGAGTAAGTCTTTCAATTCAAGCACTCTCACACACATTGAGCTTTCGCTCTTATTTGAAAGACCCAAGTAAGGGCCGACCTATACTATTTGGGTTTCATTTCTTGTCGTGTGAGTAAGTCTTTCAATTCAAGCACTCTCACACACATTGAGCTTTCGCTCTTATTTGAAAGACCCAAGTAAGTGCCGACCTATACTATTTGGGTTTCATTTCTTGTCGTGTGAGTAAGTCTTTCAATTCAAGCACTCTCACACACATTGAGCTTTCGCTCTTATTTGAAAGACCCAAGTAAGGGCCGACCTATACTATTTGGGTTTCATTTCATGTCGTGTGAGTAAGTCTTTCAATTCAAGCACTTTCACACACATTGAGCCTCGCTCTTACTCCCAAGACCTTAGTAAAGGCCTTATTGCAGTTATATTTGGGTTTCATTTATGTCGTGTGTGTAGTACTTCAATTCAAGCACTCTCACACACATTGAGCCTTCGCTCTTACTCCCAAGACCTTAGTCAAGGCCATACTGTAATTTATATTTGGGTTTAATTTCATGTCGTGTGTGTAAGTCTTTCAATTCAAGCACGCACCCACATTGAGCCTTCGCTCTTATTTGCAAGACATGAGTAAGGGCTCATATACATAAGATATATACATATTTCCCTTCGGTTATTTCCCTTCTGCTATTTCCCTTCAGTATTGTCTTTACATTTCGGGTTTTCCCTTTGGAGTAGCGTGAGTTTGCATTGCATCTACGCCATACCACGAGGTAGGACGCATATTGCATCAAAGCAAGCCCCGCTCGAATTCGCCCATGTAGTGGAGTGTTCATAACACACAAACTAGGTGGCCCGAAAAGGGATAAAAGAGAAGACTTAGGCACGTGCAAATCCACGTGATCTAAAACATGCAATCGCATCTTAAAGACCCGAAATAGACACCTCGAACCGCTTCGTAGACTTTCTCCCCAAAACTCGATTTTTGCAAAGCGTACAGACTGACCCTTGCGCATCGGTGCAAGAAGGTCTGCGACGACAAGAGCTCACTTGCTCACAGTCGCCACGTTTAGAAGTCAGTGTTAGAAATATCTTCGCTAGCTTAAGTAAGCTAGCTGGCACGCCCTATTTGTATACATAGGCCTTAGACGCACGAGAAGATCCACTCCAAGCCCCCGGAAGGGACGAAGAGGCGGGGATTTTCGCGCGTTTACACTAACTCCACCCTATCTTCACTCCCCCTCCACTCTCAGCCACCCCATAGCACCCTACCTTAGCCTAGTCTCCACTCCATTCAGTCGGCCACCACCTAACTACCCGCCACCCTTCAACCATACCCAACCGCACCACCCACTACCCTACCTTCCCATTCGTGACACCCCCTAGGTACCCCAGCCACCTTACCTTGTTCCCTAGGACCTGCCCTTCCTCCCCTTTAACCATCCCTTAGCCAACATCCTAGCTAGTTCCCCCTCGCCATTCCCAAACACCCCTAGCTACCCCAGCCGGCCACCACCTTACCTGCCACCAGTCGGCCAGCCATAGCTGACTGCATCTAACCACCCACGGCCTTACACCCTCTTCTTTAAACCATCCCCCTTAGTCACCCCTTAGCTCCACCTTCCCTAGAACCTACCCTACGCCTTAGTGACACCCCCTAACTACCTCAGCCCGAGACACCACGGCAGCACCCTCCTAGCAGCCGGCAAGCCCCAAGGCGCCACACCCGCGCTTCCTTGTCACTCGGCCAGTCACACCCTTGTCGTGCCATTCCGAGGAGCTCCCTCTTGCAGCCCAAGGCGACGCCCAAGCCCAAGCTCAAGCAAGTCACCTCCAGACCAGCTATAAGTAAGTGCCTAACTCGGTCCTTATTTGTAGACTTGCTTAAGTTAAATTAAATTTGATACGGGGTTGTAATAATGGAGCATTGTCTCCCCTCGCTTGTAATAACGTGGCTTGGCACACCCACACATACGTGCACTTGAGCCTATCATGCTCTTAGTTGTGCATGATTTTGAATACACACGGGCCTAATCAGCCCTTAAGATATAAATTTATTTATATACTTTAAGTTGCGTGGGGTTTTGCTTAAGTTGTGTGTGTTGTCTTTCAATTCTCGCACTCACACACATTGAGCTTTCGCTCTTATTTGCAAGACCCAAGTAAGGGCCGCGATATATTCCCCTTGGGTTTAATTTCATGTCGTGTGTGTAGTATTTCAATTATACACACACACATTGAGCTTTCACTCTTACTCCCAAGACCTTAGTTAAGGCCATATTGCAATTTATATTTGGGTTTAATTTCATGTCATGTGTGTTGCCTTTCAATTCTCGTACTCACACACATTGAGCTTTTGCTCTTACTCCCAAGACCTTAGTTAAGGCCATATTGCAATTTATATTTGGGTTTCATTTAAGTCGTGTGAGTTGTCTTTCAATATACACACAACACCCACACAACACGTTGGCGACCTTCGGGCCCATATATATTATAAGTATTTTCCTTTCGGCTATGTCTTTAAGATTTGGGTTTTAAGGTTCAGCAATGTGCGTAGTCTTTACAAATATACACGGCACACACTTGCACTATTGAGCCTTTCCGCTCTTAAGATATAGCCATATTTCCCTTTTGCAATTTCCCTTCCGCAATTTCCCTTCGGCAATTTACATTCCAAGTCATTTCCCTTCGGCATTGTCCTTCAATTTCGGGTTTTCCCTTTGGAGTTGCGTGAGTTTGCATTGCATATACGCCATACCACGAGTTAGGATGCATATTGCATCAAAGCAAACCCCATACTCCCACTCAAAGTCGCCCCAGTTAGGTTACGTGTTCATAACACACACCTAGTTGTCCCAAAAAGGGATAAAAAGAAAGACATAGGCACGTGCAAATCCACATGAAATAAAATCTGAAAATCATACAAAAACAAACCCGAATCAAACACCTCAAACATGTTTTCATAGGTTCTTATATTTCAAAACTCAATTTTTAAGCGTACAGACTGACCCTTGCGCATCGGTGCAAGAAGGTCTGTGACGAAAAGAGCTTACTTGCTCACAATCGCCACGTTAGGAATTAGATTTAAATTTCTCTTCGCTAGCTTAAGTAAGCTAGCTGGTACGCCCTTTTGCTTAATTAGAACTTAGACACACGAAAAGATTTGCTTCAAGCCTAAGAACCAGGAGCGGAGACTTTCTGCGTCTACACTTACCTCTTCCCTTAAACTAGCCCTTAGCCAACACCCTAGCTAGCTCCCCTTTGCCATTCCTAAGCCCCCCCTAACTACCCCAACCAAGGCGCCACAACATCACCCCCTCCCATCATCCGGCTAGCGCCAAGGTGCCACACCCGCAACACCTTGCTTCAGTCGGCCAGCACCCTCCTTTGTCGTGCCTTTCCGAGGAGCTCCCTCTTGCAGCCCAAGGCGATGCTCAAGCCCAAGCTCAAGCAAGTCACCTCTGGACCAGCTATACGTAAGTGCCTAACTCGGTCCTTGTTTATAGACTTGCTTAAGCTCAATTAAATTTGATACGGGGTTGTAATAACGGATGATTCGGGTTGTTTCGGTAGCTTAAGCAAGCTAGCTGGCACACCCTTTTGCTCTTCTTGTACCGATGCGCAAGGGTCAGTCTGTACGAAATTCGGTACGAAAAGAGCTTGCTTGCTCACAGTCGCCATGTTAGGAGTTAGATTTCAAAATATCTCTTCGCTAGCTTAAGCAAGCTAGTTGGCACACCCTTTTGCTTAATAGGACTTAGACACACGAAAAGATTCACTTCAGGCCTAAGAACCAAAAGCGGGAACTTTCTGCGTCTAGAGGGTGGAAGAGAGGGCAGGTGAGAGAGGAGAGAGAGTCCCAAAACCCACCCCAAAAGAGGGGCTTTTATAGGCAAAAAGCTGGGTCGGTGGGGAGTGGTTTAGGCTAGATATTTATGAGAAGGTGGGCTTCTGGGGTGGTTTAGGGTAGGTCGGTTAGGCTGGCTGGGAATTAATGGTTAGGGGCTAATTAGGTGTATTAAGGTGGGATTAGGTTTAGTCTAGTTAGGGTCTAGGTGGTCTAGTTAGGTGGGGTGAGCTAGGTGAGGTCGGCTAGGTATGGTTGGGGCGATTTTGGGTCAGGTTTAGGGGGGAGTGGCTAGGTGAGGTGGGTTAGCTTAGGGCTAGGTTTTAAGAGCATCCCCTTGGCGTCGATCCATGGACCTAGTTGCAACCAGGTTCATGTTGGTGCAGTCCCAGGTTAGGTGTAGGTGCATACAAGCTCAAACCCACACTTTAGGCTAAACCCACATGGTTAACCCACCCTTGAGTGAAAGTCAAGCCCACCAACTTTCTCACTCATACTTTATCCCCCTTCTCTCTCTACCCAAGCTTTTTATGTGAAATCTCTGCGGGCCCCACCTCCATTTATGAGAAGGTGATGTGGGCCATGGATGTGGATATTGGATTGGATCTTTGGATCCAAATCCAAATGCATGTTGAATCTGGGGAGACAACGCATCTCCATCTTTGGATCTAGATATATATGGTCCAGATCTGGCCCAAATCTGATTTTTTGATTCCTTCATGGTGTTTCAAAACGGATGATTTGTGCGGGGCCTGACTACATCAGTACTCCGTCTTGCGTTGGATCTTCGCCAACATTGTCGTCCGCTCTTCTTCTCACCTTCCGGAGATCATTTTGAACATATTGTTGATATCATGGGCTTGGATGTCCGAGAATCTGGGGATGATTCTGATACGAGATTTGATGTGTCGGGCTTGAAATATACTCTGGGCCTAGGCTATCTTTTGCTTCTTCGGTCCTGCTTTCATCAGGCCAAGCTGCTTTTCGAGGTTTCAAAACACCTTTTTGAGGTTTTAAAACTATATGTATATATTTTTAAAACATTGTACGCATAAAGTTTCTGCTCCTGGTTCTTAGGCCTGAAGCGAACCTTTTCGTGTGTCTAAGTCCTAATTAAGCAAAAAGGGCGTGCCAGCTAGCTTACTTAAGCTAGCAAAGAGAAATTTTTAAACCTGACTCCTAACGTGGTGACTGTGAGCAAGCAAGCTCTTTTCGTCGCAGACCTTCTTGCACCAATGCGCAAGGGTCAGCCTATACGCTTTTTTAAAAATCGAGTTTTGGAATATAAGAACCTACGAAAACGTGTTTGAGGTGTTTGATTTGGGTTGTTTTTGTATGATTTTCAGATTTTATTTCACGTGGATTTGCACGTGCCTATGTCTTTCTTTTTATCCCTTTTTGGGCCAACTAGGTGTGTGTTATGAACACTCAGCCTAAGTAGGGCGATTTTGAATGGGAGTATGGGGTTTTGCTTTGATGCAATATGCATCCTAACTCGTGGTATGGTGTATATGCAATGCAAACTCACGCAACTCCAAAGGGAAAACCCGAATTTAAAAGACAATGCCGAAGGGAAATGACTTGTAATGTAAATTGCCGAAGGAAAATTGCGGAAGGGAAATTGCAAAAGGGAAATATGGCTATATCTTAAGAGCGGAAAGGCTCAATAGTGCAAGTGTGTGCCGTGTATATATGTAAAGACTACGCACACTGCTAAACCTTAAAACCCAAATCTTAAAGACATAGCCGAAAGGGAAATACTTATAATATATATGGGCCCGAAGGTCGCCAACGTGTTGCGTGGGTGTTGTGTATATATTGAAAGACAACTCACACGACTTAAATGAAACCCAAATATAAATTGCAATATGGCCTTAACTAAGGTCTTGGGAGTTGTAAACACCCCGAAATCCCACAAACTACTCAAATCAACCTGGTTTTGTAAAAGCAGCCCCAAAGGGCTATTTTGAGTCTGGAAACCCAGGAGCCTTCCACGCAACCCCGTACATATGTTTAAAACTGTATATGCTTTAAAATATGTATAATATGTTTTAAAACCTTTTAAAATACGTTTTGAAACCCCACGAAGTGGCTTGGCCTGATGAAAGCAGGACCAGAAGAGCTAAAGAGAGCCCAAAACCGGAGCACATGTCGAGCCCGGCACAGCAACTCTCGTGTTGAATCCACCCCCAGGATCTCGAACGTCCAAGACCCTGTTATCAACAAATCATATGAAATCATCTCCGGAAGGTGAAAACAGAAGCGGACGACCATGTTGGCGAAGACCCAATGCAGACGGAGTACTGATGCTGTTAGACCCCGCACAAACCGTTCGTTTCGAACATACCCTGAAGGAGTCAGAATTCAGTTTGGATTGGATTTGGACCATATATATCCAGATCCCAATCCAAACGTATGCGTGGATTTGGATTTGGATTTGGATCCAGAGATACAATCCAATATCCACATCCATGGCCCACATCACCTTCTCATAAATGGAGGTGGGGCCCACTTGAAATTCACGTAGGATTATGGGCATGAGAGAGAATGGGGAGGATAAGCATGAGGGGAATTGTATTAAGCTTGACTTGTGTGTCAAGTTTGGGGTTAATCATGTGGGTTAGCCTAATTAGTATGGGTTTAAGCTTGTATTAGCCAAAACCTAACCTAGGGCTGCACCAACATGATGCAATGAAGTCTATGGGTTATGCAAAGGGAGCTCCCTATCCCAATCCTAAGCCAAAACCCCTAATCCTAGACTTTTACCCTAATCCCGGCCTAATCCTAGCCTAATCACCTACCCCACTTCCCTAATCCCGGCCTAATCCCAACCTAATCACCTAACCCACCTCCCTAATCCTTCCCTAAACCTAGCCTAATTCCCTTAATCCTAACCTAATCCTAGCCTAATCACCTAACCCACCTCACTAAACCTCACCCCAAAACCAACCCACCTAGCTAAGCCCTAAACCACTAAACCACCCCACCTAAAACCTAGCACACCATATCCCTAAAACCACCTAAAGCAAAATATCTGCCCCCCCCCTCAAAACCAGCCCACCTTATCACCAGACCACCACCACCTAACCACACTCTCAAAACCACTCCCAACCGACCCTTTGAAAACCTATAAACCCCCCCCCTAGTGGGCGGGTTTTCATCTTCTTCCACCCCAGCCCTTGGGCCAGCCGAACCCTCTCTCACTTGGCTCTCTTCTTCCACCTACACCACCACTACCCCCGGCCAGCTCCACCTCGTGCCACCACTACCTCCCGGCCTGCTCCACTCCACGCTGCCACCAACCGCCCGGCCAGCTCCATCCACCTTCATCACCCGGCTGCCTTCCTTAGACACCAACTTCCCTCACCCATCCGGTTAGTACCTCAACCCAACTCCATCTTCTCTTCTCTCCCCCTCCACTCTCAACCACCCATACCACCACAGCACCTCACCAACACTACCTTCCCGCCACCCTTACCCATTCGGCCAGACATAGCCCATCACACCACCCGCTTCCCTACCTTCCTCCTTAGTGACACCCCAGCCACCTTACCTTGCTCCCTAGGACCTACCCCTTCCACTCTCAACCAACCCTTAACTCCACCTTCCCCCAACACCCTACCTTCCCATCTGTGACATCCCCTAGCTACCCCAGCTGGCCACCACTTAAAACACCCCCTAGTCGGCTAGCCCCAGCCGACTGCACCCAAGTCACCCGACTAGCCACACCCTCTTCCTTAGACATTTTCCCTTTAGTCACCCCTTAGCGCCACCTTCCCTAGCACCAGCCCTATACCTTAGTGACCCTCCCTAATCACTTCAACTCGAGGTATCACGGCAGCACCCCCCTAGCAGCCGGCGCTCCCTTGTCACCTGGCCAGCACACCCCTTTGCCGTGCCATTCCGATGAGCTCCCTCTTGCAGCCCAAGGCGACGCCCAAGCCCAAGCTCAAGCAAGTCACCTCCGAACCAGCTATAAGTAAGTGCCTAACTCACTCCTCATTTGTAGACTTGCTTAAGTTAAATTCAATTTGATACGGGGTTGTAATAACGGAGCATTGTCTCCCCCCACTTGTAATAACGTGGTTTGGCCCACCCACACACACGTGCACTTGAGCCTACCTCGCTCTTAGTTGTGCACGATTTTGAACACACACGGGCCTAATCAGCCCTTAAGATATAAGTTTATTTATATACTTTAAGTTGCGTAGGGTTTTTGCTTGAGTTCTGTGTGTTGTCTTTCAATTCTCGCACTCACACACATTGAGCTTTCGCTCTTATTTGCAAGACCCAAGTAAGGGCCGTGTTATACTTTCCTTGGGTTTAATTTCATGTCGTGTGTGTAGTATTTCAATTATACACTCACACACATTGAGCTTTCGCTCTTACTCCCAAGACCTTAGTTAAGGCCATATTGCAATTTATATTTGGGTTTAATTTCATGTCGTGTGTGTAGTATTTAAATTATACACTCACACACATTGAGCTTTCGCTCTTACTCCCAAGACCTTAGTTAAGGCCATATTGCAATTTATATTTGGGTTTAATTTCATGTCGTGTGTGTAGTACTTCCATTCTCGCACTCACACACATTGAGCTTTCGCTCTTATTCCCAAGACCTTAGTTAAGGCCATATTGCAATTTATATTTGGGTTTCATTTAAAGTTGTGTGTGTTGTCTTTACATTTTCACACGCACCCACATTGAGCCTTCACTCTTATTTGCAAGACCCAAGTAAGGGCCCATATATATTATATACGTATTTCCCTTTCGGCTATGTCTTTAAGATTTGGGTTTTAAGGTTCAGTAGTGGGCGTAGTCTTTACATATATACATGGCACACACTTGCACTATTGAGCCTTTCCTCTCTTAAGATATAGCCATATTTCCCTTTTGCAATTTCCCTTCGGCAATTTACATTTACAAGTCATTTCCCTTCGGCAATTTCCATTACAAGTCATTTCCCTTCGGCATTGTCTTTTAAATTCGGGTTTTTCCTTTGGAGTTGTGTGTGTTTTGCATTGCATATACGCCATACCACGAGTTAGGATGCATATTGCATCAAAGCAAACCCCATACTCCCTCTCAAAAGTCGCCCCACTTAGGCTAAGTGTTCATAACACAC
This sequence comes from Brasenia schreberi, assembly GCA_036023115.1. NCBI lineage: Eukaryota > Viridiplantae > Streptophyta > Magnoliopsida > Nymphaeales > Cabombaceae > Brasenia > Brasenia schreberi. Next base: position 17,943,419 of record JAYKKT010000059.1, read on the forward strand.
ACCTAGTTGTCCCAAAAAGGGATAAAAAGAAAGACTTAGGCATGTGCAAATCCACGTGAAATAAAATCTGAAAGTCATACAAAACAACCCGAATCAAACACCTCAAACCGCTTTCGTAGGTTCTTATACTCAAAAATTCGATTTTAAAAGCGTACAGACTGACCCTTGCACATCAGTGCAAGAAGGTCTGTGACGATAAGAGCTTGCTTGCTCACAGTCGCCACGTTAGGAGTCAGGTTTAAAATATATCTTCGCTAGCTTAAGTAAGCTAGCTGGTACGCCCTTTTTGCTTAATTAGGACTTAGGCACACGAAAAGGTTCGCTTCAGGCCTAAGAACAAGGAAGCGGGAATTTTCTGCATCTACAGGAGTAAGAGTGAAAGCTCAATGTGTGTGAGTGCGAGAATTGAAGTACTACGCACACAACATGAAATTAAACCCAAATATAAATTGCAATATGGCCTTAACTAAGGTCTTGGGAGTAAGAGCAAAAGCTCAATGTGTGTGAGTGTATAATTGAAATACTACACACACGACATGAAATTAAACCCAAGGAAAGTATAACACGGCCCTTACTTGGGTCTTGCAAATAAGAGTGAAAGCTCAATGTGTGTGAGTGCGAGAATTTAAAGACAACACACACAACTTAAGCAAAACGCCACACAACTTAAAGTATATAAATAAATCTATATCTTAAGGGCTGATTAGGCCCGTGTGTGTTCAAAATCGTGCACAACTAAGAGCGAGGTAGGCTCAAGTGCACTTATTTGTAGGTGTGCCAAGCCACGTTATTACAAGCAGGGGGAGACAATGCTCCTTTATTACAACCCCGTATCAAATTTAATTCAACTTAAGCAAGTCTACAAATGAGGACCGAGTTAGGCACTTATGTATAGCTGGTCCGGAGGTGATTTGCTTGAGCTTGGGCTTGGGCGTCGCCTTGGGCTGCAAGAGGGAGCTCCTCGAAATGGCACGGCAAGGGTGTGTGGCCGGGTGACAAAGGAGCACGGGTGTGGCGCCTTGGGGACTTGCCGGCTGAATGGGATGGTGCTGTTGTGGTGCCTCGGGCTGAGGTGTTTAGAGAGGGTTACTAAGGCGTAGGGCAGGTTCTATGGAAGGTGGAGCTAATGGATGACTAAGGGGGATGTCTAAGGAGAAGGGTATAAAGCCGCGGGTGAATGGGTGCAGTCGGCTGTGGTTGTCCGACTAGGGGGCGGTTTAAGTGGTGGCCGGCTGGGGGTAACTAGAGATGTTTGGGAATGGCGAGGGAGCTAGCTAGTGTGGCTAAGGGACGGTTAAAGGAGAGGGAGGTCAGGTCCTAGGGAACAAGGTAAGGTGGCTGGGGTACCTAGGGGATGTCACGAATGGGAAGGTAGGGGAGTGGGTGATGCAGTTGGGTATGGTTGAAGGGTGGCGGGTAGTCAGGTGGTGGTCGGCTGAATGGAGTGGAAACTAGGCTAAGGTAAGGTGCTATGGGGTGGCTGAGAGTGGAGGGGGAGTGAAGAGAAGGTGGAATTAGGGGAGTGTACTAACCGGATGGGCGAGGGAGGTTGGTCTCCAAGGAGGGCAACCGGGTGGAAGGTGGATGGAGCTGGCCGGGAGGTGGTGGCGACATGGAAGGGAGCAGGCCGGGAGCTGGTGGCGACGTGGAAGGGAGCTGGCCAAGAAGTGGTGGTGGTGCAGGTGGGAGAAGAGAGCAAGGTGAGAGAGGGCTCGATTGGCCCAAGTGCTGGCTGAAAAAGTTGAAAAACCCGCCCACAAGGGGGGGGGGGTTATAGTTTTTCAAAGGGTCAGTTGGGGGTGGTTTTGAGAGGGTGGTTTGGTGGTTAGGTGGTGGTGGTGTGGTGATAAGGTGGGCTGGTTTTGAGGGGGGGCCAGGTATTTTGTTTTAGGTGGTTTTAGGGATATGGTGTGCTAGTGTTTAGGTGAGGTGGTTTAGTGGTTTAGGGCTTAGCTAGGTGGGTTGGTTTTGGGGTGAGGTTTAGTGAGGTGGGTTAGGTGTTTAGGCTAGGATTAGGTTAGGATTAGGGGAATTAGGCTAGGTTTAGGAAAGGATTAGGGAGGTGGGTTAGGTGATTAGGTTGGGATTAGGCCGGGATTAGGGAAGTGGGTTAGGTGATTAGGCTAAGATTAGGCCGGGATTAGGGTAAAGGGTTAGGATTAGGGGTTTTGGCTTAGGATTGGGTTAGGAGGCTCCCCTTGCATAGCCCATGGACTTCATTGCATCATGTTGGTGTAGCCCTAGGTTAGGTGTAGGCTCATACAAGCTTAATCCCACACTAATTAGGCTAACCCACATGATTAACCCCAAACTTGACACACAAGTCAAACTTAATACATTCCCCTCATGCTTATCCTCCCCATTCTCTCTCATGCCCATAATCCCACGTGAATTTCAAGTGGGCCCCACCTCCATTTATGAGAAGGTGATGTGGGCCATGGATGTGGATATTGGATTGGATCTTTGAATCCAAATCCAAATCCAAATCCACACATAGGTTTGGATTGGGATATGGATATATATGGTCCAGATCCAATCCAAACTGAATTCTGACTCCTTCAGGTTGTGTTCGAAATGAACGGTTTGTGCGGGGTCTGACAGCATCAATACTCCGTCTTGCGTTGGGTCTTCGCCAACATGGTCGTCCGCTTCTGTTTTCACCTTTCAGAGATGATTTCAAAGGATTTATTGATAACAAGGACTTGGACGTTCGAGATCTTGGGGGTGGATCTAACACGAGAGTTGCTGTGCCGGGCTCGACATGTGCTCTGGTTCCGGGCTCTCTTTAGCTCTTCTGGTCCTACTTTCATCAGACCAAGGCCCTTCGTGGGGTTTCAAAAGGTATTTTAAAAGGTTTTAAAAGCATATTATACATATTTTTAAAGCATATATAGTTTAAACATATGTACAGGGTTTGTCTAGAAGGCTCCTAGGTTTCCAGACTCAAAATAGCCCTTTGGGGCTGTTTTTACAAAACCAGGTTATTTGAGAAGTTCATGAGATTTCGGGGTGTTTACATATGCCCCTCTTTGGCATTGTCCAAATTGATTTGGATAATGGCAAAGACGACAAACACCCCTTTCAATGTGTCCCTAGATCTATCCACGAAAATATGGGATCGTCCCAATCTTTAGCAAAATCTCACTTTTAAAACCTTGGTAGGAGGAGATATCATGCCAAAGGGATAGGTGAGGAATCTGGTCCTAAAATGGGATCATGTTTATGCAAGTGCCCTGCGTGGAAATGTAGATGCATGACATGGGTGTGGTGCCAAGAGTGGCGACCTCCCAGAGACCAGATATGGTCGAACTCTTGAGACTTACAAGGCCTACTGCTCCAAGTGAGCAGATCCTATGTTGTTCGATGTTCGATTTTTCAAAATCTATTTACAAAAGCTATTTACAAAAGGGACAACTGTCTTGAGTCTCAAATCCTAAGGATTTCAAATTCCTACGTCTTACTCGAAACGTCGAATTCTCAAACAAAATGAAATCCAAGTAAGTAAATCGTATTTTTACTTTAGGATTCCTTAAAATGAACCATGTTTTACCTTGGGATAAGCCAGGGATGGGAAAGAGATACCACGGTCCCTTCTGAAGCATCCCGTGGTTTAAGGCATAGAAGGCGAAAAACTGCTCTTTTTGAGCTCTTTGGCCTCTTTTTCCTTTTTTTTCATAGAGGGTCTCCTTTTTCTTTAATCCCTCTTTTCCACAAGAGAATCGATTTTTCTTCTGAATTCTGGTTTCTTTCTTTTGGAAAGAGACTTTGGATGGGAAAATTCTCTTTATTTGGGCCACGTTTTCCTTTTGGAAGGAGAAGAGAAGAGGGGAGGACTTATCCCAAGCTCACACTCGATCCATTCCAGATTAGCGTATTTAGAAATAGCACGTACTACTTGCAAGTATCTTGCTATATTGAACTAGGCCTTTCTTTGTAAGAAGAAGCATTTTGAAATGTAACCACGATTTTGAAGACTCCACTCTTTCACAAGTGCGAATTCTCTCACTCAGGGTCACACGATTTTGCCGTTGCACCTTTTTTTCAGGTCTCAGGGCAGCTATCCCTAAAATTTTCGAAAATTGGAATTTAGCCCAAATCCTACACATAATACTTTCCAAGGGGATGTGGGCCACGATAGTGGATGATTTTCAAAACTAGTTCTCCCACTTCAAAGTGGCGAGGTCTCATGTGTTTGCCATAATGTCGGGCTATCCTTTGCCGGTATGCACGAGCATGATCCATAGCAAGGAGTCACCTCTCATCTAGCAAATCTAGTTCGGCCATCCTAGCATGCTGAAACGTCTCTAGGGGGAGGTCGAGTGCTATGGATGTATGGAATGAATGCAATTGAGTATGAATGGGAAGAATGGCGTTTGTGCCATAGACCAATTCGAATGGTGTGGCATTCGTGGGAGTCTGGATGGAAGTCCTATAAGCCCATAAGGCTTCATCCAGCTTCTCGTGCCACGTCCTACCCTTCTCTAAAGTCTTCTCAATGATGCTAATGAGAGTCTTGTTTGTGGCTTCGGCTTGGCCATTGCCTTGAGGGTAGTAGGGCGAAGAGAAGTAGTGAGTTATGCCATATGTGTTGCACAACTTAACCATCCGCTCGTTCTTGAATGGGGTGCTGTTATCAGACACAAGGTCTCATGGAACCCCAAATCGAGCCAAGATATTCCTCCTAATGAAAGCCACCACATGTTGCCCCAATACATTGGTTAGGGAGATGACTTCCACCCACTTGGAGAAATACTCAGTGGCTGCTAAAATGAATCGATGCCCATTCGAGGCTTTTGGAAAGATTGGGCCTACGATATCAAACGCCCACATGGTGAATGGCCAGGGGCTGACCACAGAATGTAATGCAGATGAGGGGATATGAATGGCATGCCCATGCACTTGACATGGATGACACTTCCTAACATGATCGTGGCAATCCTTCTTCAGGGTGGACCAAAAATAGCCCGCTCTAAGTATTTTCATTGCCATCATGTTGGCATTAACATGACCTCCACATTCTCCATCGTGGAATTCATGCATCACTATCCTAGCCTCCTCTAGATCGATACACCTAAGTAGGATGCCGGTAAAACTTTTCTTATATAAAACCCCACCCAGAATGGTGTATCGGGTCGAAATTTTACGGATGAATGCCTTATCTTTGGATGTGGCATCCCCGGTGAATCCCCCATTTTCTAGAAAATGTTTGATGTTGTAAAACCAGGGTTTTTCAATAGAATCTGGGTTATTTTGGCAAATATCCAAATCGTGTGTGGATGGGTTGGGCGCATGCCATATTTCTAAAGACCGGGTCCTTGAAATGGGATCGACCTTTAGGGCTGAACCCAAGGAGGAGAGGGCATCGACAATGCCATTGTCCTCTCTTCCCATGTGTGTGAGTTTACATGATTGGAATGACTCAACCAATCGAGTGGCCAACTCGTGATATGGAAGTAGTTTTTCGTTATGTACTTGCCAAATTTTCAAAACCTGGTTTATAATAAGGAGCGAATCTCCAAAGACCTCGATGCATGATGCCCCTAGAATTTTCGAAATCCTTAAACCTTGTATGAGTGCTTCATACTCAGCTATGTTGTTGGAACATTCGAAATATAGGCGGATTGCTATTGGAATCTCGCCCTTTTCAGGGGAGATAAGGATGACCCCAGCACCAACCCCTCGTTGGTTTCGTGCCCCATCGTAGTGCATCTTCCACACATGGTTTTCGAAAGAGTTTGCCAAAATGTGGTTTTGGAAATGGTTTTGCAATATGCCTTCGTCAGGCATTTCATCGAGTGTGGGATACGCGTCCTCCAGGGGGAATTCAGCCACATAGTCTGCTAGGGCTTGCCCCTTAATGGAGATCTAGTGATGGTATTTCAGGTCATACTCCATTAGAAGGAGTTGCCATTTGCCCAATCTACCCGTGAGAATGGGTTTTTCGAACAAGTGCTTGATTGGATCAAGCTTGGACACTATCCACATCTCATGATCTAGGAAATAGTGTCTGAATTTCTGGCAGGCCCAGACTAGGGCCAAGGACGTCTTCTCCATGGCTTGATAATTTCGTTCATAAGCCAAGAGAGTTTTCGAAATATAGTAGATGGCATACTCCTTATGGGTCTCGTCCTCGTATTGAGCCAATAGGGCTCCTAAAGCATTCGCATGCACAGAAATGTAAAGTAAAAGCGGTTTTCCTTGTTTTGGAGAATTCAAAACGGGGGGATTAACCAGGTATGCCTTTAGTCTCTCGAAGGACTTCTGGCAGTCGTCATCCCATAAGAATTTCGTGCCCTTTCTCAATAGCTTGTTGAAGGGTTCGCATCTAGTCGCCAGATTTGATATAAATCGGCGAACGGACTGTAATCGACCCTAGAGGCTACGAACTTGGCTGAGATTGGAGGGTGGAGCCATGTCTATGATGGCTCGACACTTAGAGGAGTTGACTTCTATACCCCTTTGACTTACCATAAAGCCTACAAGCTTTCCAGACTCTACCCCGAATACACATTTTTGAGGGTTTAGCTTTACTTTGTAAAGCCTAAGCCTTTCGAAAATCTTTTAAAAACATTCAATATGAATGCATCGGGTTTTGGATTTTGCCAAGAGATCATCTACATACACTTCTACGAGCTCATGAATTTGATCATGGAAGATCGTGGTCATGGCTCTCTGGTATGTCACGTCGGCATTTTTTAAACCAAAGGGCATGACTGTATAGCAGTACGTGCCCCACGGGGTTGTGAATGCGGTCTTACCCTGATCTCGTGGACTTAGTTTGATTTGATTATAGCCTGAATAGCCATCTATAAACGAAAACATTTCATGATTTGCAGTACTATCGACTATCAAATCTATGTTTGGTAAAGGATAATTATCCTTTGGAGTGGCTTTATTCAGGTTTCTGAAATCGATGCATATTCGAATTTTCCCATTGGTTTTTCGACCTACAACGATGTTTGACAACCAATCAGAATACGCATTGGGTTTTATAAATCCGGCTTTTAATAGATCTTCTAAACCCTCTTTGACTTGCGTGTGTACAATCGGGTGTATTTTCCTAAGCTTTTGCTTTATGGGTTTTACATCCGCATCTAAGGGAAGACAATGTTCGACAATGCTGGGGTCTATGCCCGGCATGTCTTCATACGTCCATGCAAACACATCTAAATAGGTTCGTAGAAATGCAATGAATGCTGATCTTTCATGTTCATGCAAACTGTAAACACCCCGAATTTTCCAAAAATCAAAAACTCTCAAAAACACAAAAAACTCATTTGAGCCAAAACGACAACCTATTTTAAAATGTGAAAACAGGTACAAAAGGCAAAAGGAGAGCCCTGGCAAGAGGAGCAAATCGAGCCCGGAGTCTCAAAAGCCACCCTGTTCAAAAATGGAAGAAAAAAGAGTCCTTTTGGAGAAAAGCCCGACAAAAGGGCAAAAATGTAATTTGGGTCCAAGAAAAAGCACAAAGCAGCTCCAAAATGCAGAAAGAAGCCCAGTACCTGAGGAGGTCGACAGAAGTCCGAGACACGTCCCATTAGAATGAAGAACGGAATCCGTGCGGCAATCTGAGTTCGATATGAACAGGAACTGGCCAAAAACCAAAACGGTGGATCGAAACGAACGTCGAAAAAGTCCTGAAAAGCAGAACACCGGTTGGAAGAAAGACTTGGGGAAGACTTAGGCTAGAGTTGGGCGTCCGATGAATCGAAGCCCGCTCGAAACCGATGGTGAAAAGCACCAGAAAGGACCAGAAAACCAAGGAGCAGAAGAAAAGTCTGGATTGGGTTTGGACCCAAAAATATCCAGATCCAGATCCAAATTGTGTTTGGATTGGATATGGATCTCAAAATATTCGAGATCCGTGATCTAGATCCACATAGAGTTTGGATTGGATTCGGATAGCCAGACCCAAATCCAAGATTCAAGACCCAAGATCCAAGATCCAATTAAAACCTCTATAAATAGAGGTAGTGGGCTTGGAAAATCCTATGCGTGAATTTGTGGGAGGGCTTTCACGTGAGATTTTAGAGAGAGAGAGAGAGAGAGGGAAGCAAGTCAAGAATGGTGGCTTGACTTTCCTTTTTGAGTGTGGGCTGCACCTTGGGGCGTGGATGGTCTGCAAATGGCGAGGAAGTGGCTGCAAGAAAGGAGCTTGGACCTAGCTTGGCTGCAACCTAAGGTTAGTCCCTAATCACCCTTAACCCCTCTTTATCCTAACCCTCTAAACTACCTAAACTCGACCCATTAAAACCCACCTAGCTCAGCCAAGTGCTGGCCGAGCCATTCCCTTAGACCCCACTTGAAGACCTACCTAAACTCGACCCATTAAAACCCACCTAGCTCGGCCAAGTGCTGGCCGAGCCATTCCCTTAGACCCCACTTGAGACCTACCTAAACTAAACCCATTAAAACCCACCTAGCTCGGCCAAGTGCTGGCCGAGCCATTCCCTTAGACCCCACTTGAGACCTACCTAAACTCGACCCATTAAAACCCACCTAGCTCAGCCAAGTGCTGGCCGAGCAATTCCCTTAGACCCCACTTGAGACCTACCTAAACTCGACCCATTAAAACCCACCTAGCTCAGCCAAGTGCTGGCCGAGCCATTCCCTTAGACCCCATTTGAAACCTATCTAAACTTGATCCCCTAAACCAACAAGAGCTCGGCCAAAGTGTTGGCCGAGCCTTGCTTAGAACCATCTTAACCCACCTTGGACGAACCAAGGTACCTGGCTCACTAAACCTAATTTAGTTAGGACTAAACTCTATCATACCGTAACCTAACTAGGACCCATAGACCTAAACCAAAATCGGCCAAGTCCTTTGGCCGACCACCTCCCAGCTTATAACCTAACCTAGATCTAAACTAGGACCAACCTAAAAACCTACCCTTTGGCAACAACTAGCCCAAGCTAAGTCCAAGGTCATCTCGCAGCTGCACCAAGGAAGACGGATCCAAGTGCTGAGAGAACCCCCGAGAAGACCACCTGTAAGTTTTAACTTCGGTCTCTCTACATTACTCCAAATTCAATTAAATTCATATGGGGTTGTAATAACGGAGCTTGTCTCCCCCCGGATGTAATATATATGCTTGATGCAAAACACACACATGTACACTCGAGCCTTTCCGCTCTTATCTGCACACTTTCGCACACAAACGGGCCTCAACAGCCCATAGGATATAGCCCTATTTATATACATTCAGCTGGGTTTTAAGGTTCAAGTCGTGTGAGTTGTCTTTCATTTTATACACTCAAAGCACTCACTCACATTGAGCCTTTCCGCTCTTACGTATATATACATATTTCCCTTTCAGCTGGGTTTTGAATTTAAGTTGCGTGAGTTGCCTTTCAATTTATACACTCAAAGCACTCACTCACATTGAGCCTTCTCGCTCTTATATATATCTATATCTCCCTTCTGCTGCGTTTTACGGTTCAGTTGCGTGTGTTGCATTTCAATTTACACACAACACCCACGCACACATTGAGCCTTTTCGCTCTTAAGATATAGATATATTTAAATTTCTGCAATTTACACTCAAGCCGTGTGAGTTGCATTTAATTTGGGTTTTCCCTTTTGCTAAGTCTTTAAATTTCGGGTTTTACATTCAAGTTGTGTGAGTTGCATTGCATACTCGCCATACTCGAGCTAGGTTGCATACCTGCATCGAACAAACCCCGAACAAAAACATGCAAAACGCCCAACTTAGGCCACTGGATGCACACAATCCACGCCCAAGTGATTAAAATTGAAAGACTTAGGGTCGCCCAAGTCCAGTAAAAGCAAAAACTCGCCAAGTGCATGATTTGCAAAGTTTTCAAACACCTAATCATTCAAAAATCGAATTTGAGTTTAACTTGTTCAAAAGAAGTCTCTAAGCGTACACAGTGACCCTTGCGCGTCGGTGCAAGAAGGTCTGCGACGAAAAGATCCCGCTTGCCTACAATCGCCTTTTAAAAGTCAGATATTTCAAAACATACTTCGCTAGTTTGAGTAAGCTAGCTGGCACGCCCTAAAAGCGAACGTAGATTGCGAAAAGATTCGCTCCAGGCCTAAGAAACCCGAAGTCGAAGATTTTCCGTGTCTACAGATTTTGGCACGCTCGGTGGGACTCGGGACTTAAGTAGACTTCAAACAAACAAGTTACACTCAAATTTTCAAAAAAAAAGGGGTATTTTCCAAAAAATCATGCATACTTAGAAAAGTTACAGAAAATGGAGCGAAAACCAAAATCCTCGTCGAGTAAATCAAAAGAAGTTTTTAAAACAGCCAAAAAACGAGAAGCAATGGCTGATATACGGGCAATTTTCAAAGAAAGAATGGATGTTTTAAGCAAGGAGCTTAAAACCCATAAATCCCATAGCAGCTCTTCTCGGGCGCACAAAGATCGTGAAAAGAAAACCGATCTCAAACTCGACGAAGGATGTGAGGTAAAAGGCCAAAACCCAGAAAGGGGTGAGTCCTCCACTCCCATATTTCCAAAATCCCACAAATCCAAAGGAAATTCGAAAACAGACTGTTCTGTTTCAAAAAATAAAAAAAATCTTGAAAACTTTCAAAAAGACAAAAAAATTGAAAAATCAAACTTTGAACTTTCGAAAAATTCAAGTGAAAGTCCTAAGTCTAGGTACACACACAGAGTGGGACATAAAACCCACACCCCACAAAAAGACGAGAGTGAAAAACAGGTAGGTTTCGAAAAGGAACGCCTCGTGAAACCCTGGGGGCTCAAAACAGAGTTACCCGGGAAAACGACATGCTCTCACCCTGAAAAGGTAGACAAGCCACAAAGAGGTATGCCTGAAACTATCCTCCTCCAAACTCTCTTCTTCATATAGGGTCATCAGATGCATTGGATAACCCCTCTGCACACACAAACCCACGAAATGTGCCTAAGTTAGAGAATTTTCAAGGTGCGCCAAATATCCCGCACCATCCAAAAGAATTTCAAAAACAAAAACAAAAAGAAGTTGAAAAAATGGTAGACATGGAGACCCCTAATGCATGCATCTACATCTTAGGAGCTCATAACCCTGCCATAGAAAAACCCACTTCTTCGAGCCTAGTCTTGTACCCTGGAACCAAGATTAGAGCTTTGAAACAAAAAAATACATCCCTAGGGGCACCACGAGTTGAACCTAGGGAGCAAGTCAAAAAATTCGAGGGAGCAAGCTTGTCTTCCCTCGAAGAAAAATTCTCCCAAATACAGGTTGTATGGAAGCTCAAGTCTTCCATCACCCTGCAATATCCAAAGTCTCTTAAGGGACCAAGTACGGTTTTCCTTGAACACAAAATCACCCCAAAATATCCAAAGTCTATCGAGGGACCAAGTACAGTTTCCCTTGAAGACAAAATCATCCTGAAATATCCAAAACTTCTCAAAGGACCAAGCACGGTTTACTTTGAGAAACAAACCTCCCAAACCAGGGTTGCATGGAAGCCCAAGTCTTCCATCGCCCCAAGATCCAAAATCCCAACATCCAAAAGGGTATATATCCCCGATATGGATGATTCCATGTTCCAAGACCATGATTTATATAAAAACTTTTCAAAAAACAAGAAGTCTTGGAACATGATTCTGAATATGGGATATAAACCCTACCAGGGCCTAGGAACCCAAAACCAAGGTAGGCTCGAACCTGTCCTACCTCAGGCCAATCGACAAAAGTATGAATTGGGCTACAGCCCACCCATACCCCCAGAGCCACCACCTAAGACCATCTGGGTCAAGGGTGCCCTGTAGAACCTCTAAAAACCCAAAACCCATGTCTTAGACCTATTAATTAGAGTATGATTCATGAATGTTTTCTTTGTAGGTTCATGGGAAGATCCCTCCTTTTGAAAAAGCCAAAAAAAACTAGATATTTGCCAAAAACCAAAAAAAATTGAAAACCCAAAACAAAACCTCAAAAACATTTGGAAAAATGAAAATTCCAAAAAGAAATTTGTTTTAAAAACCTTTGGCCATGTACAAAGTCCATTTTCGAAAATTGTAAAAATGCTTTTCGAAAATTGTATATAACTCCCGAAAACCAAAAAAATCCAAAAAACTGATCTTGAACACCCTTTTGTCTAGAGCTTTTTCAAAATGAAAAGCTCGAGAATCACCAAAGCCAGGAGGATTAAAAACCTCCGAACTTCCTGAAATTCGCAAGATCCTTGACTTATGTAAAGATTGGGGATTTTTAGAAACAAGCCTGACCCGTAATGTGTGCATAAACATCATGCATCACATCTTGAAATCATACATGTGCATCGAGTCTAGATATCATCTTAGAACTCGAATTCTGGGTTTTTTTGGTGAAACCAAAGGGGCAATGAAAGTCGACCCCCTAAGTATCGAGCCTTCGTAGACAGGTCTCCATACGAATCAAATCCAACACCTTCAAGGCAGATTTCAAAAGAAATGAAAATCTCGAAAAAGGGTTAGCATTTCACAAAAGCCTTTTCAAAATTCTTTTGATAAAAACCTTCCATGCTTTGCAAATCCTGCATTGTTTGCTTGAGTTGATCAAATGAAGATGTTTGTTTATACTAAATGTGCCATACATTTTTGAAAACTCTTTTGGCGTGTGAAAGGAATCACTAAGCCAAAAGAAAAATCGTGCTTGGCCTTGCTGTAGGCCCTAAAAATTCAAGACATCATCTCCCATGGAAAGGGGAATGATTCATTAAAGCACCCATTTGAAAAACCTATCTTAAACAGGTAGGCAAAATGGCAGCCCCCTTCAACAGAGTTTGAGTTTCAAAACTCAAGACTCAATTAAGGGACAAGCCCTGTATCGTGTGGCTGAAGTGCCTCTTTGAGACACACTCCCATACTTGATCAAATGCCCCATGAAGGCATGAATCTTCAAAATGAATTCCAAAACCCTGCTTGACCAAAATCAAGTGTAGGAAACATATTTCAATCAAAAGGGCTGGTATAAAACCATCTTCATACACAAAGGGAGGATTTCCCAAAATTGCTTTCTCAAAAGGGATCAAAATTTCAAAAATTTAACCCTACATAAACTTTGAAAAGAAAGATTTTTCAAAACTTCAGGTCTATATGAAAACCTTGATTGTGTTGAGATAAGAACATGAATCTCACGATGAAATATGGAGACCATGTCAAAATCAAAGCCCGATGGCCATGATGATCACTTAGGGTTGGTTGTGTTTTCCATCCTTGAGCAAAAAGTAGCATGATCATGTTAGGAAAATCGTGGAAATGCATGGACATGAACATACCATCGTCCATCCAAAAAAAGTCTTTTGAAAAGCCATGGCCCTTCACCATGTGGCCATGCGAAATTTCCCTCAAGCTAGGGGCATTTTTAAATATAGCCCCTAGACACCTTCCATGGAGAAACAAATTTCATAAAATGCATCTCCTTCATGATTTGTGAGATACATTTCATATGTTCACTCTTGCATAAAATCGTGTATTTCCATTTTGAATCACATGGAGTGCATAGCATGCATCATATTCATATCATACCACCCCAAAGAAAGCCCAAGAGGTGGGCAAACCTAAGTAGGAATGTCCCCATGTCTTCAAAAAGGGCAACAAAAATCGAAAATTTGTTGATGTTGTGGGTCGAAATTAGCAAAACCCCGAAAATGCCCGAATATTCAAAAGGGTTTATGTTAAATTCCTTTTTCGAAAAGATTTTGAAAAATCGAACTCCTTTGAAACTTCTTGAAAGAAGGATCGAAGTAGATTGTACAACCCTGAATGGAGGAATTTATACTTTTCAAAAGGTAGAGTCTTCCAAAAATAAATTCGCGATATTTCAAAGAACCCTGGCTTACAAGATTAGGCCTTGTTCAAAATATTAAAATATTTTCGAATAGCAGATGCTATTAAGAAATAGGATGATCTCGTTTGAATCGAGTAACCAAAGGGATAAGCCTTCCCCCATTCTACTTTCTTTCCAAAAAGGAAAATTGGCTATGTTCCAAAGAAAGAAAAAAATTGAAAATACAAAAACTCCTCCGAAAGTGGTCTTCCCTTCATAAACAGGGAATACAAAAACTCCTCTGAAAGAGGTCTTCTCGTTTCAAAAGAAAAAGGAGATATAAAAACTCTCCTCCCAAAGAGGTCTTCCCTTCATAAACAGGGAATACAAAAACTCCTCCAAAGAGCTGCTCTCCTTTAAAGAAAAGAGGGATTAATGAAAAAAATACTCCCAAAGGGAGACCCTCTGTGAAAAAAAGAAATAAAAAGCCAAAGCTCAAAGAGCGATTTTCCGACTCTTTGCCTAAAACCACGGGACGCTTCAGAAGGGACCGTGGTATCTCTTTCCCGTATCCCTACGGCTTATCCCTGAGGAAAAAGGTTCAAATTTGCGAAAATCCTAAAGTACGAATAAAATCGGCTTATTTGGATTTCATTTTGTTTGAGAACTCGACTTTTTTTATAGGAAATGGAACTTTGAAATGTTTTCCAAGTTTTCCTACCCAAAAAAAACTCTACTGAGTAGCAGGTATTGAAACCCGAATGAAGGGAAGTATGAAAAACAGAAGTCCTTTTCGATACAAGCTAAAAGGAGTTCGTTTTCAAAAAAGAAAATTTTCAGAAAAACCCACGAATGTCAAAAAGACAAGGGTAGAACCTGCTTGGAGTAGACATTTTCGGGCAGCCATTTTGGTATTTTCTAGATTTTCGATTTTTTTGGGTTTTTGTAAAACAAGAACCTTAGGAACTATACAAAGCACACTATTTTCGAGTTTTTGTTTTCCCATTGTTTTTGATTTTTCTTGTTTTTTGATTTTTTTGATTTTAAGTTTTCCAAAAGTTTTTGTGTTTTTATGAAAGGGATCTTCCATCATACCTACAAAGGGAAAATACTACGGGTTAGACTCGGAATAGGAGGTCTAAATCGTAGGTCTCTTCTAGGATAGGTTCCAGGGCACCCTTGACCCAGGTGGTCACAGGGTGTGGCTCTGGCGGTATTCTGGGAGTATAGCCGATCCCGTATCGGCTTGGGTTGGCCCTAGGAAGCATGGGCTCTAAGAGACCCTGGTTTTGTGCCCCTAGACTTTTGTAGGGCGTGTAGCCCATATTTAACAACATGTTCCATGATTTCTTATTTTTTGAAAATTTTTGATATACATCGTGGTCCTGGAACTTGCTGTCATCCATATCATGCTCGTATGGCTTCTTGTCCAAGGGCTTTGGAAATAGGGGATGCTTGGGTCTTCCCAGAAGGGTTAGAATCGGGAGAGAGCCTGCTTTGGGCGTCCCCTTCACACATACAACCTTCCTAGGGTTGTTTAACACGAATCTTGGCGGCTCAATCATGGTCTGCCCCAGGTTAGCCTCATGGGCCTAGGAGCTCGACAAACAAGGAGAGTTTATGATCCCCTGAAGCTGTGGGTGACTCTCACCTAGGATCACCACGACCTGATCCATGAAAGGGATTTTGACACACCTGTGGAAGGTGGATGGCACAACGCACAAACTGTGTATCGAGGGCCTTCCCAATAACAGGTTATAATGGGGGTGGATGTCCAAGACATGGAACACCCCCGTGTGTGTAATCCCTCCCGTTTTCATCGGGAGTTCGATTGATCCTAAAGGCCTAGACGCATTCCCATCGTATCCAGTGATAACGATGGGGCTTGGGTTCACAGAAGTTAAGGTGACTCCGATTTGATACGCCACATGAAGTGGAAGGATGTTGAGCCCTCCTCCCCCATCTACTAGGCACCTGTCCAGAGAGTGGTTATTCAGAACCACCTCGATATGCAGGGCCTGGTTGTGGGACTCGTAGGGTCTATCTACATCATCTTCCGAGAAAGTAATGGGCGATTTAGCTCCTATTAAGGCCACTTGATCAAACAGGGATTTCGGACTTATGTTCGAATCAACCTTGGCTCTTTCTAGAATTTTCTCTAGCACGAGCCTATGCCTAGGCGAAGTTTGTATAAGCTCTAGGATAGACATGTGGATAGGAATCTTTGAAAGGTGGTTTTCGAAATCATAAGAATTTAGGACGACTTTCCCCTTGTCTACTTTTTGCAGAACTCCAAGAATACATGCCTTTGAGGGGCCAGGCACACTAACCACCTTTTTAGCACTTTGTAGGTGCGGGGTTGATAGATCCTCCCAGATCTAGTCACTTTCCCCATGACCAGCCTAGGGTTCGTACTAAAATTGGCTCTAATTATGAGTTGAGGAGCACCTTGAAGTTTTAAAATTGGTTTAGTCGGGGATTCAGCTCTTGGTGGTCCCCGGATGATGACTTGGGCGGGCTTCTTGTACAATACAAGAGTGGGCGTACAAGTGGGTCGACCAAACTCAGAATTTTGTGCTAGTTCCTTTGAAAAGGTGAGGGTACATATCTCCTTTCCTTTCCCATTGCTACTGGCGTGCTTGGGAAAGAGTTCTTTGAAGATAGCTTGAGTTGGCTCAGGTTCCGTAGTGACTTGGAGCCGGCCCTCCGCTATCAAGTTCTCGATTTTATTTAAAAGGGAGAAACAACATTTGGTATCATGGCCTTTGAGCCGATGATACTTGCAAAATCGATTTAAATACCCCCCTTTGGAAGTGACTCCTTCGGGGATTTCGGGAAGTTCTATCTTGCCTTGGGCAAGTAGGAGGTCTAGGACCTTCGACACAGGTTGCCCCAACGGAGTGTATTCCCGTTTTTCAATCGGTTTTTGAAAATTCCTCTCCCTTTTATTTTCTAGTTTTTCAAAATTTTTGGAAGTGCCCGCCACGCCTGGATCCACCGGGACATTGGCGATTTTAATGGGCTTTGCCCCTTTGTCCATCGTGGGTAGCCCATAAGTGATGGGCTTTTCCAAGCGGGTTTTAGAAATGGCACTTCCTTTCCATAAGTGATCGTATATCCCCTTTTTCAAGTTTGTTTCGAAAAGGATGCTTTTTTGATCAACTTATGGAAAGTTGAGATCTCATGGAGCGAGAGAAGGGTTTTTAACTCGCTTTTAAAGTTATCCAGGATGAGCATGACTGCGCATCCTTCGGATATGGGCTCTCGCACTTGGCCCAAAAGTGACCTCCATCGTATAATGAAGGCATGTACGTCTTCGTTCATGCCTTGCTTCGTATCCCTTAAAGTGTTCAGAGTCGGCGTGACTTCTACGTTGTGTGCAAATCTTTGCATGAAGCAGTTCGCTAACTCTTCAAAAGTAGCGAACTGGCTTAAATCATAGGAAGCCAACCATTTGACAGCTGTGCCTTTAAGGGATAAAGGGAACCAATACACTCATTTCAACGAGTCCTTTTTCTTCTTATGGGCTCGACGCGAGAAAAGTTACAAGTGAAACCTAGGGTCTCCCATGCCATCATACCGATGGAAGTTCGGTATTTCATTGTCACTGTCTATTTCGTAATCCATAGGAAGGAAATCAGACAGGGCCCTTTTCTCTTTATTTTGCCCTTTCAGCAGCTGTTGTAGGGCTTTACGGTCCTTTTGTGTGAAGGACTCGTGGTATTGGTTGCCTTCCATTACGGAGGCCTCTTTGTGCTTGCGAGGTTTTTCAGATTTTCTTTTGGCCTTTTGTTCACCATTTGATGAACATGAATCACCTACTTCAGCCTCTTGGCTGAGAGCATCGATTTTGGCCTCGAATTCCCTTCTCAGGTCCTCTATCTCGTCTAGTTTGATCTTGTTTTTCAAAATCCTCCTAGAGTGAGAACTTGATGCTCATGAGCCTTGGCTTGACACTTCACTTGGGTTGGATTTTGACATTCTTTCAAGCCTTTTTCAAAATTCCTAAGTACAAGTAAAGGAAAAAGAGTTAAAAACAACACCTCTTTGAAAATCTTTTCGCAAGTTTCCGAGAGTGACTCGACTTTAAAAGACTCACGTCCCACCGGGCGTGCCAATCTGCTGTAGACGCAGAAAATTTCTACTTCCTGGTTCTTAGGCCTGGAGCGAACCTTTTCGTGTGTCTAAGTCCTATTTAAACAAACAGGGCGTGCCAGCTAGCTTACTTAAGCTAGCGAAGATATATTTTAAACCTGACTTCTAACTGTAGACGTGATTTTATTTCAAATCGTGGGATCCGAAATCAAACCCTCGAACTACGTCAGGTTGCGCGAGCGTGCCAGTTAGTTTATCAAAACTAACAAATTCTGATTTTCTGACTTCTAAGAATGATTGTGGACAAGTGAGATCTTTTCGACTTAGGCCTTCTTGAAGCGGCGCTCAAGGGTCAGCCTAGACGCTTGAAATTTGTTTGAATCCGTTAATTCGAGAAAGGAAATACCAGATTTTTCAATAGTTTCAGCTTTGTGTTTAAGTTCTTGATTTCTGAAAATTTTCAGATTAAGTTGCAGAATCTGTTCAGTTCCAAAGACCTGTTCTTCGAATTTTTAAAAATACTTCTGATTCTCCAAAAATTCTAAAACTTTTACAGAATAGAGACACGTGTATGTAGAATCAGAATATATTTTTATTTTATAATTTTGTTCTTTATTTTCTAAGAATTAAATACAGATTCAGAAACTGTTATAAAATTCGGAACAGCCCTGTTTTTCGTGAATCAGAAGCTCAGAAAAACAGCAATATCTCAGCACTCAGTCATCCAATTTCGATAAAATATGTTGTGTTAGAAAGATACGGATGTTAGGTTTCCAAAGAATCAAATTTCATCCAGTTTCATTCAGTGGTTGAAGAGATATGGGCAAAAGAACAGAGGTCTGTTACTGAACGTTCTGTTCCTGTAAAACGCAATCTGGATTTTGTATAAACTTCACGGATCTAATTGGCTAGGCAACAGTTCATAAAAATTCCTCAAAATTTTATCTAAGAACGTCTGATATGTTTAGATTATTAATGAAAAATTTCGAAGCAATTGGCTTATCCGTTTGTCTATAAAAATTCCGTGATCAGACGCGTGTGCACGGACAGTTTCAGAAACCAAGTTTGCAGAAAATTTCAGAAAGTTCCTAACGTGATTCTAAAACGGAATTCGACCTGTATCAGTCTTAATGATGCATGGAAATCATCTAAACATGGATTTTAATTCCGTTCATGAAGGAATCATGCATGCTTGTATTGATATAAATGAAGAACATGGACTCAAGGCCTTGATTCACGTACAAATTTCCAAAATCTGTGCTTTTTCAGATTCTGATGAATTAAAACCAATTTGTGCAAGAATTCCAACCTGTGTGAGTGAGAGGGGACGTAGGAGCACTTCGCCGGACGATCGTCGGACATCGGAACCAGGCCGGACTTCCTTCTTCTCCTTCTTCTCTTCCTTTCTCTCTCTCTCTCTCTATTTCTTTGAATTTTCGGACTGAACCTCTTGATGCTCGTTGGATGATGGTCGCTGGTTGATCCTCTGCAGCACCTGGGGAAGCCTTTTTATAGGCTCTGGCTATGATTTGGATAAGCCAGATGGTTGGGATTTGGATGAGTTCGGTTTTGATTGTGCTGATAAAATCCTATCTAAATTGGTTTCATCCTTATCTGGAACGTGATCTCCACAGGATCTGTATTGCTGAACTTTATCTTGAACGTTACTTTGTAATTTGAATATCATATGCATCTGATCTCCTGTGAATTGGTTGGGACGTTATCTGTAGTTGATAATGTTATCTGCATTTGATGATTCCTTTATCTGGTAAGCTTTGAATCGTTATCTGATTAGGCTTTGATTTCATCTGAGTTAGGTAAGCCTTGATGACTCGGTCCATAATCAATACTATGACCACTCAGTTCGTCATATGATGAATTGCTGGGATTTCTGCCTCTTGAAGCATTGTAGAGATCGCTCCCTCTGTAGCTGTTACGCGAGCCATCCTGATGACAATATTGGAAACAAGGATTTGGAAGTGAAATAGATGAGCGAAGAGGAGCACAGGCAGAAGTTCCTGTGACACTGATGTTAGGTGGATGATAGCTACTAAGTGATTTGACTGAACTTCTCGTTGAGTATGGAGTGAATTTTGTTGCGGTTCTCAACCCTCACTCTCCATTTCATCCAAATATCTTTGTGAATCTTCTCTATTTAATTATGTAAATAGAACCTCATCAAACAACTCATCTGCACCAGGCATGTCTTTACTTATTGGCAATACAAAATTAGCTAGCATCTCATTTACTGCTTCGGCGGACACTTCCTCCCTTAACCAAGATTGACTGGCTTTTTCTTTCGTTTACCATGTCTTTGTATGAGGCGTCTGCTACAGCAGAAGCATAAGGACTTAAAAAGGTTTGCCCTTATACTGTTCCTTCATATGCTTATCACACAAATGAGGAAGCCTTGTGAGTGGATTAACAACAATCAATATATGCTTCCTGTGTATGATGGATGGCACATCTTCTAGCAAGGTTATAGAGAAGACCAGGTTCGTTTAAATACGCCAATTTGGTCATATCATCGACAACCAACTCAGAAAATAAGTCGTTTGCATGTTCCTCGCCAAGTATTTCATGTGTGAAATGACACATCAGAAAATGGGTCATTCTTGTCCGCCTTAATACTGTAATCATCTTCTGGTTCAGCACTCCTTTCAAGTTTCTGCACATTTTCATCATCGCTCAGGCAAAGTGTGGCCTGGCTAATATTACCAGTAAATGATAACACAGATCCACTGCCAACGCCCAACCTATTCAAGCTAATTGGTCCTCTGCTCACAAATTCAAAACTCCTAGAAGCACCCTGGTCTAACAACTCGCCACCTCCCTCTTATGTCATTGCTGCTGCTCCTTAAATCTCAGCCATCTTTAGAGGAAACCAGCCATAGCATATCTGGGCCCAGATGTAGGATCTATCATGAAACACACGGCTTTGCGCCAAGCTTTGTTGTTGTTTATGTGATCACAATCAACATTATTCTTTAGTAACTTCACAACATCAGCCCGTGTTGTGATTTAACAAATCAGAACACTTTCCCATTAATGTCCAATGTCCCAATCATAATCAGTAGTATCTCTAAACGAGATTAATTTGTCCTTGTTCTGTTTCAGAAAGTTCAGCATTTTCCATAATATTGGCATTTTGTGACATTCCCCATTCTTTGTCAGGTGAACCTGTGATTCAACAACAACATCAGCAACTTCAGCATATCCTGCATCTTTCATGTTCTCTACCATGAGCATTATGAATTTCCACCTGCATACTTGCTGTGGAAGTGGTTAAGCAAATACATATTACATGCCTTTCTACTATGAACGTGTTCTATTAAGCCCATGTTACGTTTTTGGAAATCAACTTTTATGCTCATTCAATCCTTTCCACGAGTGTTGGAATATTAAAATTGCTCTTATCATAACATATCAATAGCTTACCAGTAACAAATGATGATGCAAATTGATGTATATCAATACTAATTACCTCGATACCCAAACATAACGTAAACACGTTACGAAAGGCGTTTGATACCAAACCTTCATTTTCGGAGGCTTTCGTTCTTGCTTCCACCTTTCCTTTCTTTTGATAATACCGACCTTACCCTCTAGAAATTGATTTCTTTCCAAATGTGAGCTTTTCTTTCTAGGAAGCTCACTTTTCCTTTTTAGCGCCCGTTTTCCCTTTCTGGGCGTCCACCGTCCTTTTTAGGTGTCAACTTGTCTTTTTGATACCTGTATCTTTTCAAAAGGCAAGCTTTCAACATACTTTTTGTCATAAATCTTTTAAGAAAACGAAATCCAGCTTTTCCATGCCGGGGGCAAAATCGTCATTTTTCCCAATTTTGTCAAAATTCGAAATTTTCAGAACGGAAAGCATTCTTTCATCATTTTAAAGCTTCCATAAAATTTTGGTACCAAAACAAACTCGTTTAGTGCCTTTTTCCTTCAAAAACCCCAAAATTGCTAAAATGGCCACTTTCCTAAAAAGGTAAGAATTTTAAAAGAAAATTTTGGGTGTCTACACTAACGTGGCGACTGTGAGCAAGCAAGCTCTTGTCGTCGCAGACCTTCTTGCACCGATGCGCAAGAGTCAGTCTGTACGCTTTTAAAATCGAGTTTTGGAGTGTAAGAACTTACGAAAGCGGTTCGAGGTGTTTGATTCGGGTCTTTTTGGTATGGTTTCAGATTTTAGATCACGTGGATTTGCACGTGCCTAAGTCTTTCTTTTTATCCCTCTTTGGGGCCACCTAGGTGTGTGTTATGAACACTCCACTAAGATGTGGCGATTGTGAGCGGGAGTATGGGGTTTGCTTTGATGCAATATGCGTCCTAACTCGTGGTATGGCGTATATGCAATGCAAACTCACGCTACTCCAAAGGGAAAACCCGAATTTAAAAGACGATGCCGAAGGGAAATTGCCGAAGGGAAATAACTTGTAATGTAAATGCCGAATGGAAATTGCAAAAGGGAAATATGGCTATATCTTAAGAGCGGAAAGGCTCAATTGTGCAAGTGTGTGCCGTGTATATATTGAAAGACTACGCACACTGCTGAACCTTAGAACCCAAATTGAAAAGACATAGCCAAAAGGGAAATACGTATATAGTATATATGAGCCCTTACTTGGGTCTTACCAATAAGAGCGAAGGCTCAATATGGGTGCGTGTGAAAATGTAAAGACAACACACACGACTTCAAATGAAACCCAAATATAAATTGCAATATGGCCTTAACTAAGGTCTTGGGAGTAAGAGCGAAAGCCCAATGTGTGTGAGTGCTAGAATTGAAGTACTACGCACACAACATGAAATTAAACCCAAATAGAAATTGCAATATGGCCTTAACTAAGGTCTTGGGAGTAAGAGCGAAAGCTCAATGTGTATGAGTGCTTGAATTGAAGTACTACGCACACAACATGAAATTAAACCCAAGAATAGTATAACACGGCCCTTACTTGGGTCTTGCAAATAAGAGCGGAAGCTCAATGTGTGTGAGTGCGAGAATGTAAAGACGACACACCCAACTCAAGCAAAACCCTACGCTACTTAAAGTATATACATAAACTTATATATAAAGGGCTGATTAGGCCCGTGTGTGTTCAAAATCGTGCACGACTAAGAGCGAGGTAGGCTCAAGTGCACGTGTGTGTGGGTGTGCCAAGCCACGTTATTACAAGCGGGGGGAGACGATGCTCCGTTATTACAACCCCGTATCAAATTTAATTTAATTTAAGCAAGTCTACAACTAAGGACCGAGTTAGGCACTTACTTATAGCTGGTCCGGAGGTGACTTGCTTGAGCGTAGGCTTGGCTTCGCCTTGGGCTGCAAGAGGGAGCTCCTCGGAATGTAACGGCAAGGGGAGATGCTGGCCGGGTGACTTGGGTGCACGGGAAGGGCGCCTTGAAGCTGGCCGGCTGCTAGGAGTGTGTTGCCTTGGTGCTTTGGGCTAAGGTGACTAAGGAAGGTCACAAGGGATAATGTGGTGCTAGGGAAGGTGGCACTAAAGGGGAGCCTAGAGGGAATGCCTAAGGGAAATGGGGTGGCTGCCGAATGGGTTAGGGTGACGGGCAGGCTGTGATGGAGTTAGGTGGCGGTGGTATGGGTGGTTGAGAGTGGAGGGGGAGTGAAGAGGAGGTAGAGTTAGGTTGAGGTACTAACCGGGTGGTGAAGAGTTGGTGTCCAAGGAAGAAGGGCAGCCGGGTGCTTTGGGGGGATGGGATTCGGTCGGGAGGTGGTGGCGACGTGGAGCTGGCCGGATGGAAGTGGTGATGCGGGTCGATCTTGGCCGGGGGCAGTGGTGGTGCAGGTGGAGCAAGGTGGGGGATTCGGCTGGAAGGTGCTTGGCCAAGGTCGGCTGGCCCAAGGAGGAAAAGGCTTCATGGAAAACCCGCCCACTAGGGGGGTTTATATAGGTTTGGAGATGGCGGTTGGGGCTGGTATTTGGAGGGTGGTAAGGTGGTTTAGGTGGTGGTGGTGTGGTGATAAGGTGGGCTGGTTTTGAGGAGGGGCCAGATATTTTGGTTAAAGGGGTTTTAGGTATATGGTGTGCTAGGTTTAGGTGGGGTGGTCTAGGGGTTTAGGGCTTAGCTAGGTGGGTTGGTTTTGGGGTGAGGTTTAGTGAGGTGGGTTAGGTGTGTAAACACCCCGAAATCCCACGAATTTCTTAAACAAATCTGGTTTTGTAAAAGCAGCCCCAAAGGGCCATTTTAAGTCTGGCAACCCAGGAGCCTTCCAAACAACCCTGTATATATGTTTTAAACTTTATCTTTCAAAAACATATGATATGGCTTTTGAAAACCTTTTAAAACACGTTTTTGAAACCCCGAAGTGGCTTGGCCCGATCAAGACAGGACCAAGAGAGCTAAGAAGAGCCCGGAACCGGAGCACATGTCAAGCCCGGCACAACAACTCTTGTATCTGATTCACAACCCCAAGATCTCGAACGTCCAAGACCCTGTTCTTATCAAAATATCATTTGAAGTCATCTCCGAAAGGCAGAAACGGAGACGGACGACCATGTTGGCGAAGACCCAACGCAGACGGAGTACTGATGCTGTCAGACCCCGCACAAATCGTCCGTTTCGAACCCAGCTCGAAGGAGTCAGAGTTCAGTTTGGATTGGATCTGGACCATATATATCCAGATCCCAATCCAAACCCATATGTGGACTTGGATTTGGATTTGGATCCAGAGATCCACTCCAATATCCATATCCATGGCCCACATCACCTTCTCATAAATGGAGGTGGGGCCCACTTGAAATTCACGTGGGATCATGGGCATGAGAGAGAGTGGGGATGGAAAATATCAAGAGGGTTGTAATTAAGCTTGACTTGTGTATCAAGTTTGGGGTTAATCATGTGGGTTAGCCTAATTGAGTGGGTTTAAGCTTGTAATTAGCCAAAACCTAACCTAGGGCTGCACCAACATGAGGTGGTTAAGGTCTATGGGCCATGCAAAGGGAGCTCCTTCACCTAAACCTAACCCAAAACACCTAATCCAAGCCTACCCCCCTAATCCACCCCTAATCTGAGCCTAATCACCTAACCCACTTCCCTAATCCCGGCCTAATCCCAACCTAATCACCTAACCCACTTCCCTAATCCTTCCCTAAACCTAGGTTAATTTCCCTAAACCTAGCCTAATCACCTAACCTAGCTCACTAAACCTCACCCTAAAACCCAACCACCTAACCTAGCCCTAAACCCCTAAACCACCCCTAGCCCACAATCTACCCAAACCCCTAGTTTTCAAAATATCTGGCCCAACCCTTTCCAGCCCACCTTATCTACATACCACCCTACCTAAACCACCTAACCACTACCCCAAGCCCAACCCTAACCGACCTACCCATCCCTATTTAAACCCCCCCCCTTGGGGGCGGGTTTTCCAATCTAGAAGGACCCTTTCCAGCCCAGCCGGGACCACTCTTCCCAGCCCAATCGAACCTGCTCCACCTGCGCCACCACCATCCCTCCATCCCACCACCACTTGCACCGCCATCTCCACCTCCTCCCGGCCGAGTCTCACAACCTGCCCATTCTCTCTTCCATCCACCGCCTCTCCCCATTCGGTAAGCATTCCCCAACTCTACCTAAATCCTTCTCTACTCCCTCTCCACTCCTAGCCACCCACCATATCATCATCTCAGCCCTTTGTTACCACCATTTTCACTTAGCCGAACCTAGCACAACCTAAACTACCGGCCACTACCTAACCATCCTATCTACATCCGACCACCCTATAGGACTCCCATTCGGCCTTCCCTTAAACTCCCCTTAGGTCCACATTCCCTAAATACTCTAGACTCTCCTAGTGACCCTACACACTTACTTGGCCCAGCCCTTTAATCGCCCACATCAAGGCGACACCTCCTTGCAGCCGGCCACCTTCGAGGCGCCTATCCCGCGCCCCATTTGCAGCCGGCCAGCACCCTTTGTCATCCACCCTCGCGGAGCTCCCGTTTGCAGCCCAAGGCGAAGGCCAAGCCCACGCTCAAGCAAGGCCTCTACGGACCAGCTACTCGTAAGTGCCTAAACTCGGTCTTTAGTTGCATACTTGCTTGAGATTCAATTTGATACGGGGTTGTAATAACGGAGCATAGTCTCCCCCCGCTTGTAATAACATGGCTTGGCACACCCACACACGTGCACTCTCTTAGTCGTGCACGATTTTGAACACACACGGGCCTAATCAGCCCCTAATACATAAGTGTATATATATATACTTTCATTTTCGAAGGGTTTTGCTTAAGTTGGGTGCGTTGTCTTTCAATTCAAGCACTCACACACATTGAGCTTTCGCTCTTATTTGAAAGATCCAAGTAAGGGCCGACCTATACTATTTGGGTTTCATTTCATGTCGTGTGAGTAAGTCTTTCAATTCAAGCACTCTCACACACATTGAGCTTTCGCTCTTATTTGAAAGACCCAAGTAAGGGCCGACCTATACTATTTGGGTTTCATTTCATGTCGTGTGAGTAAGTCTTTCAATTCAAGCACTCTCACACACATTGAGCCTTCGCTCTTATTCCCAAGACCTTAGTAAAGGCCTTATTGCAGTTATATTTGGGTTTCATTTATGTCGTGTGTGTAGTACTTCAATTCAAGCACTCTCACACACATTGAGCCTTCGCTCTTACTCCCAAGACCTTAGTCAAGGCCATACTGCAATTTATATTTGGGTTTAATTTCATGTCGTGTGTGTAAGTCTTTCAATTCCAGCACGCACCCACATTGAGCCTTCGCTCTTATTTGCAAGACCCGAGTAAGGGCTCATATACATAATCTATATACATATCTCCCTTCGGTTATTTCCCTTCGGTTATTTCCCTTCAGCATTGTCTTTACATTTCGGGTTTTCCCTTTGGAGTAGCGTGAGTTTGCATTGCATCTACGCCATACCACGAGGTAGGACGCATATTGCATCGAAGCAAGCCCCGCTCGAATTCGCCCATGTAGTGGAGTGTTCATAACACACAAACTAGGTGGCCCGAAAAGGGATAAAGGAAAAGACTTAGGCACGTGCAAATCCACGTGATCTAAAACATGCAATCGCATTTTAAAGACCCGAAATAGACACCTCGAACCGCTTCGTAGACTTTATCTCCAAAAACTCGATTTTTGCAAAGCGTACAGACTGACCCTTGCGCATCGGTGCAAGAAGGTCTGCGACGACAAGAGCTTACTTGCTCACAGTCGCCACGTTTAGAAGTCAGTGTTAAAAATATCTTCGCTAGCTTAGGTAAGCT
Organism: Brasenia schreberi; assembly: GCA_036023115.1. Classification (NCBI taxonomy): domain Eukaryota; kingdom Viridiplantae; phylum Streptophyta; class Magnoliopsida; order Nymphaeales; family Cabombaceae; genus Brasenia; species Brasenia schreberi. The sequence goes on from JAYKKT010000059.1 coordinate 17,970,496, forward strand.
AGCTGGCACGCCCTGTTTGCATACATAGGCCTTAGACACACGAGAGGATCCGCTCCGAGCCCTGAAAAAGGCAGAAGGGGCGGGGATTTTCGCGCGTCTATAGGGATTGGCACGCCCGGTGGGACGTGAGCCTTTCAAAAATCGAGTTTGTAAGTAGAAGTCTTACGAAAATTTTGTAAAAAGGTGTCGTTTTAACTTATTTCTTTGCTTGTACTTAGGATATTTTGAAAAAAGCTTGAAAAGCATGTCAAAATCCAATCCAAGTGAAGTGTCGAGCCAAGGCTCATGCGCATCAAGTTCTCACTCTAGGAGGATTTTCAAAAACAAAATAAAACTAGATGAAATCGAGGACTTGAGAAGGGAGTTTGAGGCCAAAATCGATGCTCTCAGCCAAGAGGCTGAAGTAAGCGATTCATGTTCATCGAACGGTGAACAAAGGCCTAAAAAGAAATCTGAAAAACCTCGCAAGCAAAAAGAGGCCTCCGTAATGGAAGGCAACCAATACCACGAGTCCTTCACACAAAAGGACCGTAAAGCCCTACAGTAGTTGCTAAAAGGGCAGAATAAAGAGAAAAGAAGCTACGCCCTGTCTGATTTCCTTCCTATGGACTACGAAACAGACAGTGACGATGAAATACCGAACTTCCATCGGTATGATGGCATGGGAGACCCTAGGTCTCACTTGCAGCTTTTCTCACGTCGAGCCCATAAGAAGAAAAAGGACTCGATGAAATGGGTGTATTGGTTCCCTTTATCCCTTAAAGGCACAGCTGCCAAATGGCTGGCTTCCTATGACTTAAGCCAGTTCACTACTTTTGAAGAGTTAGCGAACTGTTTCATGCAAAGATTTGCATACAACGTAGAAGTCACGCCGACTCTAAATACCTTAAGGGATACAAAGCAAGGCATGAACGAAGACGTGCATGCCTTCATTATAAGATGGAGGTCGCTTTTGGGCCAACTGCGAGAGCCCATATCCGAAGGATGTGCAGTAATGCTCATCCTGGATAATTTCAAAAGCGAGTTAAAAACCCTTCTCTCGCTCCATGAGATTTCAACTTTCCATAAGTTGATCAAAAAGGCCTCCCTTTTCGAAACCAACTTGCGAAAAGGGACATACGATCACCTATGGAAAGGAAGTGCCGCTCCAAAAACCCGTTTGGAAAAGCCCATCGCATATGGGCTGCCCACGACGGACAAAGGGGCAAAGCCCCATAAAATCGCCAATGTCCGGGTGGATCCAGGCATGGCGGGCACTTCCAAAAATTTTGAAAAATTAGAAAATAAGAGGGAACGCAATTTTCAAAAACCGGTTGAAAAACGGGAGTATACTCCGCTGGGGCAACCTGTGTCGGAGGTCCTAGACCTCCTACTTGCCCAGGGCATGATAGAACTCCCTGAAATCCCCGAAGGAGTCACTTCCAAAGGGGGGTATTTAAACCGATTTTGCAAGTATCATCGGCTCAAAGGCCATGATACCAAACGCTGCTTCTCTCTTTTAAATAAAATTGAGAACTTGATAGTAGAAGGCCGGCTCCAGGTCATTGCGGAACCTGAGCCACCTCAAGCTATCTTCAAGGAACCCTTTCCCAAACACGCCAGTGGCAGTGGGAAAGGAAAGGAGGTATGTACCCTCACCACTTCCAAGGAACTAGCGCAAAAGCCAGAACCTGGTCGACCTACTTGTGCGCCCATCCTTGTACTATACAAGAGGCCCGCCCAAGTCGTCATTCGGGGACCACCAAAAGTGGAAACCCCGGTAAAACCAGTTTTTAAAATCCAAGGTTCTCCTCAGCTCATCCTTAGAGCCAAGTTTAGCGCGAACCCTAGGCTGGTCGTGGGGGAAGTCACTAGATCCGAGAGGATCTATCAACCCCCGCACCTTCAAGGTGCTCAAAAGGTGGTCAGTGTGCCTGGCCCCTCAAAAGCATGTATCCCTAGTGGTCTGCCAAAAGCAGATAAGGACAAAGTCATCCTAAATCCTTATGATTTCGAAAACCACCTTTCAAAGATTCCTATTCACATGTCTATCCTAGAGCTTATAAGAACCTCGCCTAGGCATAGACTTGTATTAGAGAAAATTCTAGAAAGGGCCAAGGTTGATTCGAACATAAGTCCGGAATCCTTGTCTGCCCAAGTGACTTTATTAGGAGCAAAATCGCCCATCACTTTTTCGGAAGATGATGTAGATAGACCCTACGAAACCCATAACTAGGCCCTGCATATCGAGGTGGTTCTAAACAACCACTCTCTGGACAGGTGCCTAGTCGATGGTGGAGGAGGGCTCAACATCCTTCCACTTCATGTGGCGTACAAAATCGGAGTCACCTTGACTTTAGTGAACCCAAGCCCCATCGTTATCACTGGATACGATGGGAGTGCGTCTAGACCTTTAGGATCCATCGAACTCCCAATGGAAACGGGAGGGATCGAACACACGGGGGTGTTCCATGTCTTGGACATCCACCCCCATTATAACCTGCTGCTGGGAAGGCCCTGGATACACAGTTTGTGCGCTGTGCCATCTACCTTCCACAGGTGTGTTAAGATCCCTTTTAGGGACTAGGTCGTAGTGATCCTAGGTGAGAGTCACCCACAGCTTCAGGGGATCATAAACTCCCCTTGTTTATCAAGCTCCCAAGCCCATGAGGCTAACTTGGGGCAAATTATGGTTGAGCCACCTTGGCTCGTGTTGAACAACCCTAGGAAGGTTGTATGTGTGAAGGGGCCGCCCAAAGCAGGCCCCCTCCCGACTTTAATCCTCTTAGGAAAACCCAAGCGTTCCCTATTTCCAAAGCCCCTGGACAAGAGGCCATACGAGCCTAATATGGACGATAGCATGTTCCAGGACCACGACTTGTATCCAACTTTTTCAAAAAACAAAAAGTCATGGAACATGTTGTTGAACATGGGCTACACACCCTACAAGAGTCTAGGGGCGCAAAACCAGGGTCTCCTAGAGCCCATCCTTCCTAGGGCCAACCCAAGCCGATATGGGATCGGCTACACTCCCCGAATACCGCCGGAGCCACCTCCTGTGACCACCTGGGTCAAGGGTGCCCCGGAGACTGCCTTAGAAGAGACCTACGATTTAGACCTCCTATTCTGAGTCTAACCCATAGTGTTTTCCCTTTATAGGTAGGACGGAAGATCCCTTTTTCTAAAAATACCAAAAACATTTGAAAAACTTAAAATAAAAAAAAATCGAAAAACAAGAAAAACCAAAAACAATGGAAAAACAAAAACTCGAAAAAAGAGTGCTTTGTATAGTTCCCAAAGTTCTTGTTTTACAAAAACCCAAAAAAATTGAAAATTTGGAAAATACCAAAAAGATTTTGTACATAGCTGCTCCTGGTAGGACTTTGGCAAAAGAAAAGGATTTCGAGAGAAACGTCGTCTGCATAGCCAGACCAAAAATTTTGAAATCACTTGAAAATCCAAGTACAAAACCAGGTCATTTTGAAAACCACGCATCAAGTTCCCTCGGATCTATAGCCCACGAGAATGATCAAAGCCAAGAAGTGGATCCCCTTGAGGAGGATCCCACTTCTGAGCTCCCAGAATTTCATAGAATTCTCGATTTTGAAAGACCTTCCCAATCAGTAGGATGAGATTTTATAGAGGTGAACCTAGGGGATAATTCCAATCCCAAAACCATCAAAATAGGCGCATGCTTGCATGAAACTGAAAGGTTAGCATTCATTGCATTTCTACAAACCTATTTAGATGTGTTTGCATGGACGTATGAAGACATGCCGGGCATAGATCCCAACATTGTCGAGCATCGTCTTCCCTTAGATGCAGGTGTAAAACCCATAAAGCAGAAGCTTAGGAAAATACACCCGAATGTACACACGCAAGTCAAAGAGGGTTTAGAAGATCTGCTAAAAGCCGGATTCATAAAACCCATTGCGTATTCTGATTGGTTATTAAATATCGTTGTAGTTCGAAAAACCAATGGGAAAATTCGAATATGCATCGATTTTAGAAACCTGAATAAAGCCACTCCAAAGGATAATTATCCTTTACCAAACATAGATTTGATAGTCGATAGTACTGCAAATCATGAAATGTTTTCATTCATGGTCGGCTATTCAGGCTATAATCAAATTAAACTAAGTCCACGAGATCAGGGTAAGACCGCCTTCACAACCCCATGGGGCACGTACTGCTATACAGTCATGCCCTTTGGTTTGAAAAATACCGGTGCAACATACCAACGAGCCATGAACACGATCTTCCATGATCAAATTCATGAGCTTGTAGAAGTGTATGTAGATGATCTCTTGGCAAAATCCAAAACCCGATGCACCCATATCGAATGTTTACAAAAGATTTTCGAAAGGCTTAGGCTTTACAAAGTAAAGCTAAGCCCTCAAAAATGTGTGTTCGGGGTAGAATCATGGAAGCTTCTAGGCTTTATGGTGAGCCAAAGGGGAATAGAGGTCGACCCCTCTAAGTGTCGAGCCATCATAGACATGGCTCCACCCTCCAATCTCACCCAAATCCATAGCCTCCAGGGTCGATTACAATCCGTTCGCCGATTCATATCGAATCTGGCAACTAGATGCGAACCCTTCAACAAACTGTTGAGGAAGGGTACGAAATTCTTATGGGATGATGAATGCCAAAAGTCCTTCGAGAGACTGAAGGCATACTTGGTTAATCCTCCCGTTTTGAATCCTCCAAAGCAAGGAAAACCGCTTTTATTATACATCTCCGTGCATGTAAATGCTGTAGGAGCCCTGTTGGCTCAATACGAGGATGACACCCATAAGGAGTATGCCATCTACTATATTTCGAAAACTCTCTTGGCTTATGAACGAAATTATCAAGCCATGGAGAAGACGTGCTTGGCCCTAGTCTGGGCCTGCCAGAAGTTCAGACACTATTTCCTAGATCATGAGATCTGGATAGTGTCCAAGCTTGATCCAATCAAGCACTTGTTCGAAAAACCCATTCTCACGGGTAGATTGGGCAAATGGCAGCTCCTTCTAATGGAGTATGATCTGAAATACCATCACCAGATCTCCATTAAGGGGCAAGCCCTAGCAGATTACGTGGCTGAATTCCCCTTAGAGGACGCATATCCCACTCTTGTCGAAATGCCTGATGAAGGCATATTGCAAAACCACTTTCAAAACCACATTTTGGCAAATTCTTTCGAAAACCAAGTGTGGAATATGCACTTCAACGGGGCACGAAACCAACGAGGGGCTGGTGCTGGGGTCATCCTAATCTCCCCTGAAAAGGGCGAGATTTCCATAGCAGTCCGCTTAGATTTCGAATGTTCCAACAACGTAGTTGAGTATGAAGCACTCATACAAGGCTTAAAGATTTCGAAAACTCTAGGGGCATCATGCATTGAGGTCTTTGGAGATTCGCTCCTTGTCATAAACCAAGTTTTAAAAATTTGGCAAGTATGTAATGAGAAACTACTTCCATATCACGAGTTGGCCACTCGATTGGTCCAATCCTTCTAGTCGTGTAAACTCACACACGTAGGAAGAGAGGACAATGGCATCGCCGATGCCCTCTCCTCCTTGGGTTCAGCCCTGAAGGTCGATCCCATTTCAGGGACCAGATCTTTGGAAATATGGCATGTGCCCCACCCATCCACACACGACTTGGATATTTGCCAAAACAACCCAAAGTCTATTGAAAAACCCTGGTTCTATGACATAAAACAATTTTTAGAAAATGGGGGATTTACCGAGGATGCCACATCCAAGGATAAGGCATTCATTCGTAAGATTTCGACCCGATACACCATTCTGGGTGGGGTTTTATACAAAAAAAGTTTTACCGGCATTCTGCTTAGGTGTATCGACCTAGAGGAGGCTAGGATAGTAATGCATGAGTTCCACGATGGAGAATGTGGAGGTCATGTTAATGCCAACATGATGGCAATGAAAATACTTAGAGGGGGCTATTTTTGGTCCACCCTGAAAAAGGATTGTCACGATCATGTTAGAAAGTGTCATCCGTGTCAAGTGCATGGGCACGCCATTCAGATCCCTTCATCTGCATTGCATTCCGTGGTCATCCCCTGGCCATTTACCATGTGGGCGTTTGACATTGTAGGCCCGATATTTCCAAAGGCCTTGAATGGGCATCGATTTATTTTAGCAGCCACGGAGTATTTCTCCAAGTGGGTGGAAGCCATTTCCCTAACCAATGTAATGGGGCAACATGTGGTGGCTTTCATCCGGAGGAATATCTTGGCTCGATTTGGGGTTCCACGAGACCTTGTGTCTGATAATGGTACCCCATTCAAGAACGAGCGGATGGTTAAGTTGTGCAACACGTATGGCATAACTCACCACTTCTCCTCGCCCTACTACCCTCAAGGCAACGGCCAAGCCGAAGCCACAAACAAGACTCTCATTTGTATTATTGAGAAAACCTTAGAGAAGGGTAGGACGTGGCACGAGAAGCTGGATGAAGCCTTATAGGCTTATAGGACTTCCATCCGGACTCCCACGAATGCCACACCATTCGAATTGGTCTATGGCACAAATGTCATTCTTCCCATTCATACTCAACTGCATTCATTTCATACATCCATTGCACTCAACCTCCCCCTAGAGACGCTTCAGCATGCTAGGATGGCCGAACTAGATTTGCTAGATGAGAGGCGACTCCTTGCCATGGATCATGCTCGTGCATACCGGCAAAGGATAGCCCAACATTATAGCAAACACATGAGACCTCGCCACTTTGAAGTGGGAGATCTAGTCTTAAAAACCATCCACCATCGTGGCCCACACCCCTTAGGTAAGTGGCGCCCCAACTGGGATGGACCCTATGTTGTACGAGCAACCACTACAAACAATTCGTATTGGTTGATCGATGTAGAAGGTAGGAATTTAGCAGATCCTATCAATATTCAATACTTAAAGAAGTATCATGTGTAGGATCTGGATTAAATTCCAGTTTTTGAAATTTGTAAAGGGATAGCTGCCCTGAGACATGTGAATAAGGTGCAAAGGCGAACTCGTGTGACCCTAAGTGAGAGAATTCGCACTTGTGAAAGAGTGGAGTTTTCAAAATCGTGGTTACATTTCAAAATCCTTCTTCTTACAAAGAAAGGCCTAGTTCAACATAGCAAGATACTTGCAAGTAGTACGTGCTATTTCTAAATAGGCTGATCTGGAATGGATCGAGTGTAGGCTTGGGATAAGTCCGCCCCTCTTCTCTCCTATTTCCAAAAGGAAAATAAAGGCCCAAACAAAAGGGAATTTTCCAGTCAAAGTGTCTTTCCAAAAGAAAGAAACCAGACTTCAAAAGAAAGATCGATTCTCTTATAAAAAAGAGGGATTAAAGAAAAAATACTCCCAAAGGGAGACCCTCTATGAAAAAAGGAAAAAGAGGCCAAAAAGCTCAAAAAGAGCAGTTTTCCGCCTTCTGTGCCTCAAACCACGGGACGCTTCAGAAGGGACCGTGGTATCTCTTTCCCATCCCTGGCTTATCCCAAGCTAAAGCATGGTTCATTTCGAGGAATCCTAAAGTAAAAATAGGATTTACTTACTTGAATTTCGTCTTGTTTGAGAATTCGACGTTTCAAGTAAGACGTAGGAATTTGAAATGAAGCTTGTTTTCTTATAAAACCTCCGCTAGATAAGCGAGTGTTAAGACTCAAACAAGGGCAAGCACGAAGAGCTCGAGATCCTTAGGATCGAGGCTCAAGACATTTGTCCCTTTTCTAAATAGCTTTTGTAAATAAGTTTTGAAAACCGAACATCGAACAGCATAGGATTTGCTCACTTGGAGCAGTAGGCTTTGTAAGTCTCTAGAGTTCGACCACATCTGGTCTCTGGGAGGTCGCCACTCTTGGCACCACACCCATGTCATTTGCATTCCACGCATGGTACTTGCATGAACATGATCCCATTTAGGACCAGATTCCATAAAAAGACCCTTTGGCGTGATATCTCCTCCTACCAGAGTTTGTAAATTGAGATTTTGCTAAAATTGGGACGATCCCATATTCTTCGTGGTTAGATCTAGGGGGACATTAAAAGGGGTGTTTGTCATCTTTGCCCTTATCCAAATCGATTTGGACAAGGCCAAAGAGGGGCATCTGTAAACACCCCGAAATCCCACAAATTTCTTAAACAAATCTGGTTTTGTAAAAGCAGCCCCAAAGGGCCATTTTATGTCTGGCAACCCTGGAGCCTTCCAGACAACCCTGTATATATGTTTTAAACTTTATCTTTCAAAAACATATGATATGGTTTTTGAAAACCTTTTAAAACACGTTTTTGAAACCCCGAAGTGGCTTGGCCCGATCAAGACAGGACCAAGAGAGCTAAGAAGAGCTCAGAACCGGAGCACATGTCAAGCCCGGCACAACAACTCTTGTATCTGATTCACACCCCTAGGATCTCGAACGTCCAAGACCCTTCTTATCAAAATATCATTTGAAGTCATCTCCGGAAGGCAGAAACGGAGACGGACGACCATGTTGGCGAAGACCCAACGCAGACGGAGTACTGATGCTGTCAGACCCCGCATAAATCGTCCGTTTCGAACCCAGCTCGAAGGAGTCAGAGTTCAGTTTGGATTGGATCTGGACCATATATATCCAGATCCCAATCCAAACCCATATGTGGACTTGGATTTGGATTTGGATCTAGAGATCCACTCCAATATCCATATCCATGGCCCACATCACCTTCTCATAAATGGAGGTGGGGCCCACTTGAAATTCACGTGGGATCATGGGCATGAGAGAGAGTGGGGATTGAAAATATCAAGAGGGTTGTAATTAAGCTTGACTTGTGTATCAAGTTTGGGGTTAATCATGTGGGTTAGCCTAATTGAGTGGGTTTAAGCTTGTAATTAGCCAAAACCTAACCTAGGGCTGCACCAATATGAGGTGGTTAAGGTCTATGGGCCATGCAAAGGGAGCTCCTTCACCTAAACCTAACCCAAAACACCTAATCCAAGCCTACCCCCCTAATCCACCCCTAATCTGAGCCTAATCACCTAACCCACTTCCCTAATCCCGGCCTAATCCCAACCTAATCACCTAACCCACTTCCCTAATCCTTCCCTAAACCTAGGTTAATTTCCCTAAACCTAGCCTAATCACCTAACCTAGCTCACTAAACCTCACCCTAAAACCCAACCACCTAACCTAGCCCTAAACCCCTAAACCACCCCTAGCCCACAATCTACCCAAACCCCTAGTTTTCAAAATATCTGGCCCAACCCTTTCCAGCCCACCTTATCTACATACCACCCTACCTAAACCACCTAACCACTACCCCAAGCCCAGCCCTAACCGACCTACCCATCCCTATTTAAACCCCCCCCCCTTGGGGGCGGGTTTTCCAATCTAGAAGGACCCTTTCCAGCCCAGCCGGGACCACTCTTCCCAGCCCAGTCGAACCTGCTCCACCTGCGCCACCACCATCCCTCCATCCCACCACCGCTTGCACCGCCATCTCCACCTCCTCCCGGCCGAGTCTCACAACCTGCCCATTCTCTCTTCCATCCACCGCCTCTCCCCATTCGGTAAGCATTCCCCAACTCTACCTAAATCCTTCTCTACTCCCTCTCCACTCCTAGCCACCCACCATATCATCATCTCAGCCCTTTGTTACCACCATTTTCACTTAGCCGAACCTAGCACAACCTAAACTACCGGCCACTACCTAACCATCTTATCTACATCCGACCACCCTATAGGACTCCCATTCGGCCTTCCCTTAAACTCCCCTTAGGTCCACATTCCCTAAATACTCTAGACTCTCCTAGTGACCCTACACACTTACTTGGCCCAGCCCTTTAATCGCCCACATCAAGGCGACACCTCCTTGCAGCCCGCCACCTTCGAGGTGCCTATCCCGTGCCCCACTTGCAGCCGGCCAGCACCCTTTGTCATCCACCCTCGCGGAGCTCCCGTTTGCAGCCCAAGGCAAAGGCCAAGCCCACGCTCAAGCAAGGCCTCTACGGACCAGCTACTCGTAAGTGCCTAAACTCGGTCTTTAGTTGTATACTTGCTTGAGATTCAATTTGATACGGGGTTGTAATAACGGAGCATAGTCTTCCCCCGCTTGTAATAACGTGGCTTGGCACACCCACACACGTGCACTCTCTTAGTCGTGCACGATTTTGAACACACACGGGCCTAATCAACCCCTAATACATAAGTGTATATATATATACTTTCATTTTCGAAGGGTTTTGCTTAAGTTGGGTGCATTGTCTTTCAATTCAAGCACTCACACACATTGAGCTTTCGCTCTTATTTGAAAGACCCAAGTAAGGGCCGACCTATACTATTTGGGTTTCATTTCATGTCGTGTGAGTAAGTCTTTCAATTCAAGCACTCTCACACACATTGAGCTTTCGCTCTTATTTGAAAGACCCAAGTAAGGGCCGACCTATACTATTTGGGTTTCATTTCATGTCGTGTGAGTAAGTCTTTCAATTCAAGCACTCTCACACACATTGAGCCTTCGCTCTTATTCCCAAGACCTTAGTAAAGGCCTTATTGCAGTTATATTTGGGTTTCATTTATGTCGTGTGTGTAGTACTTCAATTCAAGCACTCTCACACACATTGAGCCTTCGCTCTTACTCCCAAGACCTTAGTCAAGGCCATACTGCAATTAATATTTGGGTTTAATTTCATGTCGTGTGTGTAAGTCTTTCAATTCCAGCACGCACCCACATTGAGCCTTCGCTCTTATTTGCAAGACCCGAGTAAGGGCTCATATACATAATCTATATACATATCTCCCTTCGGTTATTTCCCTTCGGTTATTTCCCTTCAGCATTGTCTTTACATTTCGGGTTTTCCCTTTGGAGTAGCGTGAGTTTGCATTGCATCTACGCCATACCATGAGGTAGGACGCATATTGCATCGAAGCAAGCCCCGCTCGAATTCGCCCATGTAGTGGAGTGTTCATAACACACAAACTAGGTGGCCCGAAAAGGGATAAAAGAAAAGACTTAGGCACGTGCAAATCCACGTGATCTAAAACATGCAATCGCATTTTAAAGACCCGAAATAGACACCTCGAACCACCTAGCACACCTTCTACCCAAAACCCCTTGTATCAAAATATCTGGCCCCTCCCCAAAACCAGCCCACCTTATCACCACACCACCCTACCTAAACCACCTAACCACCCTCCTAATACCAGCCCCAACCGACTTCTAAATCCCTATATAAACCCCCCCCAAGGGGCGGGTTTTCCAAGCTCTCCAATCCCAGCCAGCCCAGTCGACTCCATCCCCCATTGCCAACCGAGCCCAGCCAGCCCAGCCACTGCCAGCCAGGTCTTCCACCTACACCACAGCCGGCCACCACCTTGCTCCACCTGCTACACCACACCCTAGCCGGCGAACCACCTGTCGCCACCACTTCCATCTGGTCGAACCATCCACTTCAACCACCCGGTTGCTCCTCTTCCATCCTCCGCCTCCCATCACCACCCGGTTAGTATCTCCACCCCACTTCACCTTTTCTTCGCTCCCCCTCCACTCTCAACCACCTACACCACCACCACATCACCCTAACACCAGCCACCCTCCATCCTACCCATTCGGCCAAACCTTAGCCACTCCAACCACCCGCCATTACCTAGCCACCCTAGCTACACCCGGCCACTCCACTTAACTCCCTAAGACCTACCCATATCACTTCACCACAGCCGGCTACCACCTTACCCCATACCCTAGCTAGCTCCCTTCCCATCTACGACAGCCCTAGATACCATAGCAACCACCACCACCGAGTCTCCCTTAGTCGGCCACTCCAACCGACTGTCACATATCCATTCGGCCAGCCACATACCTCCCCTAGGCACTCCCTTAGACACTCCCTTAGGCTCCCACTTAGAGCCATATTTCCTAACACTACACCCTCCCTTAGTGACCCTACTTAGTCACCTTAGCCCCACACACCAAGACACCCCCTTGCTAGCCGCCGGCCACCTTCAAGGCGCCCTTCCCGCGCACCCAAGGCATCCGGCCAACAGCCCCCCTTGTCGTTCAACTCCGAGGAGCTCCCTCTCACAGCCCAAGGCGAAGGCCAAGCCCATGCTCAAGCAAGGCATCTTCGGACCAACTATAAGTAAGTGCCTAACTCGGTCCTTAGTTGTATACTTGCTTAAATTTAATTCGATACGGGGGAGCATAGTCTCCCCCCGCTTATAATAATGTGGCTTGGCACACCCACACACACGTGCACTCTCTTAGTCGTGCACGATTTTGAACACACACGGGCCTAATCAACCCCTAAGATATAAAATATATATATATATATATATATGTATATATATATATATATACTTTAACTTACGTAGGGTTTTGCTTAAGTTGGGTGTGTTGTCTTTCAATTCAAGCACTCACACACATTGAGCCTTCGCTCTTATTTGAAAGACCCAAGTAAGGGCCATGCTATACTATTTGGGTTTCATTTCATGTTGTGTGCGTAGTACTTCAATTCAAGCACCCACACACATTGAGCCTTCGCTCTTATTTGAAAGACCCAAGTAAGGGCCGTGTTATACTATTTGGGTTTCATTTCATGTTGTGTGCGTAGTACTTCAATTCAAGCACTCACACACATTGAGCCTTCGCTCTTATTTGAAAGACCCAAGTAAGGGCCGTGTTATACTATTTGGGTTTAATTTCATGTTGTGTGCATAGTACTTCAATTCAAGCACTCACGCACATTGAGCTTTCGCTCTTATTCCCAAGACCTTAATCAAGGACATATTGCAAGTTATATTTGGGTTTCATTTCATGTCGTGTGTGTAGTCTTTCAATTCAAGCACGTACCCACATTGAGCCTTCGCTCTTATTTGCAAGACCCGAGTAAGGGCCCATAGATACCTTATATACATATGTCCCTTCGGCATTTACATTACAAGTCATTTCCCTTCGGTTATTTCTCTTCGGCATTGTCTTTACATTCGGGTTTTCCCTTTGGAGTAGCGTGAGTTTGCATTGCATCTACACCATACCACGAGGTAGGATGCATATTGCATCGAAGCAAACCCCGTACTCCCGCTCAAATTCGCCCCATGTAGTGGAGTGTTCATAACACACACCTAGGTGGCCCATAAAGGGATAAAAAGAAAGACTTAGGCACGTGCAAATCCACGTGAACTAAAAAAACTGCAATCGCATTAAAAAGACCCGAATCAAACACCTCGAACCGCTTTCGTAGGCTTTTTCTACCCTAAAACTCGATTTTTAAAGCGTACAGACTGACCCTTGCACATCGGTGCAAGAAGGTCTGCGACGACAAGAGCTCACTTGCTCACAGTCACCACGTTAGAAGTCAGGTAAAAATATATCTTCGCTAGCTTAGGTAAGCTAGCTGGCACGCCCTGTTTATACAAATAAGACTTAGACACACGAAAAGGTTCGCCCCAGGCCTAAGAAGCCAAGGGAGTCAGAGATTTTCTTGCGTCTACAGAGATTGGCACGACCGGTGGGATGTGAGTCTTTCAAAAATCGAATTGAGTCTAGAAGCTTGCAAAAAAATTTCAAAGAGGTGTCATTTTTAACTTTGTTTTCTTTGCTTGTACTTAGGAAATTTTGAAAAAGTTTGAAAAGCATGTTAAAATCCAATCCAAGTGAAGTGTCGAGCCAAGGCTCATGCGCATCAAGTTCTCACTTTAGGAGGATTTTTAAAAACAAGATCAAACTAGATGAAATCGAGGACCTGAGAAGGGAATTTGAGGCCAAAATCGATGATCTCAGCCAAGAGGCTGAAGTAGGTGATTGTTGTTCATCAAACGGTGAACAAAGGCCTAAGAAAAAATCTGAAAAACCTCGCAAGCACAAAGAGGCCTCCGTAATGGAAGGCAACCAATACCACGAGTCCTTCACACAAAAGGACCGTAAAGCCCTACAGTAGTTGCTGAAAGGGCAAAACAAAGAGAAAAGAAGCTACGCCCTGTCTGATTTCATTCCTATGGATTACGAAACAGACAGTGACGATGAAATACCGAACTTCCATCAATATGATGGCATGGGAGACCCTAGGTCTCACTTGCAACTTTTCTCGCGTCGAGCCCATAAGAAGAAAAAGGACTCGATGAAATGGGTGTATTGGTTCCCTTTATCCCTTAAAGGCACAGCTGCCAAATGGCTGGCTTCCTACGACTTAAGCCAGTTCGCTACTTTTGAAGAGTCAGCGAACTGCTTCATGCAAAGATTTGCACACAACGTAGAAGTCACGCCAACTCTGAATACCTTAAGGGATACAAAGCAAGGCATGAACGAAGACGTACATGCCTTCATTATACGATTGAGGTCACTTTTGGGCCAAGTGCGAGAGCCCATATCCGAAGGATGCGCAGTCATGCTCATCCTGGATAACTTTAAAAGCGAGTTAAAAACCCTTCTTTCGCTCCATGAGATCTCAACTTTCCATAAGTTGATCAAAAAGGCATCCCTTTTCGAAGCCAACTTGAGAAAAGGGACATACGATCACTTATGGAAAGGAAGTGCCGTTTCTAAAACCCGCTTGGAAAAGCCCATCACTTATGGGCCACCCACGATGGACAAAGGGGCAAAGCCCCATAAAATCGCCAATGTTCTGGTGGATCCAGGCGTGGCAGGCACTTCCAAAAATTTTGAAAAACTAGAAAACAAAAGTGAGCGAACCTTTCAAAAATCGGTTGAAAAACGGGAATATACATCGCTGGGGCAACCTGTGTCGGAGGTCCTAGACCTCCTACTTGCCCAAGGCATGATAGAACTTCCCGAAATCTCCGAAGGAGTCACTTCCAAAGGAGGGTATTTAAATCGATTTTGTAAGTATCATCGGCTCAAGGGCCATGATACCAAACGCTATTTCTCCCTTTTAAATAAAATTGAGAACTTGATAGCAGAGGGCCAGCTCCAAGTCACTGTGGAACCTGACCCACCTCAAGCTATCTTCAAAGAACCCTTTCCCAAACACGCCAGTGGCAGTGGGAAAGGAAAGGAGGTATGTACCCTCACCTTTTCTAAGGAACTAGCGCAAAAACCTGAGTCTGGTCGACCCACTTGTACGCCCACTCTTGTACTATACAAGAACCCGCCCAAGTCGTCATTCGGGAACCACCAAAAGCGGAATCCCCGACAAAACCAGTTTTAAAACTTCAAGGTGCTCCTCAACTCATCCTTAGAGCCAAATTTAGCGCGAACCCTAGGCTGGTCGTGGGGGAAGTGACTAGATCCGGGAGGATCTATCAACCCCCGCACCTAGAAAGTGCTCAAAAGGGGGTCAGTGTGCTTGGCCCCTCAAAAGCATGTATCCCTGGTGTTCTGCCGAAAGCAGACAAGGATAAAGTCATCCTAAATCCTTATGACTTCGAAAACCATCTTTCAAAGATTCCTATCCACATGTCTATCCTAGAGCTTATACAAACCTCGCCTAGGCATAGACTTGTGCTAGAGAAAATTCAAGAAAGGGCCAAGGTTGATTCGAACATAAGTCTGGAATCCCTATCTGCCCAAGTGGCTTTATTAGGAGCAAAATCGCCCATCACTTTCTCGGAAGATGATGTAGATAGACCCTACGAGTCCCATAACCAGGCCTTATATATCGAGGTGGTTCTGAATAACCACTCTCTGGACAGGCGTCTAGTCGATGGGGGAGGAGGGCTCAACATCCTTCCACTTCATGTGGCGTATAAAATCGGAGTCACCTTGACTTTTGTGAACCCAAGCCCCATCGTTATCACTGGATACGATGGGAATGCGTCTAGACCATTAGGATCCATCAAACTCCCAATGGAAACGGGAGGGATCACATACACGGGGGTGTTCCATGTCTTGGACGTCCACCCCCATTATAACCTGTTGTTGGGGAGGCCCTGGATACACAGCTTGTGCGCTGTGCCATCCACCTTCCACAGGTGTGTCAAGATCCATTTCAGGGACCAAGTCGTAGTGATCCTAGGTGAGAGTCACCCATAGCTTCAGGGGATCATAAACTCCCCTTGTTTATCGAGCTCCTAGGCCCATGAGGCTAACCTGGGGCAAATTGTGATCGAGCCACCAAGGCTCGTGTTAAACAACCCTAGGAAGGTTGTATGTGTGAAGGGGCCGCCCAAAGTAGGCCCCCTCCCGATCTTAACCCTTCTAGGAAAACCCAAGCGTTCCCTATTTCCAAAGCCCCTAGACAAGAGGCCATATGAACACAATATGGACGATAGCAAGTTCCAGGACCACGATTTGTACTCAACCTTTTCAAAAAATAAGAAATCGTGGAACATGTTGTTGAACATGGGCTACACGCCCTACAAAAGTCTAGGGGCACAGAACCAGGGTTTCCTAGAGCCCATCCTTCCTAGGGCCAACCCAAGCCGATATGGGATCGGCTATACTCCCAGAATACCGCCAGAGCCACCCCCTATGACCACCTGGGTCAAGGGTGCCCTGGAACCTGCCTTAGAAGAGACCTACGATTTAGATCTCCTATTCTGAGTCTAATCCATAGTGTTTTCCCTTTGTAGGTATGACGGAAGATTCCTTTTATAAAAATACAAAAACATTTGGAAAACTTAAAATCAAAAAAATCGAAAAGGAAGAAAAGCCAAAAACAATGGAAAAACAAAAACTCGAAAATAGAGTGCTTTGTATAGTTCCTAAGGTTCTTGTTTTACAAAAACCCAAAAAAATCGAAAATTTGGAAAATACCAAAAAGATTTTGTATATAGCTACTCCGGGTAGGACTTTGGCAAAAGAAAGGAATTTCGAAAGAAAGGTTGTCTACATAGCCAGACCAAAAATTTCGAAATTACTTGAAAATCCAAGTACAAAACCAGGTCTTTTTGAAAGTCACGCATCAAATTCCCTCGGGTCTATAGCCCACGAGAATGATCGAAGCCCAGAAGTGGATCCCCTTGAGGAAGATCCCACTTCTGAGCTCCCAGAATTTCATAAAATTCTTGATTTTAAAAGACCTTCCAATTAAGTAGGAGGAGATTTCATAGAAGTGAACCTAGGGGATGATTCAAATCCCAAAACCATCAAAATAGGCGCATGCTTGCATGAACATGAAAGATTAGCATTCATTGCATTTCTACGAACCTATTTAGATATGTTTGCATGGACGTATGAAGACATGCCGGGCATTGTCGAACATCGTCTTCCCTTAGATGCAGGTGTAAAACCCACAAAGCAAAAGCTTAGGAAAATACACCAGAATATACACACGCAAGTCAAAGAGGATTTAGAAGATCTGTTGAAAGCCGGATTTATAAAACCCATTGCGTATTCTGATTGGTTGTCAAACATCGTTGTAGTTCGAAAAACCAATGAGAAAATTTGAATATGCATCGATTTCAGAAACCAGAATAAAGCCACTCTAAAGGATAATTATCCTTTACCAAACATAGATTTGATAGTTGATAGTACTACAAATCATGAAATATTTTCGTTTATGGATGGCTATTCAGGCTATAATCAAATTAAACTAAGTCCACGAGATCAGGGTAAGACCGCCTTCACAACCCCATGGGGCACGTACTGCTATACAGTCATGCCCTTTGGTTTGAAAAATGCCGGCGCAACATACCAACGAGCCATGACCACGATCTTCCATGATCAAATTCATGAGCTCGTAGAAGTATATGTAGATGATCTCTTGGCAAAATCCAAAACCCGATGCACTCATATCAAATGTTTGCAAAAGATTTTCGAAAGGCTTAGGCTTCACAAAGTAAAGCTAAACCCTCAAAAATGTGTATTCGGGGTAGAATTAGGGAAGCTTCTGGGCTTTATGGTGAGCCAAAGGGGTATAGAAGTCAACCCCTCTAAGTGTCGAGCCATCATAGACATGGCTCCACCCTCCAATCTCACCCAAATCCGTAGCCTCCAGGGTCGTTTACAATCCGTTCGCCGATTCATATCGAATCTGGCAACTAGATGCGAACCCTTCAACAAACTGTTGAGGAAGGGCACGAAATTCTTATGGGATGATGAATGCCAGAAGTCCTTCGAGAGACTAAAGGCATACCTGGTTAATCCCCCCGTTTTGAATCCTCCGAAGCAAGGAAAACCGCTTTTACTCTACATCTCCATGCATACGAGTGCTTTACGAGCCCTATTGGCTCAATACGAGGATGACACCCATAAGGAGTTTGCCATCTACTATATTTCGAAAACTCTCTTGGCTTGTGAACGAAATTATCAAGTCATGGAGAAGACGTGCTTGGCCCTAGTCTGGGCCTGCCAGAAATTCAGACACTATTTCCTAGATCATGAGATCTGGATAGTGTCCAAGCTTGATCCAATCAAGCACTTGTTCGAAAAACCCATTCTCACGGGTAGATTGGGTAAATGGCAACTCCTTCTAATGGAGTATGACCTGAAATACCATCACCAGATCTCCATTAAGGGGCAAGCCCTAGTAGATTATGTGGCTGAGTTCCCCTTAGAGGATGCATATCCCACACTTGCTGAAATGCCTGATGAAGGCATATTGCAAAACCATTTCCAAAACCACATTTTGGCAAACAATTTCGAAAACCAAGTGTGGAAAATGCACTTCGATGGGGTACGAAACCAACGAGGGGCTGGTGCTGGGGTCATCCTCATCTCTACTGAAAAGGGCGAGATTCCTATAGCAGTCCGCCTAGACTTCGAATGTTCCAACAATGTAGCTGAGTATGAAGCACTCATACAAGGCTTAAGGATTTTGAAAACCCTAGGGGCATCATGCATCGAGGTCTTTGGAGATTCGCTCCTTGTTATAAACCAGGTTTTGAGAATTTGGCAAGTACGTAAAGAAAAACTACTTCCATATCACGAGTTGGCCACTCGATTGGTCCAGTCCTTCCAATCGTGTAAACTCACACACGTAGAAAGAGAGGACAATGGCATCGCCGATGCCCTCTCCTCCTTGGGTTCAGCCCTAAAGGTCAATCCCATTTCAGGGACCAGATCTTTAGAAATATGGCATGTGCCCCACCCATCCACACACGATCTGGATATTTGCCAAAATAACCCAGACTCTATTGAAAAACCTTGGTTTTATGACATCAAACAGTTTTTAGAAAATGGGGGATTCGCCGAGGATGCCACATCCAAAGATAAGGCATTCATCCGAAAGATTTTGACCCGATACATCATTCTCGGTGGGGTTCTATACAAAAAGAGCTTTATCGGCATTTTGCTTAGGTGTATCGACCTAAAAGAGGCCAGGATAGTGATGCATGAGTTCCACGATGGAGAATGTGGAGGTCATGTTAATGCCAACATGATGGCAATGAAAATACTTAGAGGGGGCTATTTTTGGTCCACCCTGAAAAAGGATTGTCATGATCATGTTAGGAAGTGTCATCCATGTCAAGTGCATGGGCACGCCATTCATATCCCATCATCTGCATTGCATTCCGTGGTCAGCCGCTAGCCATTTACCATGTGGGCGTTTGACATCGTAGGCCCAATATTTCCAAAGGCCTCGAATGGGCATCGATTTATTTTAGCAGCCACGGAGTATTTCTCCAAGTGGGTGGAAGCCATTTCCCTAACCAACGTGCTGGGGCAACATGTGGTGGCTTTCATCCGGAGGAATATCTTGGCTCGATTTGGGGTTACACGAGACCTTGTATCTGATAATGGCACCCCATTCAAGAATGAGGGGATGGTTAAGTTGTGCAACACGTATGGCATAACTCACCACTTCTCCTCGCCCTACTACTCTCAAGGCAACGGCCAAGCCGAAGCCACAAACAAGACTCTCATTAGCATAATTGAGAAAACCTTAGAGAAGGGTAGGACGTGGCACGAGAAGTTGGATGAAGCCTTATGGGCTTATAGGACTTCCATCCGGACTCCCACGAATGCCACACCATTCGAATTGGTCTATGGCACAAACGTCATTCTTCCCATTCATACTCAGCTGCATTCATTTCATACATCCATTGCACTCGACCTCCCCCGAGAGACGCTTCAGCATGCTAGGATGGCCGAACTAGATTTGCTAGATGAGAGGCGACTCCTTGCCATGGATCATGCTCGTGCATACCGGCAAAGGATAGCCCAACATTATAGCAAACACATGAGACCTCGCCACTTTGAAGTGGGAGATCTGGTCTTAAAAACCATCCACCATCGTGGCCCACACCCCTTAGGTAAGTGGCGCCCCAACTGGGATGGACCCTATGTTGTACGAGTAACCACTACGAACAATTCATATTGGTTGATCGATGTAGAAGGTAGGAATTTAGCAGATCCTATCAATATTCAATACTTAAAGAAGTATCATGTGTAGGATCTGGATTAAATTCCAGTTTTCGAAAATTGTAAAGGGATAGCTGCCCTGAGACATGTGAATAAGGTGCAAAGGCGAACTCGTGTGACCCTAAGTGAGAGAATTCGCACTTGTGAAAGAGTGGAGTTTTCAAAATTGTGGTTACATTTCAAAATCCTTCTTCTTACAAAGAAAGGCCTAGTTCAACATAGCAAGATACTTGCAAGTAGTACGTGCTATTTCTAAATAGGCTGATCTGGAATGGATCGAGTGTAGGCTTGGGATAAGTCCGCCCCTCTTCTCTTCTACTTCCAAAAGGAAAAACACGGCCCAAACAAAGGGAATTTCCCATTCAAAAGTCTCTTTCCAAAAGAAAGAAATCAGAATTCAAAAGAAAAATCGATTCTCTTATAAAAAAGAGGGATTAAAGAAAAAATACTCCCAAAGGGAGACCCTCTATGAAAAAAGGAAAAAGAGGCCAAAAAGCTCAAAAAGAGCAGTTTTCTGCCTTCTATGCCTTAAACCACGGGACGCTTCAGAAGGGACCGTGGTATCTCTTTCCCATCCCTGGCTTATCCCAAGCTAAAACATGGTTCATTTTGAGGAATCCTAAAGTAAAAATAGGATTTACTTACTTGAATTTCATCTTGTTTGAGAATTCGACATTTCGAGTAAGACGTAGGAATTTGAAATATAGCTTGTTTTCTTATAAAACCTCCGCTAGATAAGCGAGTGATAAGACTCAAACAAGGGCAAATACGAAGAGCTCGAGATCCTTAGGATCGAGACTCAAGACAGTTGTCCCTTTTGTAAATACGAACAGCATAGGGTCTGCTCACACTGAGCAACAGGCCTTGTAAATCTCTAGAGTTCGACCACATCTAGTCTCTGGGAGGTCGCCACTCTGGGAACCGCACCCATATCATCTGCATTCCATGCATGGTACTTGCATAAACATGATCCCATTTAGGACCAGATTCCATACAGATCCCTTTGGCGTGATATCTCCTCCTACTAGGGTTTTAAAAGTGAGATTTTTGCTAAAGATTGGGATGATCCCATATTTCTCGTGGTTAGATATAGGGAGACATTGAAAGGGGTGTTTGTCATCTTTGCCCTTATCCAAATCGATTTGGACAAGGCCAAAGAGGGGCATCTGTAAATACCCCGAAATCCCACGAACTTCTCAAAACGACCTGGTTTTGTAAAAGCAGCCCCAAAGGGCCATTTTTAGTTTGGAAACCCAAGAGCCTTCCAAGCAACCCTGTACATATATTTTGAACTTTATATGTTTAATATGGTTTTTAAAACCTTTTAAAAAACATATTTTGAAACCCCGAAGCAGCTTGGCCTAATCAAGACAGGACCAGAGAAGTCAAAGAGAGCCCCGAACCGGAGGACAAGTCGAGCCCGGCACAGCAACTCTCATGTTGAATCCACCCCTAGGATCTCGAACGTCCAAGACCGTATTATCAGCAAAACATTACTCGAAATCAGCTTCAAAAGGCGAAAATAGAAGCGGACGATCATGTTGGCAAAGACCCAACGCAGACGGAGTACTGATGCTGTCAGACCCCGCACAAACCGTTCTTTTCGAACACAGCGTGAAGGAGTCAGAATTCAGTTTGGATTAGATCTGGACCATATATATCCAGATCCTAATCCAAACCCATGTGTGGACTTGGATTTCGATTTGGATCCAAAGATCCAATCTAGTATCCACATCCATGGCCCACATCACCTTCTCATAAACGGAGGTGGGGCCCACTTGAATTTCACGTGGGATTATGGGCATGAGAGAGAGTGGGGGAGGATAAGATTAGAGTGTGTTTGTAATTAAGCTTGACTTGTGTGTCAAGTTTGGGGTTAATCATGTGGGTTAGCCTAGTTAACATGGGTTCAAGCTTGTAATTAGCCAAAACCTAACCTAGGGCTGCACCAACATGATGCAACAAGGTCTATGGGTCATGCAAAGGGAGCTCCTTAATCCAATCCTAACCAAAAACACCTAATCCTGTCCTAATCCTAGCCTAATCACCTAACCCACTTCCCTAATCCCAGCCTAATCCCAACCTAATCACCTAACCCACTTCCCTAATCCTTCCCTAAACCTAGGTTAATTTCCCTAAACCTAACCTAATCCTAGCCTAATCACCTAACCCACCTCACTAAACCTCACCCCAAAACCAACCCACCTAGCTAAACCCTAAACCTCTAAACCACCCCACCTAAACCTAGCACACCTTCTACCCAAAACCCCTTGTATCAAAATATCTGGCCCCTCCCCAAAACTAGCCCACCTTATCACCACACCACCCCTACCTAAACCACCTAACCACCCTCCTAATACCAGCCCCAACCGACTTCTTCAGCCCTATATAAACCCCCCCTCAAGGGGCGGGTTTTCCAAGCTCTCCGATCCCAGTCAGCCCAACCGACTCCATCCCCCATTGCCAACCGAGCCCAGCCAGCCCAGCCACTCCCAGCCAGGTCTTCCACCTGCACCACAGCCAGCCACCACCTTGTTCCACCTACACCACCACACCCCAGCCGGCCAACCACCCGTCGCCACCCTTTTTCATCCGGTCGAACCATCCACTTCAACCACCCGGTTGCTCCTCTTCCATCTGCCGCTTCCCATCACCACTTGGTTAGTATCTCCACCCCACTCCACCTTTTCTTTGCTCCCCCTCCACTCTCAACCACCTACACCACCACCACATCACCCTAACACCAGCCACCTTCCATCCTACCCATTCGGCCAGACCTTAGCCACTCCAACCACCCGCTATTACCCAGCCACTCCACTTAACTCCCTAAGACCTACCCATATCACTTCCCCTTAGCCCCTAACTCCACCTTACCCCATACCCTAGCTAGCCTCCTTCCCATCCACGCTACCCATAGCCACCCTAGCAGTCGGCCACCACCAAGTCCCCCTAGCAGTCGGCCACTCCAACCGACTGTACACACCAACTCGGCCAGCCACCCGTCAGCCTTAGACACTCCCTTAGGCTCCCACTTACACCCTCCCTTAGTGACCCTACTTAGTCACCTTAGCCCCACACACCAAGACACCCCCTTGCTAGCCGCCCGCCACCTTCAAGGCGCCCTTCCCGCGCACCCAAGGCATTCGGCCAGCAGCCCCCCTTGTCGTTCAACTCCGAGGAGCTCCCTCTCGTAGCCCAACGAGAAGGCCAAGCCCACGCTCAAGCAAGGCATCTTCGGACCAGCTATAAGTAAGTGCCTAACTCGGTCCTTAGTTGTATACTTGCTTAAATTAAATTCAATACAGGGTTGTAATAACGGAGCATAGTCTCCCCCCGCTTGTAATAACGTGTCTTGGCACACCCACACACACGTGCACTCTCTTAGTCGTGCACGATTTTGAACACACACGGGTCTAATCAACCCCTAAGATATAAATATATATATATACTTTAACTTACGTAGGGTTTTGCTTAAGTTGGGTGTGTTGTCTTTCAATTCAAGCACTCACACACATTGAGCCTTCGCTCTTATTTGAAAGACCCAAGTAAGGGCCGTGCTATACTATTTGGGTTTCATTTCATGTTGTGTGCGTAGTACTTCAATTCAAGCACCCACACACATTGAGCCTTCGCTCTTATTTGAAAGACCCAAGTAAGGGCCGTGTTATACTATTTGGGTTTCATTTCATGTTGTGTGCGTAGTACTTCAATTCAAGCACTCACACACATTGAGCCTTCGCTCTTATTTGAAAGACCCAAGTAAGGGCCGTGTTATACTATTTGGGTTTAATTTCATGTTGTGTGCGTAGTACTTCAATTCAAGCACTCACACACATTGAGCTTTCGCTCTTATTCCCAAGACCTTAATCAAGGCCATATTGCAAGTTATATTTGGGTTTCATTTCATGTCGTGTGTGTAGTCTTTCAATTCAAGCACGCACCCACATTGAGCCTTCGCTCTTATTTGCAAGACCCGAGTAAGGGCCCATATATACCTTATATACATATCTCCCTTCGGCATTTACATTACAAGTCATTTCCCTTCGGCATTGTCTTTACATTCGGGTTTTCCCTTTGGAGTAGCGTGAGTTTGCATCGCATCTAAGCCATACCATGAGGTAGGATGCATATTGCATCGAAGCAAACCCCGTACTCCCGCTCAAATTTGCCCCATGTAGTGGAGTGTTCATAACACACACCTAGGTTGCCCATAAAGGGATAAAAAGACCCGAATCGCATGTGCAAATCCACGTGATCTAAAAAACTGCAATCGCATTAAAAAGACCCGAATCAGACACCTCGAACCGCTTTCGTAGGCTTTTTCTACCCTAAAACTCGATTTTTAAAGCGTACAGACTGACCCTTGCGCATCGGTGCAAGAAGGTCTACGACGACAAGAGCTCACTAGCTCATAGTCGCCACATTAGAAGTCAAGTTAAAATATATCTTCGCTAGCTTAGGTAAGCTAGCTGGCACACCCTGTTTATACAAATTGGACTTAGACACACGAAAAGGTTCGCCCCAGGCCTAAGAAACCAGGGAGGCACAGATTTTCCTATGTCTACAGTCAGTTCAGGGCTAGGTTTTAGCAGCATCCCCTTGGCCTTGATCCATAGACCTAGTTGCAGCCAGGTTCATGTTGGTGCAGCCCCAAGTTAGGTGTAGGTGCATACAAGCTTAAACCCACACTCTTAGGCTAAACCCACATGATTAACCCAAAACTTGACAAAAAAGTCAAGCCCACTGTAAACACCCTGAAATCCCACGAACTTCTCAAATAACACCTGGTTTTGTAAAAGCAACCCCAAAGGGCTATTTTGAGTCTGGAAACCCAGGAGCTTTCCAAGCAACCCCGTACATAGGTTTAAAACTGTATATGCTTTAAAATATGTATAATATGTTTTAAAACCTTTTAAATACATTTTCAAACCCCACGAAACGGCTTGGCCTGATCAAAGTAGGACCAAAAGAGCTAAAGAGAGCCCGGAACCGGAGCACATGTCGAGCCCGGCACAACAACTCTCGTGTTGAATCCACCCCCAGGATCTCGAACGTCCAAGACCCTGTTATCATAAAAAATCCTTTGAAATCATCTCTAGAAGGTGAAAACAGAAGCCGACGACCATGTTGGCGAAGACCCAATGCAGACGGAGTACTGATGCTGTCAGACCCCGCACAAACCGTTTGTTTCGAACACATCCTGAAGGAGTCAGAATTCAGTTTGGATTGGATCTGGACCATATATATCCAGATCCCAATCCAAACGTATGTGTGGATTTGGATTTGGATCTAGAGATCCAATCCAATATCCACATCCATGGCCCACATCACCTTCTCATAAATGGAGGTGGGGCCCACTTGAAATTCACGTGGGATTATGGGCATGAGAGAGAATGGAGAGGATAAGCATGAGGGGAATTGTATTAAGCTTGACTTGTGTGTCAAGTTTGGGGTTAATCATGTGGGTTAGCCTAATTAGTATGGGTTTAAGCTTGTATTAGCCAAAAACCTAACCTAGGGCTGCACCAACATGATGCAATAAAGTCTATGGGTTATGCAAAGGGAGCTCCCTAACCCAATCCTAAACCAAAACCCCTAATCCTTGCCTTTTACCCTAATCCCAGCCTAATTCTAGCCTAATCACCTAACCCACCTCCCTAATCCCGGCCTAATACCAACCTAATCACCTAACCCACCTCCCTAATCTTCCCTAAACCTAGCCTAATTCCCTTAATCCTAACCTAATCCTAGCCTAATCACCTAACCCACCTCACTAAACCTCACCCCAAAAACCAACCCACCTAGCTAAGCCCTAAACCACTAAACCACCCCACCTAAAACCTAGCACACCATATCCCTAAAACCCCTTAAAACAAAATATCTGGCCCCTCCTCAAAACCAGCCCACCTTATCACCACACCACCACCACCTAACCACCTTACCACCCTCTCAAAACCACCCCCAACCGACCTTGGAAAAACCTATAAACCCCCCACCTAGTGGGCTGGTTTTTCATCTTCTCCCAACCAGCCCTTGGGCCAGCCGAACCCTCTCTCACCTGGCTCTCTTCTTCTACCTCGCGCCACCACTACCTCCCGGCCTGCTCCACTCCACGCCACCACAGTCGCCCAACCAGCTCCCTTCCTTCCACCCGACTGCCCTTCTTCCACACACCGACTTCCCTCACCCATCCGGTTAGTACCTCAACCCAACTCCATCTTCTCTTCTCTCCCCCTCCACTCTCAACCACCCATACCACCACAACACCTCGCCAACACTACCTTCCCGCCACCCTTCCCCATTCGGCCAGACACCACAATCTTCAACCACCCGATCCTCTACCTTTCCCTTTAGTGACACCCCGGCCACCCTACCTTGCTCCCTAGGACCTGCCCCTGTCACTTTCAACCAACCCTTAGCTCCACCTTCCATAGTACCCTAGCTAGCTCCCTCGCCATTCCCAAATACTCCTAGCTACCCCAGCCGACCACCACTTAAAACACCCCCTAGTCGGCCAGCCCCAGCCGACTGCACCCAAGTCACCCGGCCAGCCACACCTTCTTCCTTAGACATCTTCCCTTCAACCACCCCTTAGCGCCACCTTCCCTAGCACCAACCCTATACCTTAGTGACCTTCCTTAATCACTTCAGCCCGAGACACCACGGTAGCACCCCCCTAGCAGCCAGCAAGCTCTAAGGCTCCACAGCCGCGCTCCCTTGTCACCCGGCCAGCACACTCCTTTGTCATGCCATTCCGAGGAGCTCCCTCTTGCAGCCCAAGCTCAAGCAAGTCACCTCCGGACCAGCTATAAGTAAGTGCCTAACTCGGTCCTCATTTGTAGACTTGCTTAAGTTAAATTAAATTTGATACGGGGTTGTAATAACAGAGCATTGTCTCCCCCCGCTTGTAATAACGTGGCTTGGCACAGCCACACACACGTGCACTTGAGCCTACCTCGCTCTTAGTTGTGCACAATTTTGAACACACACGGGCCTAATCAGCCCTTAAGATATAAGTTTATATATATACTTTAAGTTGCGTAGGGATTTGCTTGAGTTGTGTGTGTTGTCTTTCAATTCTCGCACTCACACAAAACAACCCGAATCAAACATCTCAAACCGCTTTCGTAGGTTCTTATACTCAAAAACTCGATTTTAAAAGCATACAGATGTAAACACCCCGAAATCCCACGAACTTCTCAAAACGACCTGGTTTTGTAAAAGCAGCCCCAAAGGGCCATTTTGAGTCTGGAAACCCAAGAGCCTTCCAGGCAACCCTGTACACATATTTTGAACTTTATATGTATAATATAGTTTTAAAAAACCTTTTAAAACACATTTTGAAACCCCGAAACAGCTTCGCCTAATCAAGACATGACCAGAAAAGCCAAAGAGAGCCCGGAACCGGAGCACAAGTCAAGCCCGGCACAACAACTCTCGTATTGAATCCACCCCCAGGATCTCGAACGTCCAAGACCCTGTTATCAGCAAAACATTATTTGAAGTCACCTCCGGAAGGCGAAAACAGAAGCGGACGATCATGTTGGCGAAGACCCAACGCAGATGGAGTATGGATGCTGTCAGACCCCGCACAAACCGTTCGTTTCGAACACAGCCTGAAGGAGTCAGAATTCAGTTTGGATCGGATCTGGACCATATATATCCAGATCCTAATCCAAACCCATGTGTAGACTTGGATTTCGATTTGGATCCAGAGATCCAATCCAGTATCCACATCCATGGCCCACATCACCTTCTCATAAACGGAGGTGGGGCCCACTTGAATTTCACGTGGGATTATGGGCATGAGAGAGAGTGGGGGAGGATAAGATTAGAGTGTGTTTGTAATTAAGCTTGACTTGTGTGTCAAGTTTGGGGTTAATCATGTGGGTTAGCCTAGTTAACATGGGTTCAAGCTTGTAATTAGCCAAAACCTAACCTAGGACTGCACCAACATGATGCAACAAGGTCTATGGGTCATGCAAAGGGAGCTCCTTAATCCAATCCTAACCAAAAACACCTAATCCTGTCCTAATCCTAGCCTAATCACCTAACCCACTTCCCTAATCCCAGCCTAATCCCAACCTAATCACCTAACCCACTTCCCTAATCCTTCCCTAAACCTAGGTTAATTTCCCTAAACCTAACCTAATCCTAGCCTAATCACCTAACCCACCTCACTAAACCTCACCCCAAAACCAACCCACCTAGCTAAACCCTAAACCTCTAAACCACCCCACCTAAACCTAGCACACCTTCTACCCAAAACCCCTTGTATCAAAATATCTGACCCCTCCCCAAAACCAGCCCACCTTATCACCACACCACCCCTACCTAAACCACCTAACCACCCTCCTAATACCAGCCTCAACCGACTTCTTCAGCCCTATATAAACCCCCCCCAAGGGGTGGGTTTTCCAAGCTCTCCGATCCCAGCCAGCCCAGCCGACTCCATCCCCCATTGCCATCCGAGCCTAGCCAGGTCTTCCACCTGCACCATAGCCGGCCACCACCTTGTTCCACCTCCACCAAAACACCCCAGCCGGCCAACCACCCGTCGCTACCCTTTTTCATCCGACCGAACCATCCACTTCAACCACCCGGTTGCTCCATGTAGACACCGAAAATTTTCACTTACGGGTTCTTAGGCCTGAAGTGAACCTTTTCGCAATCTACCTCGCTTTATGGGCGTGCCAGCTAGTTTACTTTAACTAGCAAAGTATGTTTTGAAAATAATCTGACTTTTGAAAGGCGATTGTAGGCAAGCGGGATTTTTACGTCGCAGACCTTCTTGCACCGATGCGCAAGGGTCAGTCTGTACGCTTAGAGACTTCGTTTTGAAACAAGTTTAACTCAAAATATATTTTGAATGAAGAAGTGTTTTAAAACCTTTTGAAAACCATGCATTTGGGCGATTTTGACTTTGTAAGGGTTGGACGACCCTAAGTCTTACACGATTTGATTCGGGTTTGTACGATTCTCAGATTTTAGATCACGTGGATTTGCACGTGCCTAAGTCTTTCTTTTTATCCCTTTATGGGCCACCTAGGTGTGTGTTATGAACACTCCACTACATGGGGCGAATTTGAGCGGGAGTACGGGGCTTGCTTCGATGCAATATGCGTCCTACCTCGTGGTATGGCGTAGATGCAATGCAAACTCACGCTACTCCAAAGGGAAAACCCGAAATTAAAAGACAATGCCGAAGGGAAATTGCCGAAGGGAAATAACCGAAGGGAAATGACTTGTAAAATAAATAGCCGAAGGGAAATGACTTGTAAAGTAAATAGCGGAAGGGGAAATATGGCTATATCTTAAGAGCGGAAAGGCTCAATTGTGTAAGTGTGTGTCGTGTATATATTGAAAGACAACGCACACGACTTGAACCTTAAAACCCGAATCTTAAAGACGTAGCCGAAAGAAATACTTTATATAGAGTATATGTAGGGGCCCTTACTTGGGTCTTGTAAATAAGAGCGAAGGCTCAATGTGTGTGCGTGCTTGAATTGAAAGAATTACACACACAACATGAAATGAAACCCAAATATAAATTGCAGTATGCCTTGACTAAGGTCTTGGGAGTAAGAGCGAAAGCTCAATGTGTGTGAGTGTAGAATTGAAGTACTACGCACACGACATAAATGAAACCCAAATATAACTGCAATAAGGCCTTTACTAAGGTCTTGGGAGTAAGAGCGAAGGCTCAATGTGTGTGCGTGTGGAAAATGGAAAGACAACACACACGACTTAATTAAAAACCCCCTTGACTTAAAATATATAAATATAACTATATATTAAGGGCTTGTTAGGCCCGTGTGTGTGCAAAAGGTGTGCAGCTAAGAGCGGAAAGGCTCAAGTGCACGTGGGTGTTTGTGTGGCAAACCACGTTATTACAATCGGGGGGAGACAAAGCTCCTTTACTACAACCCCGTATCAAAATTTAATAAAACACCAAATGTAAGGACTTACAACTCACCTAGCCCGCTATGTGGGGTGTGTCTAGGACGTGTACGCCTTGCGTGTGGAGCCCGGATCACATGGAAGTGGAACCGGCTAGCTTGGAGGTGTTTGAGAACCTTTGAGGACTTGGGAGAGGTGTTTTAGTAGGCTTTGTATGGGCCTGGTTTGGGATAACTCGAGTTGGGTTCTAGGGGAGCTTGGGGCAACTCGGGCTGTCTTGGTGCAGCCCGGGGTTTTGCCTTGCAAGGGGGTGCCTTAGGAGGACTCGAGCCAAGGTGGTTCGAGTTATGTTTTTAGGGGAAACCCTAACTAGGTTAGGTTCAGTCAGTCAAGGCCAAGGCAGGCCGACCAGGGCTGAGCTAGGGCTCGGCCTGGCTGGGTGGAGTCATGGCTAGAGGTAGGTGGGTTCAAGGAAACGGCCTGCCTTGTGGCAGGCCGGAGCTTTAGTGATGTGGATGATACACGGCCTGCCCCAGCAGGCCGTGGGCTTGGGGGTGAAGGAAGGGACACGGCCTGCACTAGCAGGCCGTGGGGTTTCTAGGGAGATGTGGCCTGCCGAGTGGCAGGCCCTGCCCTTGGTAAAGGAGGGGAAGCCCGGCCTGCACTAGCAGGCCGTGGGCTTGTAGGGAGAGGGCCTTCCGAGTGGCAGGCCTTTGCGGGTTTTCGGTAAGAAGTGACCTGCCGAGTGGCAGGCCCTGGCTGGGTTTAGATGAGGCACGGCCTGCACCAGCAGGCCGTGGGTTTATTAAAGGGAATGGCCTGCCAAGGAGAAGGCCATTGGGTTTGGTTTGGGGCAAGGGATGGTGGCGAAGTGGGTTTCGGTTAAAGGCAGGTTAGGGGCGGCGGTTTGTAGGTGGTGGTAGGCTAGTCGAGGTAGGTGAGGTGCAGGTGGAGTTGGGTGGTTAAGGGCAGGTGGTGGTAGGCTTAGGTAGTGCAGGTCAGGGTGGGTTTTTGGTTGAGGCGGTGATAGGTAGGTTCGGCCAGGCTGCGGCCGGTGGTGGGGGCGGCGACTAAGGGATGTTGGTTGGTGGCGAGGTGGGGTTCGGCCAGCTAGGGCAGGTCGGTTGGGAAAGGGGTTTTGTGAAGTTCGGCCAGCTCTTGGCTGGACTTACTTGGGGCGGTTTAGGGTCAGTTAGGTGTAGGTGGGTTCATATGGGTTAGGTTTAGAAGGGTAAAGAGAAGGGCTAGGTTTAGTTTGAGGCTTACCTTAGGTGCAGCCCACTAGGTCCAGCCACCTCCAATCGGTCCAGCCCACTTCCACGCCCGCGGTCCACCTCTTGGTGCAGCTAGGCTCGAGTTGGTGCAGCCCCCTTGATCTAGCCTTGGCCAACATGGCTCAAGCCCACTTCACTCATGAGCCCACATGGCTAGGTTTATCACTCCCTCTCTCTCCTCCCAAGTATTTGCATGAACCCTTTACATGGACCCCCTCACCTCTATTTATAGAGATTTGAGGTGGGTCTTGGATTTGGGTTTGGGTTTGGGGTTTGGATCCATACCCAAATCCAAACACTATTTGGATCTGGATATTGGATCTCGGATATTTTGAGATCTGTATCCGATCCAAACCCAATATTTTTATGGATACGGATCTGGATATTTTGATCCAAATCCGATCCAATCCAAACACTATTTGGATCCAATCCAAATCCAAACACTATTTGGATCGACCCAAACACTATTTGGATTGGCCCAAATCCAAACACTATTCATTACATGGATTTGGATCTGGATATATATGGTCCAGATCCAAATCAAAATTTCTTCGGACAGTCCTTCTTGGCTTCTTGAGGCGAACGATCTGTGCGGGCACTGGCTTCATCAGCGCTCCGTCTGGTGCTGGGTTTTCCCCAACTTTGTCGTTCGGACTCCGTTTCGCCGTTCTGGACTTCGTTGAGCTTTTCATCAAATGGGCTCTACTTTCTTTTGTTTTTTTATCAGGGAGTGGCTTCTGAAGCTCTGGGCTTGAATCCTCTTCGGGCCTAGGGTCTTCTTTTGCCTTCTGTACCTGTTTTCACATTTCAAAACAGGTCGTCGTTTTGGCTCAAATGAGCTTCTTGGTGTTTCGAGAGTTTTTGAAAAATAGAAGATTTGGGGTGTTTACACTCCTCTTCCATCCGCCGCTTCCCATCACCACCCGGTTAGTATCTCCACCCCACTCCACCTTTTCTTCGCTCCCCCTCCACTCTCAACCACCTACACCACCACCACATCACCCTAACACCAGCCACCTTCCATCCTACCCATTTGGCCAGAACTTAGCCACTCCAACCACCCGCCAGTACCTAGCCACCCTAGCTATACCCGATCACTCCACTTAACTCCCTAAGACCTACCCATATCACTTCCCCTTAGCCCCTAACTCCACCTTACCCCATACCCTAGCTAGCCTCCTTCCCATCCACGCTACCCATAGCCACCCTAGCAGCCGGCCACCACCAAGTCCCCCTAGCAGTCGAACACTCCAACCGACTGTACACACCCACTCGGCCAGCCACCACCAAGTCCCCTTGCTAGCCGCCGGCCACCTTCAAGGCACCCTTCCCGCGCACCCGAGGCATCCGGCCAGCAGCCCCCCTTGCCGTTCAACTCCGAGGAGCTCCCTCTCGCAGCCCAAGGCGAAGGCCAAGCCCACGCTCAAGCAAGGCATCTTCGGACCAGCTATAAGTAAGTGCCTAACTCGGTCCTTACTTGCTTAAAATTAATTCGATATGGGGTTGTAATAACGGAGCATAGTCTCCCCCCGCTTGTAACAACGTGGCTTGGCACACCAAAAACAGCCCATCTCTAGTGGTCGACCACCTTCAAGGCGCCTCTTCCGCGTGCCAAGGACACTCGGCCAGCACCTCTTGCCGTTCAACCTCGCGGAGCTCCCTTTTACAGCCCAAGGCGAAGGCCAAGCCCACGCTCAAGCAAGGCATCTTCGGACCAGTTATAAGTAAGTGCCTAACTCGGTCCTTAGTTGTACACTTACTTAAATTAAATTCGATACGGGGTTGTAATAACGGAGCATAGTCTCCCCCCGCTTGTAATAACGTGGCTTGGCACACCAACACACACGTGCACTCTCTTAGTCGTGCACAATTTTGAACACACACGGGCCTAATCAGGCCCTAAGATATAAATATATATATATAGGCTTTTTCTACCCTAAAAACTCGATTTTTAAAGCATACAGACTGACCCTTGCACATCGGTGCAAGAAGGTCTGCGATGACAAGTGCTCACTTGCTCACAGTCGCCACGTTAGAAGTTAGGTTAAAATATATCTGCGCTAGCTTAGGTAAGCTAGCTGGCACGCCCTGTTTATTCAAATAGGATTTAGACACACGAAAAGGTTCGCCCCAGGCCTAAGAAACCAGGGAGGCAGAGATTTTCCTGCGTCTACAGAGATTGGCACGCCCGGTGGGACGTGAGTCTTTCAAAAAAAATCGAGTTGAGTCTAGAAGCTTGCGAAAAATTTTCAAAGAGGTGTCATTTTTAACTTTGTTTTCTTTGCTTGTACTTAGGAAAATTTGAAAAAGCTTGAAAAGCATGTCAAAATCCAATCCAAGTGAAGTGTCGAGCCAAGGCTCATGCGCATCAAGTTCTCACTCTAGGAGGATTTTCAAAAACAAGATCAAACTAGATGAAATCGAGGACCTGAGAAGGGAATTTGAGGCCAAAATCGATGCTCTCAGCCAAGAGGCTGAAGTAGGTGATTCCTGTTCATCAAACGGTGAACAAAGGCCTAAGAAAAAATCTGAAAAACCTCGCAAGCACAAAGAGGCCTCCGTAATGGAAAGCAACCAATACCACGAGTCCTTCACACAAAAGGACCGTAAAGCCCTACAGCAGTTGCTGAAAGGGCAAAACAAAGAGAAAAGAAGCTACGCCCTGTCTGATTTCCTTCCTATGGATTACGAAACAGATAGTGACGATGAAATACCAAACTTCCATCGGTATGATGGCATGGGAGACCCTAGGTCTCACTTGCAACTTTTCTCGCGTCGAGCCCATAAGAAGAAAAAGGACTTGATGAAATGGGTGTATTGGTTCCCTTTATCCCTTAAAGGCACAGCTGCCAAATGGCTGGCTTCCTATGACTTAAGTCAGTTCGCTACCTTTGAAGAGTTAGCGAACTGCTTCATGCAAAGATTTGCACACAATGTAGAAGTCACGCCAACCCTAAATACCTTAAGGGATACAAAGCAAGGCATGAACGAGGACGTACATGCCTTCATTATACGATGGAGGTCACTTTTGGGCCAAGTGCGAGAGCCCATATCCGAAGGATGCGCAGTCATGCTCATCCTAGATAACTTTAAAAGCGAGTTAAAAACCCTTCTCTCGCTCCATGAGATCTCAACTTTCCATAAGTAGATCAGAAAGGCATCCCTTTTCGAAACCAACTTGAGAAAAGGGACATACGATCACTTATGGAAAGGAAGTGCCGTTTCTAAAACCCGCTTGGAAAAGCCCATCACTTATGGGCTACCCACGATGGACAAAGGGGCAAAGCCCTATAAAATTGCCAATATCCGGGTGGATCCAGGCATGGCAGGCACTTCCAAAAATTTTAAAAAACTAGAAAACAAAAGGGAGCGAACCTTTCAAAAACCGATTGAAAAATGAGAATATACACCACTGGGGCAACCTGTGTCGGAGGTCCTAGACCTCCTACTTGCCCAAGGCATGATAGAACTTCCCGAAATCCCCGAAGGAGTCACTTCCAAAGGGGGGTATTTAAATTGATTTTGTAAGTATCATCGGCTCAAGGGCCATGATACCAAACGTTGTTTCTCCCTTCTAAATAAAATTGAGAACTTGATAGTGGAGGGCCGGCTCTAGGTCACTGCGGAACCTGAGCCACCTCAAGCTATCTTCAAAGAACCCTTTCCCCAACACGGCAGTGGCAGTAGGAAAGGTGTAGACGCGCGAAAATCCCCGCCTCTTTCGCCTTTTTCAGGGCTTGGAGCGAATCCTCTC
Source organism: Brasenia schreberi (assembly GCA_036023115.1). Taxonomy (NCBI): domain Eukaryota; kingdom Viridiplantae; phylum Streptophyta; class Magnoliopsida; order Nymphaeales; family Cabombaceae; genus Brasenia; species Brasenia schreberi. Next base: position 18,005,634 of record JAYKKT010000059.1, read on the forward strand.
ATGTGTCTAAGGCCTATGTATGCAAACAGGGCGTGCCAGCTAGCTTACCTAAGCTAGCGAAGATATTTTTAACACTGACTTCTAAACGTGGCGACTGTGAGCAAGTAAGCTCTTGTCGTCGTAGACCTTCTTGCACCGATGCGCAAGGGTCAGTCTGTACGCTTTGCAAAAATCGAGTTTTTGGAGAGAAAGTCTATGAAGCGGTTCGAGGTGTCTATTTCGGGTCTTTAAGATGCGATTGCATGTTTTAGATCACGTGGATTTGCACGTGCCTAAGTCTTTTCTTTTATCCCTTTTCGGGCCACCTAGTTTGTGTGTTATGAACACTCCACTACATGGGCGAATTCGAGCAGGGCTTGCTTCGATGCAATATGCGTCCTACCTCGTGGTATGGCGTAGATGCAATGCAAACTCACGCTACTCCAAAGGGAAAACCCGAAACGTAAAGACAATACTGAAGGGAAATGACTGAAGGGAAATAACCGAAGGGAAATAACTGAAGGGAAATAAGCGAAGGGAAATATGTATATAGATTATGTATATGAGCCCTTACTCGGGTCTTACAAATAAGAGTGAAGGCTCAATGTGGGTGCGTGCTTGAATTGAAAGACTTACACACACGACATGAAATTAAACCCAAATATAAATTGCAGTATGGCCTTGACTAAGGTCTTGGGGAGTAAGAGCGAAGGCTCAATGTGTGTGAGAGTGCTTGAATTGAAGTACTACACACACGACATAAATGAAACCCAAATATAACTGCAATAAGGCCTTTACTAAGGTCTTGGGAGTAAGAGCGAAGAATCAATGTGTGTGAAAGTGCTTGAATTGAAAGACTTACTCACACGACATGAAATGAAACCCAAATAGTATAGGTTGGCCCTTACTTGGGTCTTTCAAATAAGAGCGAAAGCTCAATATGTGTGAGAGTGCTTGAATTGAAAGACTTACTCACACGACATGAAATAAAAACCCAAATAGTATAGGTCGGCCCTTACTTGGGTCTTTCAAATAAGAGCGAAAGCTCAATGTGTGTGAGAGTGCTTGAATTGAAAGACAACGCACCCAACTTAAACAAAAACCCTTCGAAAATGAAAGTATATATATACACTTATGTATTAGGGGCTGATTAGGCCCATGTGTGTTCAAAATCGTGCACGACTAAGAGAGTGCACGTGTGTGGTTGTGCCAAGCCACGTTATTACAAGCGGGGGGAGACTATGCTCCGTTATTACAACCCCGTATCAAATTGAATCTCAAGCAAGTATACAACTAAGGACCGAGTTTAGGCACTTACGAGTAGCTGGTCCGTAGAGGCCTTGCTTGAGCGTGGGCTTGGGCTTCGCCTTGGGCTACAAACGGGAGCTCCGCGAGGATAGGTGACCAAAGGTGCTGGTCGGCTGCAAGTGGGGCGCGGGATGGGTGCCTCGAAGGTGGCCGGCTGCAAATGGGTGTAGCCTCGATGTGGGGGGTTAAAGGGGCTGGACCAAGTGAGTGCTTAGGGTCACTAGGATAGTCGAGTGTTTAGGGAAGGTGGACCTAAAGGGGAAGTTTATGGGAAGGCCAAATGGGACACCTAGGGGAAGGCCGAATGGGATAGGATGGTTAGGTAGTGGCCGGTAGTTTGGGCTATGCTAGGTTCGGCTAAGTGAAAAGGGTGGTGGCAAAGGCTGAGATGATGATAGGGTGGGTGGCTAGGAGTGGAGAGGTAGTAGAGAAGGGTTTAGGTAGAGTTAGAGAATGCTTATCGAATGGGGAGAGGCGGTGGATGAAGAGAGAAGCAGCCGGATGTGGGAGCTCGGCTGGTTCGGTTGGGTGAAGGGGGTGGCGTCCGGCTGGGGGATGGTGGCTCAATTTTTTGCAAAATCTCAATTTATAAACTCTGGTAGGAGGAGATATCACGCCAAAGGGTTTTCTATAGAATCTGGTCCTAAAATGGGATCATGTTCATGCAAGTACCATGCGTGGAATGCAGATGACATGGGTGTGGTGCCAAGAGTGGCGACCTCCCAGAGACCAGATGTGGTCGAACTCTAGAGACTTACAAGGTCTATTGCTCCAAGTGAGCAAATCCTATGTTGTTCGATGTTCAGCTTTCAAAACTTATTTACAAAAGCTATTTACAAAAGGGACAACTGTCTTGAGCCTCGATCCTAAGGATTTCGAGCTCTTCGTGCTTGCCCTTGTTTGAGTCTTAACACTCGCTTATCTAGCAGAGGTTTTATAAGAAAACAAGCTTCATTTCGAATTCCTACGCCTTACTCGAAACGTCGAATTCTCAAACAAGATGAAATTCAAGTAAGTAAATCCTATTTTTACTTTAGGACTCCTCAAAACGAACCATGCTTTAGCTTGGGATAAGCCAGGGATGGGAAAGAGATACCACGGTCCCTTCTGAAGTGTCCCGTGGTTTAAGGCATAGAAGGCGGAAGACTGCTCTTTTTGAGCGTTTTGGCCTCTTTTTCCTTCTTCTTTTTTTTCATAGAGGGTCTCGCTTTGGGAGTATTTTTTCTTTAATCCCTCTTTTTCATAAGAGAATCGATTTTCCTTTTAGAAGTCTGGTTTCTTTCTTTTGGAAAGAGACTTTGAATGGGAAATTCCCTTTTGTTTTGGGCCTTTGTTTTCCTTTCGGAAGAAGAAGAGAAGAGGGGAGGACTTATCCCAAGCCTACACTCGATCCATTCTAGATCAGCCTATTTAGAAATAGCACGTACTACTTGCAAGTATCTTGCTATGTTGAACTAGGCCTTTCTTTGTAAGAAGAAGGATTTTGAAATGCAACCACAATTTTGAAAACTCCACTCTTTCACAAGTGCGAATTCTCTCACTTAGGGTCACACGAGTTCGCCTTTGCACCTTATTCACATGTCTCAGGGCAGCTATCCCTGTAAAGTTTTCGAAAACTGGAATTTAATCCAGATCCTACACATGATACTTCTTTAAGTATTGAATATTGATAGGATTTGCTAAATTCCTACCTTCTACATCGATCAACCAATACGAATTGTTCGTAGTGGTTGCTCGTACAACATAGGGTCCATCCCAGTTGGGGCGCCACTTGCCTAGGGGGTGTGGGCCACGATGGTGGATGGTTTTTAAGACCAGATCTCCCACTTCAAAGTGGCGAGGTCTTATGTGTTTGCCATAATGTCGGGCTATCCTTTGCCGGTATGCACGAGCATGATCCATGGCAAGGAGTCGCCTCTCATCTAGCAAATCTAGTTCGGCCATCCTAGCATGCTGAAGCGTCTCTAGGGGGAGGTCGAGTGCTATGGATGTATGAAATGAATGCAGTTGAGTATGAATGGGAAGAATGGCGTTTGTGCCATAGATCAACTCGAATGGTGTGGCATTCGTGGGAGTCCGGATGGAAGTCCTATAAGCCCATAAGGCTTCATCCAGCTTCTCATGCCACGTCCTACCCTTCTCTAAGGTTTTCTCAATAATACTAATGAGAGTCTTGTTTGTGGCTTCGGCTTGGCCATTGCCTTGAGGGTAGTAGGGCGAGGAGAAGTGGTGAGTTATGCCATACGTGTTGCACAACTTAACCATCCGCTCGTTCTTGAATAGGGTACCATTATCAGACACAAGGTCTCGTGGAACCCCAAATCGAGCCAAGATATTCCTCCGGATGAAAGCCACCACATGTTGCCCCATTACATTGGTTAGGGAAACGGCTTCCACCCACTTGGAGAAATACTCCGTGGCTGCTAAAATAAATCGATGCCCATTCGAGGCCTTGGGAAATATTGGGCCTACGATGTCAAACGCCCACATGGTAAATGGCCAGGGGCTGACCACGGAATGCAATGCAGATGAAGGGATATGAATGGCGTGCCCATGCACTTGACATGGATGACACTTCCTAACATGATCGTGACAATCCTTTTTTAGGGTGGACCAAAAATAGCCCCCTCTAAGTATTTTCATTGCCATCATGTTGGCATTAACATGACCTCCACATTCTCCATTGTAGAACTCATGCATCACTATCCTAGCCTCCTCTAGGTCGATACACCTAAGCAGAATGCCGGTAAAACTCTTTTTGTATAAGACCCCACCCAGAATGGTGTATCGGGTCGAAATCTTACGAATGAATGCCTTATCTTTGGATGTGGCATCCTCGGTGAATCCCCCATTTTCTAAAAATTGTTTTATGTCATAGAACCAGGGTTTTTCAATAGACTCTGGGTTGTTTTGGCAAATATCCAAGTCGTCTGTGGATGGATGGGTGTAGACGCGCGAAAATCCCCGCCTCTTCGCCTCTTTCGTGGCTTGGAGTGGATCTTATCGTGCGTCTAAGGCCTATGTATACAAACAGGGCGTGCCAGCTAGCTTACTTAAGCTAGCGAAGATATATTTAACACTGACTTCTAAACGTGGCGACTGTGAGCAAGTGAGCTCTTGTCGTCGCAGACCTTCTTGCACCGATGCGCAAGGGTCAGTCTGTACGCTTTTGCAAACATCGAGTTTTGGGGAGAAAGTCTACGAAACGGTTCGAGGTGTCTATTTCGGGTCTTTAAGATGCGATTGCATGTTTTAGATCACGTGGATTTGCACGTGCCTAAGTCTTTTCTTTTATCCCTTTTTGGGTCGCCTAGTTTGTGTGTTATGAACACTCCACTACATGGGCGAATTCGAGCGGGGGTTGCTTCGATGCAATATGCGTCCTACCTCGTGGTATGGCGTAGATGCAATGCAAACTCACGCTACTCCAAAGGGAAAACCCGAAATGTAAAGACAATACTGAAGGGAAATAACAGAAGGGAAATAACCGAAGGGAGATACGTATATATCTTATGTATATGAGCCCTTACTCGGGTCTTGCAAATAAGAGCGAAGGCTCAATGTGGGTGCGTGTTTGAATTGAAAGACTTACACACACGACATGAAATTAAACCCAAATATAAATTGCAGTATGGCCTTGACTAAGGTCTTGGGAGTAAGAGCGAAGGCTCAATGTGTGTGAGAGTGCTTGAATTGAAGTACTACACACACGACATAAATGAAACCCAAATATAACTGCAATAAGGCCTTTACTAAGGTCTTGGGAGTAAGAGCGAAGGCTCAATGTGTGTGAAAGTGCTCGAATTGAAAGACTTACTCACACGACAAGAAATGAAACCCAAATAGTATAGGTCGGCCCTTACTTGGGTCTTTCAAATAAGAGCGAAAGCTCAATGTGTGTGAGAGTGCTTGAATTGAAAGACTTACTCACACGACAAGAAATGAAACCCAAATAGTATAGGTCGGCCCTTACTTGGGTCTTTCAAATAAGAGCGAAAGCTCAATGTGTGTGAGAGTGCTTGAATTGAAAGACAACGCACCCAACTTAAACGAAACCCTTCGAAAACGAAATATATATGTACACTTATATATTAGGGGCTGATTAGGCCCGTGTGTGTTCAAAATCGTGCACGACTAAGAGAGTGCACGTGTGTGGTTGTGCCAAGCCACGTTATTACAAGCGGGGGGAGACTATGCTCCGTTATTACAACCCCGTATCAAATTGAATTTCAAGCAAGTGTACGACTAAAGACCGAGTTTAGACACTTACGAGTAGCTGGTCCGTAGAGGTCTTGCTTGAGCGTAGGCTTGGCCTTTGGCTGCAAGTGGGAGCTCCACGATGGTAGGTGGTCAAGGGTGCTGGCCGGCTGCAAGTGGGGCGCGGGATAGACGCCTCGAAGGGGGCCGGTGGCAAGTAGGCGGCGCCTCCAAGTAGGGAGTTTAGAGTGGCTGAATAAGTGGGTCTTAGGGTCACTAGGGAAGTTAGGTACTTAGGGAAACTGGACCTAAAAGGTGAGCTAGTGGGAAGGCCAAAGAGGACACCTAGGGGTGTTGGCCGAATGGGAGATGGTGGCTAAGTAGTGGCCAGCCACTTGGGTTATCCTAGGTTCGGCTAGGCTTAGGTGGTGGCGGCAAAGGGGCTGAGCTGAAGGGAAGATGGGTGGCTAAGAGTGGAGAGGTGGTAGAGAGTGGCTTTGAGGGAGTTAGGGGGAACTTACCGAATGGGGAGGAGTGGCGGATGGAGTGGGAGAGTGGCGGGCAGGTGGCTGTCGGCTGGTGGAGTTGGGGGAAGATGGTGGCGTCCGGCTGGGTGGCAGTGGTGGTGGACGGAAGAGGGAAGGTGGCGGAGCAGGTGGCGGCTGGTGGAGGAGCTGGAGCTGCTGGGGAGTGGTCCCGGCTGGATGAGAAATGGGAGAAGGAGAGGACCCGGCTGGATGGAAGGGGTGGTTCCCACTTGGAAAACCCGCCCACAATGGGGGGTTTAAATAGGGGATGGGTAGGTCGGTTAGGGCTGGGCTGTGGGTAGTGGTTAGGTGGTTTAGGTAGGGTAGTATGTAGATAAGGTGGGCTGGATGGGGTTGGGCCAGATATTTTAAAACTAGGTGTTTTGATAAATCGTGGGCTAAGGGTGGTTTAGGGGTTTAGGGCTAGGTTAGGTGGTTGGGTTTTAGGGTGAGGTTTAGTGAGCTAGGTTAGGTGATTAGGCTAGGTTTAGGCTAGGATTAGGAAAATTAATCTAGGTTTAGGGAAGGATTAGGGAAGTGGGTTAGGTGATTAGGTTGGGATTAGGCCGGGATTAGGGAAGTGGGTTAGGTGATTAGGTTCAGATTAGGGGTGGATTAGGGGTTTAGGCTAGGTTTAGGCATTTTGGGTTAGGTTTAGGTGAAGGAGCTCCCTTAGCATGGCCCATAGACCTTGATCACCCCATGTTGGTGCAGCCCTAGGTTAGGTTTTAGCTAATTACAAGCTTAAACCCACTCAATTAGGCTAACCCACAAGATTAAACCCAAACTTGACACACAAGTCAAGCTTAATACAACACTCTTGATATTTTTCACCCCCACTCTCTCTCATGCCCAATATCCCACGTGAATTTCAAGTGGGCCCCACCTCCCTTTATGAGAAGGTGATGTGGGCCATGGATATGGATATTGGATTGGATCTCTGGATCCAAATCCAAATCCAAGTCCACATATGGGTTTGGATTGGGATCTGGATATATATGGTCCAGATCCAATCCAAACTGAACTCTGACTCCTTCGAGCTGGGTTCGAGACGGACGATTTGTGCGGGGCCTGACAGCATCAGTACTCCGTCTGCGTTGGGTCTTCGCCAACATAGTCGTCCGCCTCCGTTTCTGCCTTCCGGAGATGACTTCAAATGCTTTTTTGATAAGAACAGGGTCTTGGACGTTCGAGATCCTGGGATGTGAATCAGATGCAAGAGTTGCTGTGCCGGGCTTGACAGGTGCTCCGGTTCCGGGCTCTTCTTGGCTCTCCTGGTCCTGTCTTGATCGGGCCAAGCCACTTTGGGGTTTCAAAACATGTTTTAAAAGGGTTTTCAAAAGCTATATTATATGTTTTTGAAAGATAAAGTTTAAAACATATATACAGGGTTTGTTTGGAAGGCTCCTGGGTTTCCAAACTCAAAAATGGCCCTTTGGGGCTGCTTGTATAAAACCAGATTCGTTTAAGAAATTCGTGGGATTTCGGGGTGTTTACAATGGGGCGCATGCCATATTTCCAAAGATCTAGTCCCTGAAATGGGATCGACCTTGAGGGCTGAACCCAAGGAGGAGAGGGCATCGGCGATGCCATTGTCCTCTCTTCCTACGTGTGTGAGTTTACACGACTGGAAGGATTGGACCAATCGAGTGGCCAACTCGTGATATGGAAGTAGTTTCTCATTACGTACTTGCCAAATTTTTAAAACTTGGTTTATGACAAGGAGCGAATCTCCAAAGACCTCGATGCATGATGCCCCTAGAGTTTTCGAAATCCTTAAGCCTTGTATGAGTGCTTCATACTCAGCTACGTTGTTGGAACATTCGAAATCTAAGCGGACTGCTATGGTAATCTCGCCCTTTTCAGGGGAGATTAGGATGATCCCGGCACCAGCCCCTCGTTGGTTTCGTGCCCCATTGAAGTGCATCTTCCACACTTGGTTTTCGAAAGAATTTGCCAAAATGTGGTTTTGAAAATGGTTTTGCAATATGCCTTCATCAGGCATTTCGACAAGAGTGGGATATGTGTCCTCTAAGGGGAATTCAACCACGTAATCTGCTAGGGCTTGCCCCTTAATGGAGATCTGGTGATGGTATTTCAGATCATACTCCATTAGAAGGAGTTGCCATTTGCCCAATCTACCCATGAGAATCGGTTTTTCGAACAAGTGCTTGATTGGATCAAGCTTGGACACTATCCAGATCTCATGATCTAGGAAATAGTGTCTGAACTTCTGGCAGGCCCAGACTAGGGCCAAGCACGTCTTCTCCATGGCTTGATAATTTCGTTCATAAGCCAAGAGAGTTTTTGAAATATAGTAGATGGCATACTCCTTATGGGTGTCATCCTCGTATTGAGCCAACAGGGCTCCTAAAGCGTTTACATGCACGGAGATGTATAATAAAAGTGGTTTTCCTTGTTTTGTAGGATTCAAAACGGGGGGATTAACCAAGTATGCTTTCAGTCTCTCGAAGGACTTTTGGCATTCGTCATCCCATAAGAATTTCGTACCCTTCCTCAACAGTTTGTTGAAGGGTTCGCATCTAGTTGCCAGATTCGATATGAATCGGCGCACAGATTGTAATCGACCCTGGAGGCTACGGATTTGGGTGAGATTGGAGGGTGGAGCCATGTCTATGATGGCTCGACACTTAGAGGGGTCAACTTCTATTCCCCTTTGGCTCACCATAAAGCCTAGAAGCTTTCCTGATTCTACCCCGAACACACATTTTTGAGGGTTTAGCTTTACTTTGTAAAGCCTAAGCCTTTCGAAAATCTTTTGTAAACATTCGATATGGGTGCATCGGGTTTTGGATTTCGCCAGGAGATCATCTACATACACTTCTACAAGCTCATGAATTTGATCATGGAAGATCGTGTTCATGGCTCGTTGGTATGTTGCGCCGGTATTTTTCAAACCAAAGGGCATGACTGTATAGCAGTACGTGCCCCATGGGGTTGTGAAGGCGGTCTTACCCTGATCTCGTGGACTTAGTTTGATTTGATTATAGCCTGAATAGCCATCCATGAATGAAAACATTTCATGATTTGCAGTACTATCGACTATCAAATCTATGTTAGGTAAAGGATAATTATCCTTTGGAGTGGCTTTATTCAGGTTTCTGAAATCGATGCATATTCGAATTTTCCCATTGGTTTTTCGAACTACCACGATATTTGACAACCAATCAGAATACGCAATGGGTTTTATAAATCCGGCTTTTAGCAGATCTTCTAAACCCTCTTTGACTTGTGTGTGTACATTCGGGTGTATTTTCCTAAGCTTTTGCTTTATCGGTTTTACACCTATATCTAAGGGAAGACGATGCTCGACAATGCTGGGATCTATGCCCGGCATGTCTTCATACGTCCATGCAAACACATCTAAATAGGTTCGTAGAAATGCAATGAATGCTAACTTTTCAGTTTCATGCAAGCATGCGCCTATTTTGATGGTTTTGGGATTGGAATCATCCCCTAGGTTCACCTCTACGAAATCTCCTCCTACTGATTGGGAAGGTCTTTCAAAATCGAGAATTCTATGAAATTCTAGGAGCTCAGAAGTGGGATCTTCCTCAAGGGGATCCACTTCTGGGCTTTGATCATTCTCGTGGGCTATAGACCCGAGGGAACTTGATGCGTGGTTTTCAAAATGACCTGGTTTCGTACTTGGATTTTCGAGTGATTTCGAAATTTTTGGTCTGGCTATGCAGACGACGCTTTTTTCGAAATCCTTTTCTTTTGCCAAAGTCTTCCCAGGAGCAGCTATGTACAAAATCTTTTTGGTATTTTCCAAATTTTCGATTTTTTTGGGTTTTTGTAAAACAAGAACTTTGGGAACTATACAAAGCACTCTTTTTTTGAGTTTTTGTTTTTCCATTGTTTTTGGTTTTTCTTGTTTTTTCGATTTTTTTCGATTTTAAGTTTTTCAAATGTTTTTGGTATTTTTTTAGAAAAAGGGATCTTCCGTCATACCTACAAAGGGAAAACACTACGGGTTAGACTCGGAATAGGAGGTCTAAACCATAGGTTTCTTCTAAGACAGGCTCCGGGGCAGCCTTGACCTAGGTGGTCACAGGGGGTGGCTCCGGCGGTATTTGGGGAGTATAGCCGATCCCATATCGGTTTGGGTTGGCCCTAGGAAGGATGGGCTCTAGGAGACCCTGGTTTTGTGCCCCTAGACTCTTGTAGGGCGTGTAGCCCATGTTCAATAACATGTTCCACGACCTTTTGTTTTTTGAAAAGATGGGATATAAGTCATGGTCCTGGAACATGCTATCGTCCATATTAGGCTCGTATGGCCTTTTGTCCAGGGGTTTTGGAAATAGGGAACGTTTGGGTTTTCCTAGGAGGATTAGAGTTGGGAGGGGGCCTGCTTTGGGCGGCCCCTTCACACATACAACCTTCCTAGGGTTGTTCAACACGAGCCGAGGTGGCTCAACCATAATTTGCCCCAGGTTAGCCTCATGGGCCTAGGAGCTTGATAAACAAGGGGAGTTTATGATCCCCTGAAGCTGTGGGTGACTCTCACCTAGCATCACTACGACCTGGTCCCTAAAAGGGATCTTGACACACCTGTGGAAGGTGGATGGCACAGCGCACAAACTGTGTATCTAGGGTCTTCCCAGCAATAGGTTATAATGGGGGTGGATGTCCAAGACATGGAACACCCCCGTGTGTTCGATCCCTCTCGTTTCCAATGGGAGTTCGATGGATCCTAAAGGCCTAGACGCATTCCCATCGTATCCAGTGATAACGATGGGGCTTGGGTTCACTGAAGTCAAGGCGACTCCGATTTTGTACGCCACGTGAAGTGGAAGGATGTTGAGCCCTCCTCCACCATCGACTAGGCACCTGTCCAGAGAGTGGTTGTTTAGAACCACCTCGATATGCAGGGCCTGGTTATGGGTTTCGTAGGGTCTATCTACATCATCTTCCGAAAAGGTGATGGGCGATTTTGCTCCTAATAAAGCCACTTGGGCAGACAAGGATTCCGAACTTATGTTCGAATCAACCTTGGCCCTTTCTAGAATTTTCCTTAAGACAAGTCTATGCCTAGGCGAGGTTTTGATAAGCTCTAGGATAGACATGTGAATAGGAATCTTTGAAAGGTGGTTTTCGAAATCATAAGGGTTTAGGATGACTTTGTCCTTATCTGCTTTTGGCAGACCACTAGGGATACATGCTTTTGAGGGGCCAGGCACACTGACCACCTTTTGAGCTCCTTGAAGGTGCGGGGGTTGATAGATCCTCCCGGATCTAGTGACTTCCCCCACGACCAGTCTAGGGTTCGCGCTAAACTTGGCTCTAAGGATGAGCTGAGGAGAACCTTGGATTTTTAAAACTGGTTTTACCGGGGTTTCCACTTTTGGTGGTCCCCGAATGACGACTTGGGCTGGCCTCTTGTATAATACAAGGATGGGCGCACAAGTAGGTCGACCAGGTTCTGGTTTTTGCGCTAGTTCCTTGGAAATGGTGAGGGTACATACCTCCTTTCCTTTCCCACTGCCACTGGCGTGTTTGGGAAAGGGTTCTTTGAAGATAGCTTGAGGTGGCTCAGGTTCCGCAGTGACCTGGAGCCGGCCTTCTGCTATCAAGTTCTCAATTTTATTTAAAAGAGAGAAGCAGCGTTTCGTATCATGGCCTTTGAGCCGATGATACTTGCAAAATCGGTTTAAATACCCCCCTTTGGAAGTGACTCCTTCGGGGATTTCAGGGAGTTCGATCATGCCCTGGGCAAGTAAGAGGTCTAGGACCTCCGACAGAGGTTGCCCCAGCGGAGTATACTCCCGTTTTTCAACCGGCTTTTGAAAATTACATTCTCTCTTATTTTCTATTTTTTCAAAATTTTTAGAAGTGCCCGCTATGCCTGGATCCACCCGGACATTGGCGATTTTATGGGGCTTTGCCCCTTTGTCCGTCGTGGGCAGCCCATATGCGATGGGCTTTTCCAAACGGGTTTTTGGAACGGCACTTCCTTTCCATAAGTGGTCGTATGTCCCTTTTCGCAAGTTGGTTTCGAAAAGGGAGGCCTTTTTGATCAACTTATGGAAAGTTGAAATCTCATGGTGCGAGAGAAGGGTTTTTAACTCGCTTTTGAAATTATCCAGGATGAGCATTACTGCGCATCCTTCGGATATGGGCTCTCGCACTTGGCCCAAAAGCGACCTCCATCTTATAATGAAGGCATGCACGTCTTCGTTCATGCCTTGCTTTGTATCCCTTAAGGTATTCAGGGTTGGCGTGACTTCCACGTTGTGTGCAAATCTTTGCATGAAGCAGTTCGCTAACTCTTCAAAAGTAGCGAACTGGCTTAAGTCGTAGGAAGCCAGCCATTTGGCAGCTGTGCCTTTAAGGGATAGAGGGAACCAATACACCCATTTCATCGAGTCCTTTTTCTTCTTATGGGCTCAACGTGAGAAAAGCTGCAAGTGAGACCTAGGGTCTCCCATGCCATCATACCGATGGAAGTTCGGTATTTCATCGTCACTGTCTGTTTCGTAATCCATAGGAAGGAAATCAGACAGGGCGTAGCTTCTTTTCTCTTTATTCTGCCCTTTCAGCAGCTGCTGTAGGGCTTTATGGTCCTTTTGTGTGAAGGACTCGTGGTATTGGTTGCCTTCCATTACGGAGGCCTCTTTTTGCTTGCGAGGTTTTTCAGATTTCTTTTTAGGCCTTTGTTCACCGTTCGATGAACATGAATCGCCTACTTCAGCCTCTTGGCTGAGAGCATCGATTTTGGCCTCAAACTCCCTTCTCGAGTCCTCAATTTCATCTAGTTTTATTTTGTTTTTGAAAATCCTCCTAGAGTGAGAACTTGACGCGCATGAGCCTTGGCTCGACACTTCACTTAGATTGGATTTTGACATGCTTTTCAAGCTTTTTCAAAATTTCCTAAGTACAAGTAAAGAAAACAAGTTAAAACGACACCTTTTTACAAAATTTTCGCAAGACTTCTACAAGTAAACTCGATTTTTGAAAAGGCTCACATCCCACCGGGCGTGCCAATCTCTGTAGACGCGCGAAAATCCCCGCCTCTTCGCCTCTTTCGGGGCTTGGAGTGGATCTTCTCGTGTGTCTAAGGCCTATGTATACAAATAGGGCGTGCCAGCTAGCTTACTTAAGCTAGCGAAGATATTTTGAACACTGACTTCTAAACGTGGCGACTGTGAGCAAGTAAGCTCTTGTCGTCACAGACCTTCTTGCACCGATGCGCAAGGGTCAGTCTGTACGCTTTGCAAAAATCGAGTTTTGGGGAGAAAGTCTACGAAGCGATTCGAGGTGTCTATTTCGGGTCTTTAGGATGCGATTGCATATTTTAGATCACGTGGATTTGCACGTGCCTAAGTCTTTTCTTTTATCCCTTTTCGGGCCACCTAGTTTGTGTGTTATGAACACTCCACTACATGGACGAATTCGAGAGGGGCTTGCTTTGATGCAATATGCGTCCTACCTCGTGGTATGGCGTAGATGCAATGCAAACTCATGCTACTCCAAAGGGAAAACCCGAAATGTAAAGACAATACTGAAGGGAAATAACAGAAGGGAAATAACCGAAGGGAGATATGTATATAGCTTATGTATATGAGCCCTTACTCGGGTCTTGCAAATAAGAGCGAAGGCTCAATGTGGGTGCGTGCTTGAATTGAAAGACTTACACACACGACATGAAATTAAACCCAAATATAAATTGCAGTATGGCCTTGACTAAGGTCTTGGGAGTAAGAGCGAAGGCTCAATGTGTGTGAGAGTGCTTGAATTGAAGTACTACACACACGACATAAATGAAACCCAAATATAACTGCAATAAGGCCCTTACTATGGTCTTGGGAGTAAGAGCGAAGGCTCAATGTGTGTGAAAGTGCTTGAATTGAAAGACTTACTCACACGACATGAAATGAAACCCAAATAGTATAGGTCGGCCCTTACTTGGGTCTTTCAAATAAGAGCGAAAGCTCAATGTGTGTGAGAGTGCTTGAATTGAAAGACTTACTCACACGACATGAAATGAAACCCAAATAGTATAGGTCGGCCCTTACTTGGGTCTTTCAAATAAGAGCGAAAGCTCAATGTGTGTCAGTGCTTGAATTGAAAGACAACGCACCCAACTTAAACAAAAACCCTTCGAAAATGAAAGTATATATATACACTTATGTATTAGGGGCTGATTAGGCCCGTGTGTGTTCAAAATCTTGCACGACTAAGAGGGTGCACGTGTGTGGTTGTGCCAAGCCACGTTATTACAAGCGGGGGGAGACTATGCTCCGTTATTACAACCCCGTATCAAATTGAATCTCAAGCAAGTATACAACTAAGGACCGAGTTTAGGCACTTACGAGTAGCTGGTCCGTAGAGGTCTTGCTTGAGCATGGACTTGGCCTTGGGCTGCAAACGGGAGCTCCGCGAAGATAGGTGATCAAAGGTGCTGGCCGGCTGCAAGTGGGGCGCGGGATAGGCGCCTCGAAGGTGGCCGGTGGCAAGTGGATGTCGCCTCGAGGTGGGGATTTAAAGGGGCTGAATAAGTGGGTTCTTAGGGTCACTAAGGGAGTTGAGAGTTTAGGGAAAGCTGGACCTAAAGGGGAGTTTATGGGAAGGCCGAATGGGACACCTAGGGGAAGGCCGAATGGGATATGATGGCCAGGTAGTGGCCGGCAGTTTGGGCTATGCTAGGTTCGGCTAGGTGAAAAGGGTGGTGGTAAAAGGCTGAGATGATGATAGGGTGGATGGTTAGGAGTGGAGAGGTGGAAGAGAAGGGCTTTGATGGAGTTTTGGGTACTTACCGAATGGGGAGAGGCGGTGGAAGGCAAGGAGAAGTAGGCGGGCAGGTGAGCTCTTGGCTGGTTCGGTTGGATGAAGGTGGTGGCGTCCGGCTGGGCAATGGTGGTGGATGGAAGAGGGAAGGTGGCGGTGCAGGTGGTGGCTGGTGGAGCAGGCGGAGGTAATGGAGAGTGGTCCCGGCTAGGTGAGGAAGTGGGAGAAGGAGAGGGCCCGGCTGGGTGAGGTGAGGGTTCCCACTTGGAAAACCCGCCCCCAAGGGGGGGGGTTTAAATAGGGGATGGGTAGGTCGGTTAGGGCTGGGCTGAGGGTAGTGGTTAGGTGGTTTAGGTAGGGTGGTATGTAGATAAGATGGGCTGGAAAGGGTTGGGCCAGATATTTTAAAACTAGGGGTTTGGGTAGATTGTGGGCTAAGGGTGGTTTAGGGGTTTAGGGCTAGGTTAGGTGGTTGGGTTTTAGGGTGAGGTTTAGTGAGCTAGGTTAGGTGATTAGGCTAGGTTTAGGCTAGGATTAGGAAAATTAATCTAAGTTTAGGGAAGGATTAGGGAAGTGGGTTAGGTGATTAGGTTGGGATTAGGACAGGATTAGGGAAGTGGGTTAGGTGATTAGGTTCAGATTAGGGGTGGATTAGGGGTTTAGGCTAGGATTAGGCATTTTGGCTTAGGTTTAGGTGAGGGAGCTCCCTTAGCCTGGCCCATAGACCTTGATCACCCCATGTTGATGCAGCCCTAGGTTAGGTTTTAGCTAATTACGAGCTTAAACCCACTCAATTAGGCTAACCCACATGATTAAACCCAAACTTGACACACAAGTCAAGCTTAATACAACACTCTTGATATTTTTCACCCCCACTCTCTCTCATGCCCAATATCCCACGTGAATTTCAAGTGGGCCCCACCTCCATTTATGAGAAGGTTATGGGCCATGGATATGGATATTGGATTGGATCTCTGGATCCAAATCCAAATCCAAGTCCACATATGGGTTTGGATTGGAATCTGGATATATATGGTCCAGATCCAATCCAAACTGAACTCTGACTCCTTCGAGCTGGGTTCGAAACGGACGATTCGTGCAGGGCCTGACAGCATCAGTACTCCGTCTGCGTTGGGTCTTCGCCAACATAGTCGTCCGCCTCCGTTTCTGCCTTCTAGAGATGACTTCAAAGGATATTTTGATAAGAACAGGGTCTTGGACGTTCGAGATCCTGGGGGTGTGGATGTGATACAAGAGTTGCTGTGCCGGGCTCGACATGTGCTCCGGTTCCGGGCTCTTCTTAGCTCTCCTGGTCCTGTCTTGATCAGGCCAAGCCGCTTTGGGGTTTCAAAAACGTGTTTTAAAAGGTTTTCAAAAGCCATATTGTATGTTTTTGAAATATGAAGTTTAAAACATATATACAGGGTTGTCTGGAAGGCTCCTAGGTTTCCAGACTCAAAAATGGCCCTTTTGGGGCTGCTTGTACAAAACCAGGTTTGTTTAAGAAATTTGTGGGATTTCGGGGTGTTTACAGATGGGGCACGAAACCAACGAGGGGTTGGTGCTGGGGTCATCCTCATCTCCCCTCAAAAGGGCGAGATTCCTATAGCAGTCTGCCTAGATTTCGAATGTTCCAACAATGTAGCTGAGTATGAAGCACTCATACAAGGCTTAAGGATTTCGAAAACCCTAGGGGCATCATGCATCGAGGTCTTTAGAGATTCGCTCCTTGTTATAAACCAGGTTTTGAGAATTTGGCATGTACGTAATGAAAAACTACTTCCATATCACGAGTTGGCCACTCGATTGGTCCAATCCTTCCAATCGTGTAAACTCACACACGTAGGAAGAGAGGACAATGGCATCGCCGATGCCCTCTCCTCCTTGGGTTCAGCCCTAAAGGTCGATCCCATTTCAGGGACCAAATCTTTAGAAATATGGCGTCCGCTCAACCCGTCCACACACGATCTAGATATTTACCAAAATAACCCAGATTCTATTGAAAAACCCTGGTATCATGACATCAAACAATTTCTAGAAAATGGGGGATTTGCTGAGGATGCCACATCCAAAGATAAGGCATTCATCCGAAAGATTTTGACCCGATACACCATTCTGGGTGGGGTTTTATACAAAAAGAGTTTTACCGACATTTTGCTTAGGTGTATTGACCTAGAGGAGGCTAGGATACAATCGAGCCCAGCCAGCCCAGCCACTCCTAGCCAGTTCTTCCACCTGCACCATAGCCGGCCACCACCTTGTTCCACCTGCACGACCACACCCCAGCCGGCCAACCACCCGTCGCCACCCTTTTTCATCCGGCCGAACCATCCACTTCAACCACCCGGCTGCTCCTCTTCCATCCGTCGCTTCCCATCACCACCCGGTTAGTATCTCCACCCCACTCCACCTTTTCTTCGCTCTCCCTCCACTCTCAACCACCTACGCCACCACCACATCACCCTAACACCAGCCACCTTCCATCCTACCCATTCGGCCAGAACTTAGCCACTCCAACCACCCGCCAGTACCTAGCCACCCTAGCTACACCCGGTCACTCCACTTAACTCCCTAAGACCTACCCATATCACTTCCCCTTAGCCCCTAACTCCACCTTACCCCATACCCTAGCTAGCCTCCTTCCCATCCACGCTACCCATAGCCACCCTAGCAGTCGGCCACCACCAAGTCCCCCTAGCAGTCGACCACTCCAACCGACTGTACACACCCACTCGGCCAGCCACCCGGCAGCCTTAGACACTCCCTTAGACACTCCCTTAGGCTCCCACTTAGCGCCATATTTCCTAACACTACACCCACCCTTAGTGACCCTACTTAGTCACCTTAGCCCCACACACCAAGAGACCCCCTTGCTAGCTGCCGGCCACCTTCAAGGCGCCCTTCCCGTGCACCCACGGCATCCGGCCAGCAGCCCCCCTTGCCGTTTAACTCTGAGGAGCTCCCTCTCGCAGCCCAAGGCGAAGGCCAAGCCCCGTGACACCAAGAGACTTAGGCACGTGCAAATCCACGTGATCAAAAATCTACAATCGCATTAAAAAGACCCGAATCAAACACCTCAAACCACTTTCGTAGGCTTTTTCTACCCTAAAAACTCGATTTTTAAAGCATACAGACTGACACTTGCGCATAGGTGTAAGAAGGTCTGCGATGACAAGAGCTCACTTAATCACAGTCGCCACGTTAGAAGTCAGGTTAAAATATATCTTCGCTAGCTTAGGTAAGCTAGCTGGCAAATAGGACTTAGACACACGAAAAGGTTTGCCCCAGGCCTAAGAAACCAGGGAGGCGGAGATTTTCCTGCGTCTACAACAAACTAACCCTTGCGCATCGGTGCAAGAAGGTCTGCGACGACAAGAGCTTGCTTGCTCACAGTCCCCACGTTAGGAGTTAGGTTTAAAATATATCTTCGCTAGCTTCAGTAATCTAGCTAGCACGCCCTTTTGCTTAATTAGGACTTAGGCACACGAAAAGGTTCGCTTCAGGCCTAAGAACCAAGAGCAGAAATTTTCTGCGTCTACAGTTATTTGGCATGCCCGGTGGGATGTGAGTCTTTTAAAATCGAGTCACTCTAGGAAACTTGCGAAATATTTTCAAAAAGGTGTTGTTTTAATTCTTTTCTTTACTTGTACTTAGGAATTTTTGAAAAAGCTTGAAAGCATGTCAAAATCCATCCCAAGTGAAGTGTCGAGCCAAGGCTCATGCGCATCAAGTTCTCACTCTAGGAGGATTTTAAAAAATAAGATCAAACTAGACGAGATAGAGGACTTGAGAAGGGAATTCGAGGCCAAAATCGATGCTCTCAACCAAGGGGCTGAAGTAGGCGATTCATGTTCATCGAATGGTGAACAAAGGGCCAAGAAAAAAACTGAAAAACCTCACAAGCACAAAGAGGCCTTCGTAATGGAAGGCAACCAATACCACGAGTCCTTCACACAAAAGAACCGTAAAGCCCTATAGCAGCTGCTGAAAGGGCAAAATAAAGAGAAAAGGAGTTACACCCTGTCTGATTTCCTTCCCATGGATTACGAAACAGACAGTGACGATGAAATACTGAACTTCCATCGGTATGATGGCATGGGAGACCCTAGGTCTCACTTGCAACTTTTCTCACGTCGAGCCCATAAAAAGAAAAAGGACTCGATGAAATGGGTGTATTGGTTCCCTTTATCCCTTAAAGGCACAGCTGCCAAATGGCTGGCTTCCTATGATTTAAGCCAGTTCGCTACTTTTGAAGAGTTAGCGAACTGCTTCATGCAAATATTTGCACATAACGTAGAAGTCACGCCAACTTTAAACACTTTAAGGGATATGAAGCAAGGCATGAACGAAGACGTACATGCCTTCATTATTCGATGGAGGTCCCTTTTGGGCCAAGTGCGAGAGCCCATATCTGAAGGATGCGTAGTCATGCTCATCTTGGATAATTTTAAAAGCGAGTTAAAGACCCTTCTCTCGCTCCATGAGATCTCAACTTTCCATAAGTTGATCAAAAAAGCATCCCTTTTTGAAACAAACTTGAAAAAGGGGATATACGATCACTTATGGAAAGGAAGTGCTATTTCCAAAACCCGCTTGGAGAAGCCCATCACTTATGGGCTACCCACGATGGACAAAGGGGCAAAGCCCCATAAAATTGCCAATGTCCGGGTGGATCCAGGTGTGGCGGGCACTTTCAAAAAATTTGAAAAGCTAGAAAACAAAAGGGAGAGAAATTTTCAAAAACCAATTGAAAAACGGGAGTACACACTGCTGGGGCAACCTGTGTCGGAGGTCCTAGACCTCCTACTTGCCCAAGGCATGATTAAAATTGCCGAGATCCCCGAGGGAGTCACTTCGAAAGGGGGATATTTAAATCGT
Organism: Brasenia schreberi; assembly: GCA_036023115.1. Lineage (NCBI taxonomy): Eukaryota > Viridiplantae > Streptophyta > Magnoliopsida > Nymphaeales > Cabombaceae > Brasenia > Brasenia schreberi. The sequence goes on from JAYKKT010000059.1 coordinate 18,025,274, forward strand.
TTTTGCAAGTATCATCGGCTCAAAGGCCATGATACAAAGCGTTGTTTCTCCCTTTTAAACAAAATCGAGAACTTGATAGCGGAGGGCCGGCTCCAGGTCACTACGGAACCTGAGCCAACTCAAGCTATCTTCAAAGAACCCTTTCCCAAGCACGCCAGTAGTAGTGGGAAAGGAAAGGAGGTATGTACCCTCACCTTTTCAAAAGAACTAGCGCATTCATCCGAGTCTGGTCGACCCACTTGTGCATCCACTCTTGTACTTTACAAGAAGCCCGCCCAAGTCGTCATTCGGGGACCACCAAGAGCTGAATCCCTAGCTAAACCAGTTTTAAAACTTCAAGGTGCTCCTCAACTCATAATTAGAGCCAGTTTAAGTGCGAACCCTAGGTTGGTCGTAGGGGAAGTGACTAGATCCTGGAGGATCTATCAACCCCCGCACCTACAAAGTGCTAAAAAGGTGGTTAGTGTGCCTGGCCCCTCAAAAGCATGTATTCCTAGAGTTCTGCCAAAAGCAGACAATGAGAAAGTCGTCCTAAACCCTTATGATTTCGAAAACCATCTTTCAAAGATTCCTATCCACATGTCCATCCTAGAGCTTATACAAACTTCGCCTAGGCATAGACTCGTGCTAGAGAAAATTCTAGAAAGAGCCAAGGTTAGTTCGAACATAAGTTCGGAATCCCTGTTTGACCAAGTGAAATTAATAGGAGCAAAATCGCCCATCACTTTCTCGGAAGATGATGTAGATAGACCCTACGAGTCCCACAACCTGGCCCTACATATCGAGGTGGTTCTGAATAACCACTCTTTGGACAGGTGCCTAGTCGATGGGGGAGGAGGGCTCAACATCCTTCCACTTCCTGTGGCGTACCAAATCGGAGTCACCTTGACTTCTGTAAACCCAAGCCCCATCGTTATCACTATATACGATGGGAATGCGTCTAGGCCTTTAGGATCGATCGAACTCCTGATGGAAACGGGAGGGATCACACACACGGGGGTGTTCCATGTCTTGGACATCCACCTCCATTATAACCTATTGCTGGGAAGGCCCTAGATACATAGCTTGTGCACTGTGCCATCCACCTTCCACAGGTGTGTCAAGATCCCTTTCAGGGACCAAGTCGTGGTGATCCTAGGTGAGAGTCACCCTCAGCTTCAAGGGATCATAAACTCCCCTTGTTTGTCGAGTTCCTAGGCCCATGAGGCTAACCTGGGGCAGACCATGATCGAGCCATCAAGGCTCGTGTTAAACAACCCTAGGAAGGTTGTGTATGTGAAGGGGCCGCTCAAAGCAGACCCCCTCCCGATCCTAACCCTTCTAGGAAAACCCAAGCATCCCCTATTTCCAAAACCCCTAGACAAGAAGCCATACGAGCACGATATGGACGACAGCAAGTTCCAGGACCACGATTTATACTCTAAATTTTCAAAAAACAAAAAATCATGGAACATGCTGTTGAATATGGGCTATACGCCCTACAAAAGTCTAGGGGCACAAAACCAGGGTCTCCTAGAGCCCATCCTTCCTAGGGCCAACCCAAGCCAATACGGGATCGGCTATACTCCCAAAATACCGCCAGAGCCACCCCCTGTGACCACCTGGGTCAAGGGTGCCCTGGAGCCTACCCTAGAAGAGACCTACGATTTAGACCTCTTATTCCGAGTCTAAACCGTAGTGTTTTCCCTTTGTAGGTATGATGGAAGATCCCTTTCATAAAAATACAAAAACATTTAGAAAACTTAAAATCAAAAAAATTGAAAAAGAGGAAAAACCAAAGACAATGGAAAATCAAAAACTCGAAAATAGAGTGGTTTGTATAGTTCCTAAAGTTCTTGTGTTGCAAAAACCCAAAAAAATTGAAAATCTACAGAATACCAAAAAGATTTTGTATATAGCTGCTCCTGGTAGGACTTTGGAAAAAGATTTCGAAAGGAACGTCGTCTGCATAGCTAGACCAAAAATTTTGAAATCAATTGAAAAACCAAGTACAAAACCAGGTCTTTTGGAAACTCACACATCAAATTCCCTCGGGTCTATAACCCACGAGAATGATCGAGGCCCAAAAGTGGATCCCCTTGAGGAAGATCCCACTTCTGAAATCCCAGAATTTCATAAAATTCTCGATTTTGAAAGACCTTCCAATTTAGTAGGAGGAGATTTCATAGAGGTGAACCTAGGGAGTGATTCCAATCCCAAAACCATCAAGATAGGCGCATCTATGCATGAACATGAAAGATCAGCATTCATTGCATTTTTACAAACTTATTTAGATGTGTTTGCATGGACGTATGAAGACATGCCGGCATAGACCCCAACATTGTCGAACATCGTCTTTCCTTAGATACGGATGTAAAACCCATAAAGCAGAAGCTTAGGAAAATACACCCGAATATACACACACAAGTCAAAGAGGGTTTAGAAGATCTGTTAAAAGCTGGATTTATAAAACCCATTGCGTATTCTGATTGGTTGTCAAACATCGTTGTAGTTCGAAAAACCAATGGGAAAATTCAAATATGCATCGATTTCAGAAACCTGAATACAGCCACTCCAAAGAATAATTATCCTTTACCAAACATAGATTTGATAGTCAATAGTACTGCAAATCATGAAATATTTTCGTTTATGGATGGCTATTCAGGCTATAATCAAATCAAACTAAGTCCACGAGATCAAGGTAAGACCGCATTCACAACCCCGTGGGGCACGTACTGCTATACAGTCATGCCCTTTGGTTTGAAAAATGTCAGCGCAACATACCAGAGAGCCATGACCATGATCTTCCATGATCAAATTCATGAGCTCGTAGAAGTGTATGTAGATGATCTCTTGGCAAAATCCAAAACCCGATGCACTCATATCGAATGTTTGCAAAAGATTTTCGAAAGGCTTAGGCTTTACAAAGTAAAGCTAAACCCTCAAAAATGTGTATTCGGGGTAGAATTTGGGAAGCTTCTAGGCTTTATGGTGAGCCAAAGGGGTATAGAAGTCAACCCCTCTAAGTGTCGAGCCATCATAGACATGGCTCCACCCTCCAATCTCACCCAAATTCGTAGCGTCCAGGGTCGATTACAGTGTGTTCGCCGATTTATATCAAATCTGGCGACTAGATGCGAACCCTTCAACAAGCTATTGAGGAAGGGCACAAAATTCTTATGGGATGACGACTGCCAAAAGTCCTTCGAGAGACTAAAGGCATACCTGGTTAATCCCCCCGTTTTGAATCCTCCGAAGCAAGGAAAATCGCTTTTACTTTACATTTCTGTGCATGCGAATGCTTTGGGAGCCCTATTGGCTCAATACGAGGATGACACCCACAAGGAGTATGCCATCTACTATATTTCGAAAACTCTCTTGGCTTATGAACGAAATTATCAAGCCATGGAGAAGACGTGCTTGGCCCTAGTCTGGGCTTGCCAGAAATTCAGACACTATTTCCTAGATCATGATATCTGGATAGTGTCCAAGCTTTATCCAATCAAGCACTTGTTCGAAAAACCCATTCTCACTGGTAGATTGGGCAAATGGCAACTCCTTCTAATGGAGTATGACCTGAAATACCATCACCAGATCTCCATTAAGGGGCAAGCCCTAGCAGACTATGTGGTCGAGTTCCCCCTAGAGGACGCGTATCCCACACTTGATGAAATGCCTGATGAAGGCATATTGCAAAACCATTTCCAAAACCACATTTTGGCAAACTCTTTCGAAAACCAAGTGTGGAAGATGCACTTCGATGGGGCACGAAACCAACGAGGGGCTGGTGCTGGAGTCATCCTCATCTCCCCTGAAAAGGGCGAGATTCCCATAGTAATCCGCTTAGATTTCGAATGTTCCAACAACATAGCTGAGTATGAAGCACTCATACAAGGTTTAAGGATTTCAAAAACTCTAGGGGCATCATGCATCGAGGTCTTTGGAGATTTGCTCCTTGTTATAAACCAGGTTTTGAAAATTTGGCGAGTATGTAACGAAAAACTACTTCCATATCACGAGTTGGCCACTCGATTGGTTGAGTCCTTCCAATCATGTAAACTCACACACGTAGGAAGAGAGGACAATGGCATTGCCGATGCCCACTTCTCCTTGGGTTCAGCCCTAAAGGTCGATCCCATTTCAGGGACCCGGTCTTTAGAAATATGGCATGCACCCAACCCATCCACACACGATTTGGATATTTACCAAAATAACCCAGACTCTATTGAAAAACCTTGGTTTTACGACATCAAGCATTTTCTAGAAAATGGGGGATTCGCCGAGGATGCCACGTCTAAAGATAGGGCATTCATTCGTAAAATTTTGACCCGATACACCATTCTGGGTGGGGTTCTATATAAGAAAAGCTTTACAAGTATCCTACTTAGGTGTATCGATCTACAGGAGGCTAGGATAGTGATGCATGAGTTCCACGATGGAGAGTGTGGAGGTCATGTTAATTCCAACACGATGGCAATGAAAATACTTAGAGGGGGCTATTTTTGGTCCACCCTGAAAAAGGATTGTCACGATCATGTTAGAAAGTGTCATCCATGTCAAGTGCATGGGCATGCCATTCATATCCCCTCATCTGCATTGCATTCCGTGGTCAGCCCCTGGCCATTCACCATGTGGGCGTTTGACATCGTAGGCCCTATATTTCCAAAAGCCTCGAATGGGCATCGATTCATTTTAGCAGCCACTGAGTATTTCTCCAAGTGGGTGTAAGCCATTTCCCTAACCAACGTGTTGGGGCAACATGTGGTGGCTTTCACTAGGAGGAATATCCTGGCTCGATTTGGGGTTCCACGAGACCTTGTGTCTGATAATGGCACCCCATTCAAGAACAAGCGGATGGTTAAGCTGTGCAACACGTATGGCATAACTCACCACTTCTCCTCGCCCTACTACCCTCAAGGCAACGGCCAAGCCGAAGCCACAAACAAGGCTCTCATTAGTATAATTGAGAAAACTTTAGAGAAGGGTAGGACGTGGCACGAGAAGCTGGATGAAGCCTTATGGGCTTATAGGACTTTCATTCGGACTCCCACGAATGCCACACCATTCGAATTGGTCTATGGCACAAACGCCATTCTTCTCATTCATACTCAATTGCATTCATTCCATACATCAATAACACTCGACCTCCCCCTAGAGATGCTTCAGCATGCTAGGATGGCCGAACTAGATTTGCTAGATGAGAGGCGACTCCTTGCTATGGATCATGCTCGTGCATACCGGCAAAGGATAGCCCGACACTATGGCAAACACATGAGACCTCGCCACTTTGAAGTGGGGGATCTGGTCTTGAAAATCATCCACTATCGTGGCCCACATCCACTTGGAAAGTGGCGCCCCAAGTGGGATAGACCCTATGTTGTACGTGCAACCACCACGAACAACTCATATTGGTTGATCGATGTAGAAGGTAGGAATTTAGCAGATCCTATCAATATTAAATACTTAAAGAAGTATTATGTGTAGGATTTGGATTAAATTCCCCATTTTCAAAAATTTTAGGGATAGCTGCCTTGAGACCTAAAAATAAGGTGCAAAGGCAAAATCGTGTGACCTTGAGTGAGACAATTCGCACTTGTGAAAGAGTGGAGTCTTCAAAATCGTGGTTACATTTCAAAATCCTTCTTCTTATAAAGAAAGGCCTAGTTCAACATAGCAAGATACTTGCAAGTAGTACGTGCTATTTCTAAATAGGCTAATCTGGAATGGATCCAGTGTGAGCTTGGGATAAGTCCTCCCCTCTTCTCTTCTCCTTCCAAAAGGAAAACGTGGCCCAAATAAAGCGAATTTCCCATCCAAAGTCTCTTTCCAAAAGAAAGAAACCAGAATTCAAAAGCAAAAATCGATTCTCTTGTGAAAAAAAAAGAGAGGGATTAAAGAAAAAATACTTCCAAAGGGAGACCCTCTATGAAAAAGGAAAAAGAGGCCAAAAAGCTCAAAAGGAGCAGTTTTCTGCCTTCTGTGCCTTAAACCACGGGACGCTTCAGAAGGGACCGTGGTATCTCTTTCCCATCCCTGGCTTATCCCAAGCTAAAACATGGTTCATTTCGAGGAATCCTAAAGTAAAAATAGGACTTGCTTACTTGAATTTCATCTTGTTTGAGAATTCGACGTTTCGAGTAAGACGTAGGAATTTGAAATATGCCTTATTTTCTTATAAAACCTCCGCTAGATAAGCAAGTGTCAAGACTCAAGCAAAGGCAAATACGAAGAGCTCGAGATCCTTAGGATTGAGACTCAAGATAGTTGTCCCTTTTGTAAATAGCTTTTGTAAATAAATTTTGAAAATCGAACATCGAACAGCATAGGATCTGCTCACTTGGAGCAGCAGGCCCTATAAGTCTCAAGAGTTCGACCATATCTCATCTCTGGGAGGTCGCCACTCTTGGCACCACACCCATGTCATGCATCAGCATACCCACGCATGGACATTTGCATAACATGATCCCATTTTAGGACTAGGAACCCTTTTTGTATATCCCTTCGGCGTGATATCTCCTCCTACCAGGGTTTTAAAACTGAGATTTTGCTAAAGATTGGGACGATCCCATATTTTCGTGGTTAGATCTAGGGAGACATTGAAAGGGGTGTTTGTCATCTTTGCCATTATCCAAATCGATTTGGACAATGCCAAAGAGGGGCATCTATAAACACCCCGAAATCCCACAAACTTCTCAAATAACACCTGGTTTTGTAAAAGCAGCCCCAAAGGGCTATTTTGAGTCTGGAAACCCAGGAGCTTTCCAGGCAACCCTGTACATAGGTTTAAAACTGTATATGCTTTAAAATATGTATAATATGTTTTAAAACCTTTTAAATACATTTTGAAACCCCACGAAACGGCTTGGCCTGATCAAAGCAGGACCAGAAGAGCTAAAGAGAGCCTGGAACCGGAGCACATGTCGAGCCCGGCACAACAACTCTCGTGTTGAATCCACCCCAGGATCTCGAACGTCCAAGACCCTGTTATCATAAAAAATCCTTTGAAATCATCTCCGGAAGGTGAAAACAGAAGCGGACAACCATGTTGGCGAAGACCCAACGCAGACGGAGTACTGATGTTGTCAGACCCCGCACAAACCGTTCATTTCGAACACATCCCGAAGGAGTCAGAATTCAGTTTGGATTGGGTCTGGACCATATATATCCAGATCCCAATCCAAACGTATGTGTGGATTTGGATTTGGATTTGGATTTGGATTTGGATTCAAAGATCCAATCCAATATCCACATCCATGGCCCACATCACCTTCTCATAAATGGAGGTGGGGCCCACTTGAAATTCACATGGGATTATGGGCATGAGAGAGAATGGGGAGGATAAGCATGAGGGGAATTGTATTAAGCTTGACTTGTGTGTCAAGTTTGGGGTTAATCATGTGGGTTAGCCTAATTAGTATGGGTTTAAGCTTGTATTAGCCAAAAACCTAACCTAGGGTTGCACCAACATGATGCAATAAAGTCTATGGGTTATGCAAAGGGAGCTCCCTAACCCAATCCTAACCCAAAACCCCTAATCCTAGCCTTTTACCCTAATCCCGGCCTATTCCTAGCCTAATCACCTAACCCACTTCCCTAATCCCGGCCTAATCCCAACCTAATCACCTAACCCACCTCCCTAATCCTTCCCTAAACCTAGCCTAATTCCCTTAATCCTAACCTAATCCTAGCCTAATCACCTAACCCACCTCACTAAACCTCACCCCAAAACCAACCCACCTAGCTAAGCCCTAAACCACTAAACCACCTCACCTAAAACCTAACACACCATATCCCTAAAACCCCTTAAAACAAAATATCTGGCCCCTCCTCAAAACCAGCCCACCTTATCACCACACCACCACCACCTAACCACCTTACCACCCTCTCAAAACCACCCCCAGCCGACCTTGGAAAAACCTATAACCCCCCCCCCCCCTAGTGGGCGGGTTTTTCATCTTCTCCCAGCCAGCCAAACACTCTCTCACCTGGCTCTCTTCTTCCACCTCGCGCCACCACTACCTCTCGGCCTGCTCCACTCCACGCCACCACAGTCGCCCGGCCAGCTCCCTTCCTTTCACCTGGCTGCCCTTCTTCCACACATTGACTTCCCTCACCCATCCGGTTAGTACCTCAACCCAACTCCATCTTCTCTTCTCTCCCCCTCCACCCTCAACCACCCATACCACCACAACACCTCGCCAACACTACCTTCCCACCACCCTTCCCCATTCGGCCAGACACCACAACCTTCAACCACCCGATCCTCTACCTTTCCCTTTAGTGACACCCCGGCCACCCTACCTTGCTCCCTAGGACCTGCCCCTTTCACTTTCAACCAACCCTTAGCTCCACCTTCCATAGTACCCTAGCTAGCTCCCTCGCCATTCCCAAATACTCCTAGCTACCCCAGCCAGCCACCACTTAAAACACCCCCTAGTCGGCCAGCCCCAGCCGACTGCACCCAAGTCACTCGGCCAGCCACACCTTCTTCCTTAGACATCTTCCCTTCAACCACCCCTTAGCGCCACCTTCCCTAGCACCAACCCTATACCTTAGTGACCTTCCTTAATCACTTCAGCCCGAGACACCACGGTAGCACCCCCCTAGCAGCCGGCAAGCTCCAAGGCGCCACACCCACGCTCCCTTGTCACCTGGCCAGCACATCCCTTTGCCGTGCCATTCCGAGGAGCTCCCTCTTGCAGCCCAAGCTCAAGCAAGTCACCTTCGGACCAGCTATAAGTAAGTGCCTAACTCGATCCTCATTTGTAGACTTGCTTAAGTTAAATTAAATTTGATACGGGGTTGTAATAATGGAGCATTGTCTCCCTCCGCTTGTAATAACGTGGCTTGGCACACCCACACACACGTGCACTTGAGCCTACCTCGCTCTTAGTTGTGCACGATTTTGAACACACACTGGCCTAATCAGCCCTTAAGATATAAGTTTATTTATATACTTTAAGTTGCGTAGGGTTTTGCTTGAGTTGTGTGTGTTGTCTTTCAATTTTCGCACTCACACACATTGAGCTTTCGCTCTTATTTGCAAGACCCAAGTAAGGGCCGTGTTATACTTTCCTTGGGTTTAATTTCATGTCGTGTGTGTAGTATTTCAATTATACACTCACAGACATTGAGCTTTCGCTCTTACTCCCAAGACCTTAGTTAAGGCCATATTGCAATTTATATTTGGGTTTAATTTCATGTCGTGTGTGTAGTACTTCCATTCTCGCACTCACACACATTGAGCTTTCACTCTTATTCCCAAGACCTTAGTTAAGGCCATATTGCAATTTATATTTGGGTTTCATTTAAAGTCGTGTGTGTTGTCTTTACATTTTCACACGCACCCACATTGAGCCTTCGCTCTTATTTGCAAGACCCAAGTAAGGGCCCATATATATTATATACGTATTTCCCTTTCGGCTATGTCTTTAAGATTTGGGTTTTAAGGTTCAGCAGTGTGCGTAGTCTTTACATATATACACGGCACACACTTGCACTATTGAGCCTTTCCGCTCTTAAGATATAGCCATATTTCCCTTTTGCAATTTCCCTTTGGCAATTTACATTTACAAGTCATTTCCCTTCGGCATTGTCTTTTAAATTCGGGTTTTCCCTTTGGAGTTGCGTGAGTTTGCATTGCATATACGCCATACCACGAGTTAGGACGCATATTGCATCAAAGCAAATCCCATACTCCTGCTCAAAAGTCGCCCCACTTAGGCTGAGTGTTCATAACACACACCTAGTTGACCCAAAAAGGGATAAAAAGAAAGACTTAGGCACGTGCAAATCCACGTGAAATAAAATCTGAAAGTCATACAAAACAACCCGAATCAAACACCTCAAACCGCTTTCATAGGTTCTTATACTCAAAAACTCGATTTTAAAAGCGTACAGACTGACCCTTGCGCATCGGTGCAAGAAGGTCTGCGACGACAAGAGCTTGCTTGCTCACAATCACCACGTTAGGAGTCAGGTTTAAAATATATCTTTGCTAGCTTAAGTAAGCTAGCTGGCACGCCCTTTTGCTTAATTAGGACTTAGGCACACGAAAAGGTTCGCTTCAGGCCTAAGAACTAGGAGCGGAAATTTTCTGCGTCTACACCCACCAACTTTCTTACACCCAAGCTTTTCACGTGAATTCTTTGTGGGCCCCACCTCCATTTATGAGAAGGTGATGTGGGCCATGGATGTGGATATTGGATTGGATCTTTGGATCCAAATCCAAATCCAGATGCATGTTTGGATTTGGATCTGGATATATATGGTCCAGATTCGATCCAAATCTGATTTTCTGACTCCTTCATGGCGTTGCGAAACGAATGGTTTATGCGGGGCCTGACAGCATTAGTACTCTGTCTTGCGTTGGGTCTTTGCCAACATTGTCGTTCGCTCTTCTTCTCAACTTCTAGAGATTATTTTAACAAATTTGTTGATAACAAGGGCTTGGATGTCCGAGATTTTGGGGATGCTTTAGACATGAGAGTTGATATGCCGGGCTTGAAGTATGCTTCGGGTCCGGGCTCTCTTTTGCTTCTTCAGCCCTGCTTTCATCAGGCTAAGTTGCTTTTTGGGGTTTCAAAACACCTTTTTAAGGTTTTAAAAGCTGTATGTATATATTTTAAAACATATATGGTTTTAACATATGTACAGGGTTGCTTGGAAGGCTCCTGGGTTTCCAGAATCAAAATAGCCCTTTGGGGATGCTTTTGCAAAACTAGGTAATTTGAGAAAATCGTGGGATTTTGGGGTGTTTACAGATGCCCCTCTTTGGCATTATCCAAATTGATTTGGATAATGGCAAAGATGACAACACCCCTTTCGATGTCTCCCTAGATCTATCCATGAAAATATGGGATCGTCCCAACTTTTAGCAAAATCTCTCTTTTAAAACCCTGGTAGGAGGAGATATCACGCCAAAGGGATATGCAAATGGTTTCTGGTCCTAAACGGGATCATGTTATGCAGGTGTCCATGCGTGGATATGCAGATGCATGACATGGATGGGACGCCAAGTAGGGCGACCTCCCAGAGACCAGATAGCATGGTCGAACTCATGAGACTTACGAAGACCTGCTGCTCTAAGTGAGCAGACCCTATGTTGCTCGATGTTCGATTTTTCAAAATCTATTTACAAAAGGAAAAACTGCTTTAAGCCTCAATCCTAAGGATCTCAAGCTCTTCGTGTTTGCCTTTGCTTGGGTCTTGACACTCGCTAATCTGGCGAAGGTTTTATAAGAAAACAAGCTATATTTCAAAATTCCTACGTCTTACTCGAAACGTCGAATCCTCAAACAAAATGAAATTCAAGTAAGTAAATCCTATTTTTACTTTAGGATTCCTCGAAATGAACCATGTTTTACTTGGGATAAGCCAGGGATGGGAAAGAGATACCACAGTCCCTTCTGAAGCGTCCCGTGGTTTAAGGCATAGAAGGCGGAAAACTGCTCCTTTTTGAGCTTTTTGGCATTTTTTCCTTTTTTTTTTTCATAGAGGATCTCCCTTTGGGAGTATTTTTTCTTTAATCCCTCTTTTTTATAAGAGAATCGAATTTTTCTTTCTGATTCTGGTTTCTTTCTTTGGGAAAGAGACCTTTGACGGGGCATTCCCTTTGTTTTGGCCACGTTTTCCTTTTGGAAGGAGAAGAGAAGAGGGGAGGACTTATCCCAAGGTCATACTCGATCCATTCCAGATCATCCTATTTAGAAATAGCTCGTACTACTTGCAAGTATCTTGCTATATTGAACTAGGCCTTTCTTTGTAAGAAGAAGGATTTTGAAATGTAACCTCGTGTTTGGAAAACTCTACTCTTTCACAAGTGCGAATTCTCTTGCTCAAGGTTACACAATTCGCCTTTGAACCTTACTTTCGAAGTTTCAAAGCAGCTATCCCTAAGGGTTTTCGAAAATTGGGAATTTAACCCAAATCCTACACATAATACTTCTTTAAGTATTGAATATTGATAGGATATGCTAAATTCCTACCTTCTCAATCAATCAACCAATATGAGTTCGTGGTGGTTGCACGTACAACATAGGGTCCATCCCACTTGGGGCGCCACTTTCCAAGTGGATGTGGGCCACGATAGTGGATGATTTTCAAAACCAGATCTCCCACTTCAAAGTGGCGAGGTCTCATGTGTTTGTCATAATGTCGGGCTATCCTTTGCCGGTATGCATGAGCATGACCCATGGCAAGGAGTCGCCTCTCATCTAGCAAATCTAGTTCGGCCATCTTAGCATGCTGAAGCATCTCTAGGGGAGGTTGAGTGCAATGGATGTATGGAATGAATGCAATTGTGTATGAATGGGAAGAATGGCGTTTGTGCCATAGACCAATTCGAATGGTGTGGCATTTGTGGGAGTCCGGATGGAAGTCCTATAAGCCCATAAGGCTTCATCCAGCTTCTCGTGCCACGTCCTATCCTTCTCTAAAGTCTTCTCAATTATACTAATGAGAGTCTTATTCGTGGCATCGGCTTGGCCGTTGCCTTGAGAGTAGTAGGGTGAGGAGAAGTGGTGAGTTATGCCATAAGTGTTGCACAACTTAACCATCCGCTCATTTTTGAATGGGGTGCCATTATCGAACACAAGGTCTCTTGGGACCCCAAATCGAGCCAAGATATTCCTCCTAATGAAAGCCACCACGTGTTGCCCCTGTACGTTGGTCAGGGAGGTGGCTTCGACCCATTTGGAGAAATACTCTGAGGCTGCTAAGATGAACCTATGCCCATTCGATGCCTTTGGAAAGATCGGGCCTACAATATCAAACGCCCACATGGTAAATGGCCAGGGGCTGACCATGGAATGCAATGAAGATGATGGGATATGAATGGCGTGCCCATGCACTTGACATGGATGACACTTTCTAACATGATCGTGGAAATCCTTTTTCAGGGTGGACCAAAAATAGCCCGCTCTAAGTATTTTCATTGCCATCATGTTGGCATTAACATGACCTCCACATTCTCCATCGTGGAACTCATGCATAACAGTCCTAGCCTCCTCTAGATCGACATATCTTAGTAGGATGCCGGTAAAACTTTTTTTGTACAAAACCCCACCCAAAATAGTGTATCGGGTAGAAATTTTTCGGATGAATGCCTTATCTTTGGATGTGGCATCCTCAGCGAATCCCCCATTGTCTAGAAAACATTTGATGCCATAAAACCAAGGTTTTTCAACAGAATCTGGATTATTTTGGCAAATATCCAAATCGTGTGTGGATGGAGTGGGTGCATGCCATATTTCTAAGGATCCAGTTCTCAAAGTGGGATCGACCTTTAGGGCTGAACCCAAGGAAGAGAGGGCGTCAGCAATTTCATTATCCTCTCTTCCTACGTGTGTGAGTCTATACGATTGGAATGACTCAACCAATCGAGTGGCCAACTCGTGATTGCAGACACGGAAAATCCTCACTTCTCGGTCTTAGGCCTGAAGCAAATCTTTTCGTGTGTCTAAGTCGTATTTTAGCAAAAGGGTGTGCCAGCTAGCTTACTTAAGCTAGCGAAGAAAGTTTTTGAAATTTGACTTCTATCGAAGCGACTGTGAGCAAGTGAGCTCTTTTCGTCCCAGACCTTCTTGCACCGATGTACAAGGGTCAGTCTGTACGCTTGGCAAAGTCTTTTAAAAAGTAAACCTCTTTGAAAAATACCCTAAGTGTTTGGGGCTTTGTTATGTATGATTTCAGATTTTATTACACGTGGGATTTGCACGTGCCTGTGTCTTTCTTTTTATCTTTTTCGGGCCAACTAGGTGTGTGCACAAGTGACCTAAGTTGGGCGATTTTTGAGCGGGAGTGTGGGGTTTGCTTTGATGCAATATGCATCCTAACTCGTGGTATGGCGTATATGCAATGCAAACTCACACAACTCCAAAGGGAAAACCCAAATTGAAAGACAATGCGGAAGGGAAATGACTTTATGTAAATTACAAAAGGGAAATTCCAAAAGGGAAATATGGCTATATCTTAAGAGCGGAAAGGCTCAATTGTGTAAGTGTGTGTTGTGTATATATGTAAAGACTACGCACACTACTGAACCTTAAAACCCAAATCTTAAAGACATAGCCGAAGGGAAATACTTATAATATATATGGGCCCGAAGGTCGTCAACGTGTGCATGGGTGTTGTGTGTATATGGAAAGACAACTCACACGACTTGTAATGAAACCCAAATATAATTGTAATAGAACTTGACTAAGGTCTTGGGAGTAAGAGCGAAAGCTCAATGTGTGTGTGTAGAATTGAAATACTACACACACAACTTGAATGAAACCCAAATATAATTGCAATAGGCCTTGACTAAGGTCTTGGGAGTAAGAGCGAAAGCTCAATGTGTGTGAGTGTAGAATTGAAATACTACGCACACGACATGAATTTAAACAACCCAAAACGAAATTGCAATAGGCCTTTACTAAGGTCTTGGGAGTAAGAGCGAAAGCTTAATGTGTGTGAGTGTGGAAATTGAAAGACCATGCACACAACTTGAATTAAAACACCCAAGGGAAATTGCAATACGGCCCTTACTAGGGTCTTGGGAATAAGAGCGAAAGCTCAATGTACGTGAGTGTGAAAATTGAAAGACAACACATGCAACTTAATGAACACCCACGCAACTTAAATATTTATAAGTATAGCTATATCCTAAGGTCTGATTAGGCCCGTGTGTGTATCAAAATCATGTGCAACTAAGAGCAGAATAGGCTCAAGTGCACGTGTGTGTGGGTGTGCCAAACCACATTATTACAAGCGGGGGGAGACAACGCTCCATTATTACAACCCCGTATCAAATTTAATTAAGCATAAGCAAGTTTATAACAAGGACCGAGTTAGGCACTTACGTATAGCTGGTCTAGGTGTGACTTGCTTGGCTATGGCCTAGTGAGTCGCCTTGGACAGCCGAAGGGGAGCTCCTTGGATGGCTGCGGTAGGTGGAGGTGCTGGTCGAATGGTGTTGGGGGTTGGGTTGGCCGAATGGAATAGGTGCTGGCTGGGTAGATGGAAGGTGGCGAATGGAGGGGACGAAGGATGGAGTTTGAGATGGGGTACTAACCAAGGGGAAGGTCCTAGTTGGATGGTGGAAGGTAGCGGGTGTAAGGTCTTGGCCGGATGGAAGAAGGTGGCAGGTGGAAAGTGGCGTGGAATGGTGTTGGCCGGGTGCTACAGGTGGAAGGTGGAAGGTGGAAGGTGACGTGGAATGGAGTGATGCTGGCCGAGTCCCAAGTGAGCCAAGGGGCGAGTTCCAAGAGGGGGGAAGAAGTCCTAGATTTTTGAGAGCCAAGAGTGGGAACCCACATGAATGGGAGGGGATTTTATAGGCTAGATGGGTCGGTGGCTGGGATATGGGAGGTCGGTTGGTGGGCTGGTTTGGTGGTGGTGGTTTGGGGGTATGGTGTGCTAGATATTTAGGTGGGCCAGATATTTGTTTTGGGTGGTTTGGGGATATGGTGTGCTAGATATTTAGGTGGGCTGGTTTGGTGGTTTGGGGTTTAGTTAGGTGGGTTGGGCTTAGGGTGAGGTTTAGTGAAGTGGGTTAGGTGATTAGGCTAGGATTAGGGTAAGGTTAGAGAAGATTAGGCTAGGATTAGGGGAGGATTAAGGAAGTGGGTTAGGTGATTAGGCTAGGATTATGGTGAGATTAGGGAAGATTAGGGGATTAGGCTTAGTTTGGTTAGGGTCTAGGTGGTCCAATTAGGTGGGGTGGGCTGGGTGACGTCGGCTAGGTATGGTTTAGTGGTTTTGGGTGAGGGTGGCTAGGATTAGGTCGGGTTTAGGGGGGAATGGCTAGGTAAGGTGGGTTAGCTTAGGGCTAGGTTTAGCAGCATCCCCTTGGCCTTGATCCACAGACCTAGTTGCAGCATGTTGGTGCAGCCCTAGGTTAGGTGTAGGTGCATACAAGCTTAATCCCACACTCTTAGGCTAACCCACATGATTAACCCAAAACTTGACACAAAAGTCAAGCCCACCAAAATTCTCACTCATACTTTATCCCATTCTCTATGATACCCAAGCTTTTCAAGTGAATTTCTTGTGGGCCCCACCTCCATTTATGAGAAGGTGATGTGGGCCAAGGATGTGGATATTGGATTGATCTTTGGATCCAAATCCAAATCCATATGCATGTTTGGATTTGGATCTAGATATATATGGTCCAGATCCGATCTAAATCTGATTTTCTAACTCTTTCATGGTATTTCCAAACAGACGGTTTGTGCGGGGCCTGACAGCATCACTACTCTATCTTGCGTTGGGTCTTCGCCAACATTATCGTCCGCTCCTCTTCTCACCTTCTGGAGATCATTTCAAACAATTTGTTGATAACAGGGGCTTGGATGTCCTGAGATTTTGGGGATGATTCGGATACGAGAGTTGATGTGCCGGGCTTGACATATGCTCCGGTTCCGAGCTCTCTTTTGCTTCTTTGGTCTTGCTTTCATCAGGCCAAGTTGCTTTGCGGGGTTTCAAAATACATTTTTAAATGTTTTAAAATTATATAACACATATTTTAAAATGTATATGATTTAAACATATGTACAGGGTTACCTAGAAGGCTCCTGGGTTTCCAGACTCAAAATAGCCCTTTGGGGCTGCTTTTGCAAAACCAGGTAGTTTGAGAAAATCATGGGATTTTGGGGTGTTTACAATGATATGGAAGAAATTTTTCATTACGTACTTGCCAAATTTTCAAAACTTGGTTTATAACAAGGAGCGAATCTCCAAAGACCTCGATGCATGATGCCCCTAGAGTTTTCGAAATCCTTAAGCCTTGTATAATACTTCTTTAAGTATTGAATATTGATAGGATCTGCTAAATTCCTACCTTCTACATCGATCAACCAATATGAGTTGTTCGTGGTGGTTGCACGTACAACATAGGGTCCATCCCACTTGGGGCGCCACTTTCCAAGTGGATGTGGGCCACGATAATGGATGATTTTCAAAACCAGATCCCCCACTTCAAAGTGGCGAGGTCTCATGTGTTTGCCATAATGTCGGGCTATCCTTTGCCGGTATGCATGAGCATGATCCATAGCAAGGAGTCGCCTCTCATCTAGCAAATCTAGTTCGGCCATCCTAGCATGCTGAAGCGTCTCTAGGGGGAGGTCGAGTGCGATGGATGTATGGAAGGAATGCAATTGTGTATGAATGGGAAGAATGGCGTTTATGCCATAGACGAATTCGAATTGTGTGGCATTCGTGGGAGTCCGGATGGAAGTCCTATAAGCCCATAAGGCTTCATCCAGCTTCTCGTGCCACATCCTACCCTTCTCTAAAGTCTTCTCAATTATGCTAATGAGAGTCTTATTCATGGCTTCAGCTTGACTGTTGCCTTGAGGGTAGTAGGGCGAGGAGAAGTGGTGAGTTATGCCATACGTGTTGCACAACTTGATCATCTGCTCATTTTTGAATGGGGTGCCATTATCGGACACAAGGTCTCGTGGAGCCCCAAATCGAGCCAAGATATTCCTACTAATGAAGGCCACCACATGTTGCCCCTGTACGTTGGTCAAGGAGATGGCTTCCAAACACTTGGAGAAATACTCAGTGGCTGCTAAAATGAATCGATGCCCATTCGAGGCTTTTGGAAAGATCGGGCCTACGATATCAAACGCCCACATGGTAAATGGCCAGGGGCTGACCACGGAATGCAATGCAGATGATTTTATATGAATGGCGTGCCCATGCACTTGACATGGATGACACTTTCTAACATGATCGTGACAATCCTTTTTCAGGGTGGACCAAAAATAGCCCGCTCTAAGTATTTTCATCGCCATCATGTTGGCATTAACATGGCCTCCACATTCTCCATCGTGGAACTCATGCATAACTATCCTAGCCTCCTTTAAATCGACACGTCTAAGTAGGATGCCGGTACAGCTTTTCTTATATAGAACCCCACCCAGAATGGTGTATCGGGTCGAAATTTTACGAATGAATGCATTATCTTTGGATGTGGCATCCTTGGTCAATCCCCCATTTTCTAGAAAAAGTTTGATATCATAAAACCAAGGTTTTTCAACAGAATCTGGGTTATTTTGGCAAATGTTCAAATCGTGTGTGGATGGGTTCGGCGCATGCCATATTTCTAAAGATCGGGTCCCTAAAATGGGATCGACCTTTAGGGCTGAACCCAAGGAGGAGAGGGCATCGGCAATGCCATTATCCTCTCTTCCTACGTGTGTGAGTTTACAGGATTGGAATGACTCAACCAATCGAGTGGCCAACTCGTGATATGGAAGAAGTTTTCCATTAGTACTTGGCAAATTTTCAAAACTTGGTTTATAATGAGGAGAGAATCTCCAAAGACCTCGAAGCATGATGCCCCTAGAGTTTTCAAAATTCTTAAACCTTGTATGAGTGCTTCATACTCGGCTATGTTGTTGGAACATTCGAAATCTAGGCGGATTGCTATGGGAATCTCGCCCTTTTTAGGGGATATGAGGATGACCCTGGCACCAGCCCCTCGTTGGTTTCGTGCCCCATCGAAGTGCATTTTCCACACTTGGTTTTCGAAAGAGTTTGCCAAAATGTGGTTTTGAAAATGATTTTGCAATATGCCTTCATCAGGCATTTCATCAAATGTGGGATATGCATCCTCCAAGGGGAACTCATCCACGTAATCAGCTAGGGCTTGCCCCATAATGGAGACTTGGTGATGGTATTTCAGGTCATTCTCCATTAGAAGGAGTTGCCATTTGCCCAATCTACCAGTGAGAATGGGTTTTTCGAATAAGTGCTTGATGGGATCAAGCTTGGACACTATCCAGATCTCATGATCTAGTAAATAGTGTTGAAATTTCTGGCAAGCCCAGACTAGGGCCAAGCACGTTTTCTCCATGGCTTGATAATTCCTTTCATAAGCCAATAGAGTTTTCGAAATATAATAGATGGCACTCCTTATGGGTGTCATCCTCGTATTGAGCTAATAGAGCTCCCAAGGCATTTGCATGCACGGAAATGTAAAGCAAAAGTGGTTTTTCTTGCTTCGGAGGATTCAAAACAGGGGGATTAACCAGGTATGCCTTTTGTCTCTCGAAGGACATTTGGCAATCGTCATCCCATGAAAATTTTGTGCCCTTCCTCAACAGTTTGTTGAAGGGTTCGCATCTAATCACCAAGTTTGATATAAATCGGCGAATGGACTGTAATCGACCCTAGAGGCTACGAATTTGTGTGAGATTGGAAGGTGGAGCCATGTTGGCTCACCATAAAGCCTAGAAGCTTTCCAGACTCTACCCCGAATACACATTTTTGAGGGTTTAGCTTTACTTTGTAAAGTCTAATCCTTTCGAAAATCTTTTGCAAACATTCGATATGAGTGCATCGGATTTTGGATTTTGCCAAGAGATCATCTACATACACTTCTACGAGCTCATGAATCTGATCATGGAAGATCGTGGTCATGGCTCTCTGGTATGTTGCGCCGGCATTTTTCAAAACAAAGGGCATGATTGTATAGCAGTACGTGCCCCACGGGGTTGTGAACGCAGTCTTACCCTGATCTCGTGGACTTAATTTAATTTGATTATACCCTGAAAAGCCATCCATAAATGAAAACATCTCGTGATTTGCAGTACTATCGACTATCAAATCTATGTTTGGTAAAGGATAATTATCCTTTGGAGTGGCTTTGTTCAGGTTTCTGAAATCGATGCATATTCGAATTTTCCCATTGGTTTTTCGAACCACAACGATGTTTGATAACCAATCAGAATACGCAATGTGTTTTATAAATCCGGCTTTTAGCAGATCTTCTAGACCCTCTTTGACTTGTGCGTGTACATTCGGATGTATTTTCCTAAGCTTCTGCTTTATGGGTTTTACATCCGTATCTAAGGGAAGACGATATTCGACAATGCTGGGATCTATGCCTGGCATATTTTCATACATCCATGCAAACACATCTAAGTAGGTTCATAGAAATGCAATGAATGCCGATCTTTCATGCTCATGCAAACATGCACCTATAGACGCAGAAAATTCCCGCTCCTAGTTCTTAGGCCTGAAGCGAACCTTTTAGTGTGCCTAACTCCTATTTAAAAAAACAGGGCGTGCCAGCTAGCTTACTTAAGCTAGCGAAGATATATTCTAAACCTGACTTCTAACGTGGCGACTGTGAGCAAGCAAGCTCTTGTCGTCGCAGACCTTCTTGCACCGATGCGCAAGGGTCAGTATGTACGCTTTTAAAAATCGAGTTTTTGAGTGTAAGAACCTACGAAAGCGGTTCGAGGTGTTTGATTCGGGTCTTTTTGGTATGATTTTCAGATTTTAGATCACGTGGATTTGCACGTGCCTAAGTCTTTCTTTTTATCCCTTTTTGGGCCACCTAGGTGTGTGTTATGAACACTCCACTAAGATGTGGCGACTTTGAGCGGGAGTATGGGGTTTGCTTTGATGTAATATGCATCCTAACTCCTGGTATGGCATATATTCAATGCAAACTCATGCTACTCCAAAGGGAAAACCCGAATTTAAAAGACAATGCCGAAGGGAAATGACTTGTAATGGAAATTGCCGAAGGGAAATGACTTGTAATGTAAATGCCGAAGGGAAATTGCAAAAGGGAAATATGGCTATATCTTAAGAGCGGAAAGGCTCAATGGTGCTAGTGTGTGCCATGTATATATGGAAAGACTACGCACACAGTTGAACCTTAAAACCCGAATTGAAAAGACATAGCCAAAAGGGAAATACGTATATAGTATATATGAGCCCTTACTTGGGTCTTGCAAATAAGAGCGAAGGCTCAATGTGGGTGCGTGTGAAAATGTAAAGACAACACACACGACTTCAAATGAAACCCAAATATAAATTGCAATATGGCCTTAACTAAGGTCTTGGGAATAAGAGTGAAAGCTCAATGTGTGTGAGTGCTAGAATTTAAGTACTATGCACACAACATGAAATTAAACCCAAATATAAATTGCAATATGGCCTTAACTAAGGTCTTGGGAATAAGAGCGAAAGCTCAATGTGTGTGAGTGCTAGAATTGAAGTACTACGCACACAACATGAAATTAAACCCAAGGATAGTATAACACGGCCCTTACTTGGGTCTTGCAAATAAGAGCAGAAGCTCAATGTGTGTGAGTGCAAGAATTTAAAGACAACACACCCAACTCAAGCAAAACCCTACGCAACTTAAAGTATATACATAACTTATATCTAAAGGGGCTGATTAGGCCCGTGTGTGTTCAAAATCGTGCACAACTAAGAGCGAGGTAGGCTCAAGTGCACGTGTGTGTGGGTGTGACAAGCCACGTTATTACAAGCGGGGGGAGACAATGCTCCGTTATTACAACCCCGTATCAAATTTAATTTAATTTAAGCAAGTCTACAACTAAGGACCGAGTTAGGCACTTACTTATAGCTGGTCCGGAGGTGACTAGCTTGAGCATGGGCTTGGCTTCGCCTTGGGCTGCAAGAGGGAGCTCCTCGGAGTGGAACGGCAAGGATGTGTGGCCGGTGACAAGAGAGCACGGGTGAGGCACCTTGGTGCTTGCCGGCTGCTAGGAGGGGGCTGCCGTGATGCAAGGGCTGAGTTGTCTAAGGAGGGTCACTAAGGGATAGGCTGGTGTTATGGAAGGTGGTGCTAAGGGGAGCCTAAAGGGAAGTCTAAGGAAGAGGGGGTGGCTGGCCGAATAGGTTGGGTGCAATCGGCTATGACTGGCCGACTAAGGGGAGTTTTAGTGGTGGCTGGCTGGGGTAGTGGGGATGTTATGGATGGGAAGGGAGCTAGCTAGGGTGCTGTGGAAGGTGGGGTTAATGGGTGACTAAGAGTGGAGGGGACAGGTCCTAGGGAGTAAGGTAGGGTGGCCGGGTATCACTAGGGGAAGGTAAAGAGTCGGGTGGTATAAGGGGTTAGGTCTGGCCAAATGGGTAGGGATGACGGGCAGGCTGTGATGGAGTTATATGGCGGTGGTATGGGTGGCTGAGAGTGGAGGGGGAGCGAAGAGGAGATGAAGTTGGGTTGAGAGATACTAACCGGATGGATGAAGGGAGTTGGTGTCCAAGGAGGGTAGTCGGGTGATTTGGATGGATGGAGTTCGGCCGGATGGAAGTGGTGGTGCGAGGTGGAGTTGGCCAGATGGAAGTGGTGCAGGTGAAGCAAGGTGGAAGATTCGGCTGGCCCAAGGGTGAGCTGGGATGTGATTGGCCAAGGTCGGCTGGCCCCAGGTGGAAGAAGCTGAAAAACCCGCCCACTAGGGGGGGGTTTATATAGCTTTTTGAAGGGCGGTTGGGGCTGGTATTTGGAGGGTGGTAAGGTGGTTTAGGTGGTGGTGGTGTGGTGATAAGGTGGGCTGGTTTTGAGGAGGGGCCAGATATTTTGTTTTAAGGGGTTTTAGGTAAATGGTGTGCTAGGTTTAGGTGGGGTGGTTTAGGGGTTTAGGGCTTAGCTAGGTGGGTTGGTTTTGGGGTGAGGTTTAGTGAGGTGGGTTAGGTGATTAGGCTAGGATTAGGTTAGGTTTAAGGAAATTAGGCTAGGTTTAGGGAAGGATTAGGGAGGTGTGTTAGGTGATTAGGTTGGGATTAGGTCGGGATTAGGGAAGTGGGTTAGGTGATTAGGCTAGGTTTAGGACGGGATTAGGGTAAAAGGCTAGGATTAGGGGTTTTGGCTTAGGATTGGTTTAGGGAGCTCCCTTTGCATAACCCATAGACCTTATTGCATCATGTTGGTGCAGCCCTAGGTTAGGTTTTGGCTAATACAAGCTTAAACCCATACTAATTAGGCTAACCCACATGATTAACCCCAAACTTGACACACAAGTCAAGCTTAATTACAATTACCCTCAAATCTTATCCTCCCCATTCTCTCTCATGCCCATAATCCCACGTGAATTTCAAGTGGGCCCTACCTCCATTTACATGGATATGGATATTGGATTGGATCTCTAGATCCAAATCCAAATCCAAATCCACACATGGGTTTGGATTGGGATTCGGATATATATGGTCTAGATCCAATCCAAACTGAATTCTGACTCCTTCAGGCTGTGTTCAAAACGAACGATTTGTGCGGGGTCAACATGGTCGTCCGCTTCTGTTTTCACCTTCCGGAGATGACTTCATATAATTTTTTATGATAACAGGGTCTTCAACGTTCGAAATCCTAGGGGTGGATTCAATACGAGAGTTGTTGTGCCGGGCTCGACTTGTGCTCCTATTTTGGGCTCTCTTTAGCTCTTTTGGTCCTGCTTTGATCAGGCCAAGCTTGCTTTGTGGGGTTTCAAAACATATTTTTAACAGTTTTTAAAACATATTATACATATTTAAAACATATAAAAGTTTAAAACATCTGTATAGGGTTGCCTGGAAGGCTCCTGGGTTTCCAGACTCAAAATAGCCCTTTGGGGCTGCTTTTACGAAACCAGGTTTATTTGAGAAGTTCGTGGGATTTCGGGGTGTTTACAGCACCTACCTTAATGAGTTTGGGATTGGAATCATTCCATAGGTTCACCTCTATGAAATCTCCTCCTACTGAATTGGAAGGTCTTTCAAAATCGAGAATTTTATGAAATTCTAGGAGTTCAGAAGTGGGATCTTCCTCAAGGGGATCCACTTTTGGGCTTCGATCATTCTCGTGGGTTATAGACCCGAGAGAATTTGATGTGTGGTTTTTCAAAAGACCTGGTTTTACACTTGGAATTCCAATTGATTTTGAAATTTTTGGTCTGGTTATGTAGACGACGTTCCTTTCGAAATTCTTTTCTTTTTCCAAAGTCTTACCAGGAGCAGCTATGTATAAAATCTTTTTGGTATTTTGTAGATTTTCATTTTTTTTGTGTTTTTGCAAAACAAGAACTTTAGGAACTATACAAACTACTCTATTTTCGAGTTTTTGATTTTCCAATGTTTTTGGTATTTGCAATTTTTCTATTTTTTCAATTTTGAGTTTTTCAAATGTTTTTGTATTTTTATAAAAGGGATCTTCCATCATACCTACAAAGGAAAAACACTACGGGTTAGGCTCAGAATAAGAGGTCCAAATCGTAGGTCTCTTCTAGGGTAGGCTCTAGGGCACCCTTGACCCAGGTGGTCACAAGGGGTGGCTCTGGTGGTATTTTGGGAGTATAGCCGATCCCATATCGGCTTGGGTTGGCCCTAGGAAGGATTGGCTCTAGAAGACCTTGGCTTTGTGCCCCTAGACTTTTATAGGGCGTATAGCCCATGTTCAACAGTATGTTCCACGATTTTTTATTTTTTGAAAAATTTGAATACAAATCATGGTCCTAGAACTTGCTATCATCCATATCATGCACGTATGGCTTCTTGTTCAGGGGTTTTGGAAATAAGGGATGTTTGGGTCTTCCTAAAAGGGTCAGGATTGGGAGGGGACCAGCTTTGGGCGGTCCCCTGACGTATACGACCTTCCTAGGATTGTTTAACATGAGCCTTGGTGGCTCAACCATGGTCTGCCCCAGGTTAGCCTCATGGGCCTGGGAACTCGACAAACAAGGGGAGTTTATGATCCCCTGAAGCTGAGGGTGACTCTCACCTAGGATCACCATGACTTGGTCCTTGAAAGGGATCTTGATACACCTGTGGAAGGTGGATGGCACAGTGCACAAGCTGTGTATCCAAGGCCTTCCCAACAACAGGTTATAATGGGGGTGGATGTCCAAGACATGGAACACCCCTGTGTGTGTCATCCATCCCGTTTCCATAGGGAGTTCGATCGATCCTAAGGGTCTAGACGCATTCCCATCGTATCCAGTGATAATGATGGGATTTGGGTTCACAAAAGTCAAGGTGACTCCGATTTGATATGCCACATGAAGTGGAAGGACGTTGAGCCCTCCTCCCCCATCGAGAAGGCACCTGTCTAGAGAGTGGTTATTTAGAACCACCTCGATATGTAGGGCCTGGTTGTGGGACTCGTAGGGTCTATCTACATCATCCGAAAAAGTGATGGGCGATTTTTCTCCTATTGATGCCACTTGGTCAGACAGGGATTCAGGGGTTATGTTCGAACTAACCTTGGCTCTTTCTAGAATTTTCTCTAGCACGAGTCTATGCCTAGGCGAAGTTTGTATAATCTCTAGGATAGACATGCGGATAGGAATCTTTGAAAGATGGTTTTCGAAATCATATGGGTTTAAAATGATTTTCCCATTATCTGCTTTCGGTAGAATTCTAGGAATACATGCTTTTGAGGGGCCAGGCACACTGACCACCTTTTTAGCACTTTGTAGGTGCGGGGGTTGATAGATCCTTCTGGATCTTGTTACTTCTCCCATGACCAACCTAGGGTTCGCACCTAATATGGCTCTATAAACACCCTGAAATCCCACGAATTTCTCAAATTCATCTGGTTTTGTAAAAGCAGTCCCAAAGGGCTATTTTGAGTCTGGAAACCCAGGAGCCTTCCAGATAACCCTGTACATATATTTTGAACTTTATATTTCAAAAATATATAATATGACTTCGAAAACCTTTTTAAAACATGTTTTGGAACCCCGAAGCAGCTTGGCCTAATCCAGACAAGACCAGGAGAGCTAAGAAGAGCCCGGAACCGGAGCACCTGTCGAGCCCGGCACAGCAACTCTTGTATCAAATTCACACCCCCAGGATCTCGAACGTCCAAGACCCTATTATCATCAAAACCTTGTTTGAAGTCATCTTCGGAAGGCGGAAACAGAGGCGAACGATCATGTTGGCGAAGACCCAACGCAGACGGAGCACTGATGCTGTCAGGCCCCGCACAAACCGTTCGTTTCGAACACAGCTCGAAGGAGTCAGAGTTCAGTTTGGATTGGATCTGGACCATATATATCCAGATCCCAATCCAAACCCATGTATAGACTTGGATTTGGATTTGGATTCAAAAATCCAATCCAATATCCATATCCATGGCCCATATCACCTTCTCATAAATGGAGGTGGGGCCCACTTGAAATTCACGTGGGATTATGGGCATGAGAGAGAGTGGGGGGGTGGATAAGATCAAGTGTGGTTGTAATTAAGCTTGACTTGTGTGTCAAGTTTGGGGTTAATCATGTGGGTTAGCCTAATTAAGTGGGTTTAAGCTTGTAATTAGCCAAAACCTAACCTAGGGCTGCACCAACATGAAGTGGTTAAGGTCTATGGGCCATGCAAAGGGAGCTCCTTCACCTAAACCTAACCCAAAATACCTAATCCTAGCCTTCCACCCTAATCCGCCCCTAATCTGAGCCTAATCACCTAACCTACTTCCCTAATCCCGGCCTAATCCCAACCTAATCACCTAACCCACTTCCCTAATCCTTCCCTAAACCTAGGTTAATTTCCCTAAAACTAGCTTAATCCTAGCCTAATCACCTAACCTAGCTCACTAAACCTCACCCTAGAACCAACCCACCTAACCAAACCCTAAACCCCTAAACCACCCATAGCCCACAACCTACCCAAACCACTAGTATCTAAAATATCTAGCCCTACCCTTTCCAGCCCACCTTATCATCATACCACCCTACCTAAACCACCTAACCACTACCCCAAACCCAGCCCTAACCGACCTACCCATCCCTATATAAACCCCCCTCTTGGGGGCGGGTTTTCCCATCTAGAAGCCCACCCATTTTCCAGCCTCTCTCATCCCGTTCCATCCTCTCTCATCCACTCTCACCCCTTTCCAGCACCAGCCGGGCCTTCCACCTGCACCACCACCAGTCACCACCGTGCTCCAGCTGCTCCACCACACCCCAGCCGGCCAACCACCTGTGGCCACCCCGGGCTTCGGCCGAACCAGTTGCTCCACCACACCCGGCTGCTCCTCAACCACCCGCCGCCTCCCATCATCCGGTTAGTACCCCATACTCCACTCTACTTCTTCTCCACTCCCTCTCCACTCTCAGCCACCTACACTACCACCACCTGCCCCACAGCCAGCTACTTGCTGCCACCCTTCTCACTCAGCCAAACCCATAGCATCCTAACTACCCGCCACTACCTAACCAACCTAGCTACACCCGGCTACCCCATCCAACTCCCTAAGAGCTTCCCCTATCTAGTTCCCTTCCCTTAGTGCCATATTCCCCAACACTACACTCCCCCTAGTGACCTTACCTAGCCCCTTTAATCCCACACGTCAAGGCGACACCCTTGATAGCAGCCGGCCACCTTCAAGGCACCCGGCCAGCACCCCTTGTCGTTCAACCTCGCGGAGCTCCCTTTTGCAGCCCAAGGCGAAGGCCAAGCCCACGCTCAAGCAAGGCATCTACGGACCAGCTACTAGTAAGTGCCTAACTCGGTCTTTAGTTGTATACTTGCTTGAGATTCAATTCAATACAGGGTTGTAATAACGGAGCATAGTCTCCCCCCGCTTGTAATAACGTGGCTTGGCACACCCACACACGTGCACTCTCTTAGTTGTGCACGATTTTGAACACACACGGGCCTAATCAGCCCCTAATACATAAGTATATACATGTACTTTCATTTTTGAAGGGTTTTGCTTAAGTTGGGTGCGTTGTCTTTCAATTCAAGCACTCTCACACATTGAGCCTTCGCTCTTATTTGAAAGACCCAAGTAAGGGCCGACCTATACTATTTGGGTTTCATTTCATGTCGTGTGGGTAAGTCTTTCAATTCAAGCACTCTCACACACATTGAGCTTTCGCTCTTATTTGAAAGACCCAAGTAAGGGCCGACCTATACTATTTGAATTTCATTTCATGTCGTGTGTGTAAGTCTTTCAATTCAAGCACTCTCACACACATTGAGCTTTCGCTCTTACTCCCAAGACCTTAGTCAAGGCCTACTGCAGTTATATTTGGGTTTCATTTCATGTTGTGTGCGTAGTACTTCAATTCAAGCACTCACACACATTGAGCTTTCGCTCTTATTCCCAAGACCTTAGTTAAGGCCATACTGCAATTTATATTGGGTTTAATTTCATGTCGTGTGTGTAAGTCTTTCCATTCAAGCACGCACCCACATTGAGCCTTCGCTCTTATTTGCATGACCCGAGTAAGGGCTCATATACATACTCTATATTCATATCTCCCTTCGGCATTTATCTTTCAAGTCATTTCCCTTCGGTTATTTCCCTTCGGTTATTTCCCTTCAGTATTGTCTTTACATTCGGGTTTTCCCTTTGGAGTAGCGTGAGTTTGCATTGCATCTATGCCATACCACGAGGTAGGACCCATATTGCATCAAAGCAAGCCCCGCTCGAATTCGCCCATATAGTGGAGTGTTCATAACACACAAACTAGGTGGCCCTGTAGACGCGCGAAAAATCCCTGCCTCTCGCCTTTTTCAGGGCTCGGAGAGGATCCTCTCGTGCGTCTAAGGCCTTATTTATGCAAACAGGGCATGCCAACTAGCTTACCTAAGCTAGCGAAGATATATTTAACACTAACTTCTAATCGTGGCAACTGTGAGCAAGTGAGCTCTTGTTGTCGCAGACCTTCTTGCACCGATGCCCAAGGGTCAGTCTGTACGCTTTGCAAAAATCGAGTTTTGGGAGAGAAAGTCTACGAAGCGGTTCGGGGTGTCTAATTCGGGTCTTTTAGATGCGATTGCATGTTTTAGATCACGTGGATTTGCACGTGCCTAAGTCTTTCCTTTTATCCCTTATCGGGCCACCTAGTTTGTGTGTTATGCACACTCCACTACAGGGGCGAATTCGAGCGGGGCTTGCTTTGATGCAATATGCGTCCTACCTCGTGGTATGGCGTAGATGCAATGCAAACTCATGCTACTCCAAAGGGAAAACCCGAATGTAAAGACAATACTGAAGGGAAATAACCGAAGGAAAATAACCAAAAGGAAATAACCGAAGGGAAATGACTTGTAAAGTAAGTGCCGAAGGGAGATATGTATATAGAGTATGTATATGAGCCCTTACTCGGGTCTTGCAAATAAGAGCGAAGGCTCAATGTGGGTGCGTGCTGGAATTGAAAGACTTACACACACGACATGAAATTAAACCCAAATATAAATTGCAGTATGGCCTTGACTAAGGTCTTGGGAGTAAGAGTGAAAGCTCAATGTGTGTGAGTGCTTGAATTGAAGTACTACACACACGACATAAATGAAACCCAAATATAACTGCAATAAGGCCTTTACTAAGGTCTTGGGAGTAAGAGCGAAGGCTCAATGTGTGTGAGAGTGCTTGAATTGAAGGACTTACACACACGACATGAAATGAAACCCAAATAGTATAGGTCGGCCCTTACTTGGGTCTTTCAAATAAGAGCGAAAGCTCAATGTGTGTGAGAGTGCTTGAATTGAAAGACTTACCCACACGACATGAAATGAAACGCAAATAGTATAGGTCGGCCCTTACTTGGGTCTTTCAAATAAGAGCGAAGGCTCAATGTGTGAGAGTGCTTGAATTGAAAGACTTACCCACAGGACATGAAATGAAACCCAAATAGTATAGGTCGGCCCTTACTTGGGTCTTTCAAATAAAAGCGAAAGCTCAATGTGTGTGTGTGTGCTTGAATTGAAAGACAACGCACCCAACTTAAGCAAAACCCTTCAAAAATGAAAGTACATGTATATACTTATGTATTAGGGGCTGATTAGGCCCGTGTGTGTTCAAAATCGTGCACAACTAAGAGAGTGCACGTGTGTGGGTGTGCCAAGCCACGTTATTACAAGCGGGGGGAGACTATGCTCCGTTATTACAACCCCGTATCGAATTGAATCTCAAGCAAGTATACAACTAAAGACCGAGTTAGGCACTTACTAGTAGCTGGTCCGTAGAGGCCTTGCTTGAGCGTGGGTTTTGGCCTTCGCCTTGGGCTGCAAACGGGAGCTCCGCGAGGATGAGCGACAAGGGGTGCTGGCCGGCTGCAAATGGGGCGCGGGAGAGGCGCCTTGAAAGTGGCCGACTGCAAGCAAGGGTGTCGCCTTGATGTGGGGGATTAAAGGGGCTAGGTAAGGTCACTAGGGGGAGTGTAGTGTTAGGGGAGTATGGCACTAAGGGAAGTTTAATGGAAGACCGAATGGGACACCTAGGGGAAAAGAGATGGCTGGCCGAATGGAAGGGATAGTCGGTTGGAGTGGCCGACTAGGGGAATGTGGTGGTGGCGGGCTGCTAGGATAGCTATGGGTGGAGTATGGGAAGGAAGCTAGCTAGGTGATGGGGCTAGGGGGTAGTGGGGGTAGTGGGTGTAAGGGAGTGCTAGGGGCAGGTCTTAGGAAGTCGAATAGGGTGGTCGGGTGTAGCTAGTGTATTTAGGTAGTGGCGGGTAGCTAGGGTGACTAAGGCTTGGCCGAGTGGGAGTGGTGGCGGCAAGTGGCTGATATTAGGGTAAGGTGGTGGTATGGTGGGTGGCTGGGAGTGGAGAGGGAGTGGAGAAGGAGCTAGGTAGAGTGTGGGGTACTAACCGGATGAAGAGGCGGCGGGTGGTTGAGGAGCAGCCGGATGTGGGGGCTCGGCTGGTTCGGTCGGGTGAAGAAGATGACGATGGAGGTGGCTTCGGCTGGAATGGTGGTGGCGGTGGTGGTGCTGGTGTGGTGGGATGTGGAGCAGGTGGAGCTTGGGGAAGTGGAGGAAGGAGAGGACCCGGCTGGCTTGGAGATGGGCTCTAGATAGGAAAACCCGCCCCCAAGGGGGGGGGGGTTATATAGGGATGGGTAGGTCGGTTAGGGTTGGGTTTGGGGTAGTGGTTAGGTGGTTTAGGTAGGGTGGTATGAAGATAAGGTGGGCTGGAAAGGGTAGGGCCAGATATTTTAAATACTAGTGGTTTGGGTAGATTGTGGGCTAGGGGTGGTTTAGGGGTTTAGGGTTTGGTTAGGTGGTTGGGTTCTAGGGTGAGGTTTAGTGAGCTAGGTTAGGTGATTAGGCTAGGATTAGGCTAGGTTTAGGGAAGGATTAGGGAAGTGGGTTAGGTGATTAGGCTCAGATTAGGGGTGGATTAGGGTGGAAGGCTAGGATTAGGTGTTTTGGGTTAGGTTTAGGTGAAGGAGCTCCCTTTGCATGGCCCATAGACCTTAACCACCTCATGTTGGTGCAGCCCTAGGTTAGGTTTTGGCTAATTACAAGCTTAAACCCACTCGATTAGGCTGACCCACATGATTAACCCCAAACTTGACACACAAGTCAAGCTTAATTACAACACTCTTGATCTTATCCACCCCCACTCTCTCTCATGCCCATGATCCCACGTGAATTTCAAGTGGGCCCCACCTCCATTTATGAGAAGGTGATGTGGGCCATGGATATGGATATTGGATTGGATTTTTGAATCCAAATCCAAATCCAAGTCCATACATGGGTTTGGATTGGGATCTGGATATATATGGTCCAGATCCAATCCAAACTGAACTCTGACTCCTTCGAGTTGGGTTCGAAACGGACGATTTGTGCGGAGTCTGACAGCATCAGCACTCCGTCTGCGTTGGGTCTTCGCCAACATAATCGTCCGCCTCCGTTTCTGCCATTTTGATAATAACAGGGTCATGGACGTTCGAGATCCTGGGGGTATGGATTTGATACGAGAGTTGCTGTGCCGAGCTCGACATGTGCTCCGGTTCCGGGCTCTCTTTGACTTCGCTGGTCCTGTCTTGATTAGGCCAAGCTGCTTTGGGGTTTCAAAAACGTGTTTTAAAAGGTTTTCAAAAGCCATGTTATATATTTTTGAAATATGAAGTTTAAAACATATATACAGGGTTGTTTGGAAGGCTCCTGGGTTTCTAGACTCAAAATGGCCCTTTGGGGTTGCTTGTACAAAACTAGATGAATTTGAGAAATTCGTGGGATTTCGGGGTGTTTACGGGCCCGAAAAGGGATAAAAGGAAAGACTTAGGCACGTGCAAATCCATGTGATCTAAAATATGCAACCGCATCTAAAAGACCCGAATTAGACACCTCGAACCGCTTCGTAGGCTTTCTATCCCAAAACTCGAGTTTTGCAAAGCGTACAGACTGACCCTTGTGCATCGGTGCAAGAAGGTCTGCGACGATAAGAGCTCACTTGCTCACATTCGCCACGATTAGAAGTCA
The DNA here is from genome assembly GCA_036023115.1 of Brasenia schreberi. Taxonomy (NCBI): domain Eukaryota; kingdom Viridiplantae; phylum Streptophyta; class Magnoliopsida; order Nymphaeales; family Cabombaceae; genus Brasenia; species Brasenia schreberi. Next base: position 18,057,198 of record JAYKKT010000059.1, read on the forward strand.
GTTTTAAATATATCTTCGCTAGCTTAGGTAAGCTAGCTTGCATGCCCTGTTTGCATAAATAGGCCTTAGACACACGAGAGGATCCGCTCCAAGCCTTGTAAAGGTGAGAAGCGGGGATTTTCGCGCGTCTACAGGCTCTAACCGTGAGTTTTGGAGCACCTTGGATTTTTAAAACTGGTTTAGCTGGGGATTCAGCTCTTGGTGGTCCCCGGATGATTACTTGGATGGGCTTCTTGTAAACTACAAAACTAGACGCACAAGTGGATCGACCAGACTCAGATGAATGTGCTAGATCTTTTGAAAAGGTGAGGGTACATACCTCTTTTCCTTTCCCACTACTACTAGCGTGCTTGAGAAATGGTTCTTTAAAGATAGCTTGAGTTGGCTCGGGTTCCTGAGTGACTTGGAGCCGGTCCTCTGCTATCAAGTTCTCGATTTTGTTTAAAAGGGAGAAACAACGCTTTGTATCATGGCCTTTGAGCCGATGATACCTGCAAAAGCGGTTTAAATATCCCCCTTTGGAAGTGACTCCCTCAGGGATTTCGGGGAGTTCAATCATGCCTTGGGCAAGTAGGAAGTCTAGGACCTCCGACACAGGTTGCCCTAGCGAAGTGTACTCCCGTTTTTCAACAGGTTTTTGGAAGTTTTTCTCCCTTTTGTTTTCTAATTTTTCAAAATTTTTCGAAGAGCTCGCCAGACCTGGATCCACCCGGACATTGGCGATTTTATGGGGCTTTGCCCCTTTGTCCATCGTGGGTAGCCCATAAGTGATGGGCTTCTCCAAGCGGGTTTTTGAAATGGCACTTCCATTCCATAAGTGATCGTATATCCCTTTCTTCAAATTGGTTTCAAAAAGGGATGCTTTTTTGATCAACTTATAGAAAGTTGAGATTTCGTGAAGCGAGAGAAGGGTCTTTAGCTCATTTTTAAAATTATCCAGGATGAGCATGACTGCGCATCCTTCGGATATTGGCTCTCGCACTTAACCTAAAAGGGACCTCCATCGAATAATGAAGGCATGCACGTCTTCGTTCATGCCTTGCTTTGTATCCCTTAAAGTGTTTAAAGTCAGCATGACTTCTACGTTATGTGCAAATCTTTACATAAAGCAGTTCGCTAACTCTTCAAAAGTAGCGAACTGGCTTAGATCGTAGGAAGCCAGCCATTTGGCAGTTGTGCCTTTAAGGGATAGAGGGAACCAATACACCCATTTCATCGAGTCCTTTTTCTTCTTATGGGCTCGACGCGAGAAAAGTTGCAAGTGAGACCTAGGGTCTCCCATGCTATCATACCGATGGAAGTTTGGTATTTCATCGTCACTGTCTGTTTCATAATCCATGGGTAGGAAATCAGACAGGGCGTAGCTCCTTTTCTCTTTATTTTGCCCTTTCAGCAGATGTTGTAGGGCTTTATGGTCCTTTTGTGTAAAGGACTCGTGGTATTGGTTGCCTTCCATTATGGAGGCCTCTTTATGCTTGCGAGGTTTTTCAGTTTTTTTCTTGGCCCTTTGCAGCCTCTTGGCTGAGAGCATCGATTTTGGCCTCGAATTCTCTTCTCAAATCTTCTATCTCTTCTAGTTTGATTTTATTTTTCAAAACCCTCCTAGAGTGAGAACTGGATGCGCATGAGCCTTGGCTCGACACTTCACTTGGGTTTGATTTCGACATGCTTTCAAGCTTTCAAAATCCTATGCATGAAGTACAAAAAAAGAGTTAAAAATGACACCTTTAGAAAATTTTTGCAAGGTTTCTAATATGACTCGATTTTCAAAAGACTCATGTCCCACCGGGCGTGCCAAATCCTGTAGACGCCGAAAATCCCCGCTTTTGGTTCTTCGGCCTGAAGCGAATCTTTTCATGTGTCTAAGTCCTATTTAAGCAAAAGGGAGTGTCAGCTAGCTTGCTTAAGCTAGCGAAGAGATATTTTGAAATCTGACTCCTATCGTGGCGACTGTGAGCAAGCAAGCTCTTTTCATCGCAGACCTTCTTGCACCGATGCGCAAGGGTCAGTCTGTACGCTTAGAAAATCGAGTTTTTGACATGATAACCTAGGAAAATGTTTGAGGTGTTCGATTCGAGCTTATTTTGTATGGTTTTTCAAGTTTTATTTCACGTGGATTTGCACGTGCCTATGTCTTTCCTTTTATCCCTTTTCGGGCCAACTAGGCGTGTGTATGCACACGTGACCTAAGTGGGGCAATTTTGAGAGGGAGTGTGGGGTTTGCTTTGATGCAATATGCGTCCTAACTCGTGGTATGACGTATATGCAATGCAAACTCACGCAACTCCAAAGGGAAAACCCGAATTGAAAGACAATGCGGAAGGAAAATGACTTAATGTAAATTTGCAAAAGGGAAATTGCAAAAGGGAAATATGGCTATATCTTAAGAGAGGAAAGGCTCAATTGTGCAAGTGTGTGCCGTGTATATATGTAAAGACTACGCACACTGCTGAACCTTAAAACCCAAATCTTAAAGACATAGCCGAAAGGGAAATACTTATAATATATATGGGCCCGAAGGTCGCCAACATGTGCGTGAGTGTTGTGTGTTGTGTGTATATTGAAAGACAACTCACACGACTTGTAAATGAAACCCAAATATAAATTGTAATATGGCCTTAACTAAGGTATTGGGAGTAAGAGCGAAAGCTCAATGTGTGTGAGTGTAGAATTGAAGTACTACGCACACGACATGAAATTAAACCCAAATATAATTGCAATAGGCCTTAACTAAGGTCTTGGGAATAAGAGCGAAAGCTCAATGTGTGTGAGTGTAAAAATGAAATACTACGCACACGACATGAAGTAAAACACCCAAAACGAAATTGTAATAGGCCCTTACTCGGGTCTTGAAAATAAGAGCGAAAGCTCAATGTGTGTGAGTGTGAAAATTGAAAGACAACACACACAACTTAAACAAAACCCCACGCAACTTAAATTATATACGTATAACTATATCTTAAGGGCTGATTAGGCCCATGTGTGTGTCCAAATCGTGTACAACTAAGAGCGGGATAGGCTCAAGTGCACGTGTGTGTGGGTGTGCCAAACCACATTATTACAAGGGGGGGAGTCAACACTCCATTATTACAACCCCGTATCAAATTTAATTAAGCTTAAGCAAGTCTATAAACAAGGACCGAGTTAGGCACTTACGTATAGCTGGTCCGGGTGTGACTTGCTTGCGCTTGGGCTGGTGAGTCGCCTTGGGCTGCAAGAGGGAGCTCCTTGGAAGGGCGCGGCAAAGGAGGGTGCTGGCCAAATGGCAAGGGTGCAGGCGGGTGGCGCCTTGGCGCTAGCCGAGTGATGGGGGTGCTGCCTTGTTTAGGGTAGGGTTGCTTAGGGAAGGTAAGGGGAGCTAAGGTGTGTCACTAAGGCGTGGGGCAAGTGTAGACGCAGGAAAATCCCCGCTTGTCCCCTTTAGCTTCTCAGGGCCTGGAGCGGATCCTCTCTTGTGTCTAAGGCCTATTTATGTAAACAGGGCGTGCCAACTAGCTTACCTAAGCTAGCGAAGATATATTTGAACCTGACTTCTAACGTGGCGACTGTGAGCAAGTGAGCTCTTGTCGTCGCAGACCTTCTTGTACCGATGCGCAAGGATCAGTCTGTACGCTTTAAAAAAACGAGTTTTGGGATGGAAAAAGCTTACGAAAGCGGTTCGAGGTGTTTAATTCGGGTCTTTAGAATGCGATTGCAGATTTTAGATCACGTGGATTTGCACGTGCCTAAGTCTTTCTTTTTATCCCTTTACGGGCCACCTAGGTGTGTGTTATGAACACTCCACTACATGGGGCAAATTTGAGCGGGAATACGGGGCTTGCTTCGATGCAATATGCATCCTACCTCATGGTATGGCGTAGATGCAATGCAAACTCACGCTACTCCAAAGGGAAAACCCGAATGTAAAGACAATGCCGAAGGGAAATAACCGAAGGGAAATGACTTGTAATGTAAATGCCGAAGGGAGATATGTATATAGGGTATATACGGGCCCTTACTTGGGTCTTGCAAATAAGAGCGAAGGCTCAATGTGGGTGCGTGCTTGAATTGAAAGACTTACACACACGACATGAAATAAAACCTAAATATAACTTGCAATATGGCCTTGATTAAGGTCTTGGGAATAAGAGCGAAAGCTCAATGTGTGTGAGCGCTTGAATTGAAGTACTACGCACACAACATGAAATTAAACCCAAATATAACTTGCAATATGGCCTTGATTAAGGTCTTGGGAATAAGAGCGAAAGCTCAATGTGTGTGAGTGCTTGAATTGAAGTACTACGCACACAACATGAAATTAAACCCAAATAGTATAACACGGCCCTTACTTGGGTCTTTCAAATAAGAGTGAAGGCTCAATGTGTGTGCATGCTTGAATTGAAAGACTTACACACACGACATGAAATAAAACCCAAATAGTATAGCTCGGCCCTTACTTGGGTCTTTCAAATAAGAGCGAAGGCTCAATGTGTGTGAGTGCTTGAATTGAAAGACTTACACACACGACATGAAATAAAACCCAAATAGTATAGCTCGGCCCTTACTTGGGTCTTTCAAATAAGAGCGAAGGCTCAATGTGTGTGAGTGCTTGAATTGAAAGACTTACACACACGACGTGAAATGAAACCCAAATAGTATAGCTCAGCCCTTACTTGGGTCTTTCAAATAAGAGCGAAGGCTCAATGTGTGTGAGTGCTTGAATTGAAAGACTTACACACACGACGTGAAATGAAACCCAAATAGTATAGCTCGGCCCTTACTTGGGTCTTTCAAATAAGAGCGAAGGCTCAATGTGTGTGAGTGCTTGAATTGAAAGACAACACACCCAACTTAAGCAAAACCCTACGTAAGTTAATATATATATATATATATATATATATATATATATTAGGGGCTGATTAGGCCCGTGTGTGTTCAAAATCGTGCACAACTAAGAGAGTGCACGTGTGTGTGGGTGTGCCAAGCCATGTTATTACAAGCGGGGGGAGACTATGCTCCGTTATTACAACCCCGTATCGAATTGAATTTGAAGCAAGTATACAACTAAGGACCGAGTTAGGCACTTACTAATAGCTGGTCCGAAGATGCCTTGCTTGAGCGTGGACTTGGCCTTCACCTTGGACTGCAAGAGGGAGCTCCGCGAAGTTGATTGGCAAGAGGGGCTGCTGGCCGACTGGAAATGGGGCGCGGGAGAGGCGCCTTGAAGATGGCCTGCTGCTTGAGAGGGGCTGGTTTTGTGTGTTGGGCTAAAATGCCTAAGTAGGGTCACTAAGGGAGGATAAGGTTACGGAGTATGGTACTAAGGGAGCCTAAGGGAGTGTCTAAGGGAGTGTCTAAGGGAATAGCTAGGGGAAGGATATGGCTAGCTGAATGGATGGGGGACAGCCTGTTGGAGTGGCTGACTAAAGGAGACTCGGTGGTGGCGGGCTGCTAGGTTGGCTATGGGTGGAGGATGGTGGAAGAAGCTAGCTAGGGTATGGGGTAAGATGGTGGTGGATGTGGTGAGGTAGAGTGGGCACGTCTTAGGGAGTTGGGTGGAGTGGCCGGGTATAGCTAGGGTGTCTAGGTAGTGGTGGGTAGTTAGGTTGGTTGAGGCTTGGCCGAATGGGAGTGGTGGCGGCAAGAGGCTGGTGTTAGGGTAAGATGGTGGTGGTGCAGGTGGCTGAGAGTGGAGGGGGAGTGGAGAAGAGGTGAGGTGGTGTATAGGGTACTAACCGAGTGATGGGAAGCGGCGGGTGGTGTAGGAGCAGCCGGGTGTGGTGGAGTGGCTGGTTCGGCCGGATGAAGAGGATGGCGACGGGTGGTTGGTCGGCTGGGGTGTGGTGGAGCAGGTGGAGGCTAGTGGAAGAGCTGGCTGGGCTGGAAAGGAGGGTGAGGGATGATCATGGAAGGTCGGTTGGGAATGGAGGACCCCAAAGCTGAAAAACCCGCCCACTAGGGGGGGGTTTATAGCTTTTGTGAAGGGCGGTGGGGCTGGTTTTGGGGTAGTGGTTAGGTGGTCTAGGGGTGGTGGTAAGGTAGTAAGGTGGGCTGGTATTAGGGTAGGGCCAGATATTTTAAATACAAGGGGTTTTGGGTAGGTTGTGTGCTAGGTTTAGGTGGGGTGGTTTAGAGGTTTAGGGTTTAGCTAGGTGGGTTGGTTTTGGGGTGAGGTTTAGTGAGGTGGGTTAGATGATTAGGCTAGGAGTAGGTTAGGTTTAGGGAAATTAACCTAGGTTTAGGGAAGGATTAGGGAAGTGGGTTAGGTGATTAGGTTGGGATTAGGCCAGGATTAGGAAAGTGGGTTAGGTGATTAGGCTAGGATTAGGACCGGATTAGGGTAGAAGGCTAGGATTAGGTGTTTTTGGTTAGGATTAGATTAAGGAGCTCCCTTTGCATGACCCATAGACCCTAATCACATTATGTTGGTGCAGCCCTAGGTTAGGTTTTAGCTAATTACAAGCTTAAACCTACTTTAATTAGGCTAACCCACATGAGTAACCCCAAACTTGACACACAAGTCAAGCTTAATTACAACACACACTTGATCTTATCCTCCCCCACTCTCTCTCATGCCCATGATCCCACGTGAAATTCAAGTGGCCCCACCTCCATTTATGAGAAGGTGATGTGGGCCATGGATATGGATATTGGATTGGATCTCTAGATCCAAATCCAAATCTAAGTCCACACATGGGTTTGGATTGGGCTCTGGATATATATGGTCCAGATCCAATCCAAACTGAATTCTGACTCCTTCGGGCTGTGTTCGAAACGAACGGTTTGTGCGGGGTCTGACAGTATCAGTACTCCGTCTGCGTTGGGTCTTCGCCAACATGATCGTCCGCCTCTGTTTTCGCCTTCCGAAGATGACTTCAAAGGATGTTTTGATGATAACAGGGTCTTGGACGTTCGAGATCCTGGGGGTGGATTCAATACAAGAGTTGTTGTGCCGGGCTCGACATGTGCTCCGGTTCCGAGCTCTCCTTAACTTTTCTGGTCCTATCTTGATCAGGCCAAGCTGCTTCGGGGTTTCAAAAACGTGTTTAAAAGGGTTTTTTTAAAGCCATATTATATATTTTTGAAATATGTAAAGTTCAAAACATATGTACAGGGTTGCCTGGAAGGCTCCTGGATTTCCAGACTCAAAATGACCCTTTGGGGCTGCTTTTACAAAACCAGGTGGATTTGAGAAATTCGTGGGATTTCGGGGTGTTTACAACAAGTCCTAGGGAGAGGTAAGGCTGGGTATGTAAGTTAGGGGGCTGTCTAAGGGAAAGGAGGGGTAGGTGGTGCAGTCGGTTGAGGCTGGCCGAATGGATGGAAGGTGGCGGGCTGGATGAAATGGAGGCTAGGCTAAGGAAGGGTGGCGTGGTGGTGGCTAAGAGTGGAGGGGGAGTGAAGAGAGGGTGTTGTTGTGATGGGGTACTAACCGGAGTGGAAGGCTGGCCGGAGGGTGAAGGTGGCGGGTGTCAAGGGGGCAGCCGAATGGAAGGTGGCAGGTGCAGCCGGTGGCGTGGAGTGGAGCTGGCCGGGGGATGGAGGTGGCGTGGAGTGGAGTTGGCCGGGTTCCAAGGTGGAGCAGGTGAGAGAAGAGAGAAAGGGATGAGAGAGGAGAGGAAGGGCTGTATTGCCCAAACAATTTCATCCAAAACCCGCCCACAAGGGGGGGGGGGTTTATAGGGTTTTGTGGGTTGGTTTGGGCTGGTATTGGGGGGCTGGTTTAGGGGTGTGGTGGTGGTGGTTTGGGGATATGGTGGGTTGGGTTTTTAGGTGGGCCAGATATTTGTCTTAGGTGGTTTAGGGATATGGTGTGCTAGGGATTTAGGTGGGCTAGTTTAGTGGTTTAGGGATTAGCTAGGTGGGTTGAGCTTAGGGTGAGGTTTAGTGGAGTGGGTTAGGTGTTTAGACTTGGATTAGGGTGAGGTTAGGGGAATTAGGCTAGGTTTAGGGAAGGATTAGGGAAGTGGGTTAGGTAATTAGGTTGGGATTAGGGAAGGATTAGGGAAGTGGGTTAGGTGATTAGGTTGGGATTAGGGAAGGATTAGGGGGAAATGGCTAGGGAAAGGGGATTAGGCTTATGATTAGGGTTAGGAGCATCCCTTTGCATGACCCATAGACCTAGTTGCATCAAGTTGGTGCAGTCCTAGGTTAGGTGTAGGTGCATACAAGCTTAAACCCACACTCATTAGGCTAACCCACATGATTAACCCAAAACTTGACACTCAAGTCAAGCTTAACACATTTCACTCATATTTAATCCCCCCATTCTCTCTCATGCCCAAGATTCCCACGTGAATTTCTTGTGGGCCCCACCTACATTTATGAGAAGGTGATGTGGGCCATGGATGTGGATATTGGATTGGATCTTTGGATCCAAATCCAAATCCAAATCCACATACATGTTTGGATTTGGATCTGGATATATATGGTCCAGATCTGATCCAAATCTGAATTCTGACTCCTTCGGGGTATGTTCGAAACGAACGGTTTGTGTGGGACCTAACAGCATCAGTACTCCGTCTTGCGTTGGGTCTTCGCCAACATTGTCGTCCACTCCTGTTTTCATCAGCTCTCTTTCGTTCTTCTGGTCCTGCTTTCATCAGGCCAAGTCGCTTTGTGGAGTTTCAAAACATCTTTTAAAAGGTTTTAAAACTATATTATACATATTTTAAAACATATATCGTTTAAAGCATATGTAGAAGGTTGCTTGGAAGGCTCCTGGGTTTCCAGACTCAAAATAGCCCTTTGGGGCTGCTTTTACAAAACCAAGTTATTTGAGAAAAATCGTGGGATTTTGGGGTGTTTACAATTTCAAAAATTTTGGTATGGTTATACGGACAACGTTTCTTTCGAAATCCTTTTCTTTTTCCAAAGCCTTACAAGGAGTGGCTATGTACAAAATCTTTTTGGAGTTTTGTAAATTTTTTATTTTTTTGTGCTTTTACAAAACTAGAACTTTGGGAACTATACAAACTACTCTTTTTTCGAGTTTTTGATTTTCCAATGTTTTTGGTTTTTGCAATTTTTCCATTTTTTCGATTTTGAGTTTGAATGTTTTTGTATTTTTGTAAAAGGGATCTTCCATCATACCTACAAAGGGAAAACACTACGGGTTAGACTCGGAATAAGAGGTCTAAATCGTAGGTTTCTTCTAGGGTAGGCTCCAAGGCACCCTTTACCCAGGTGGTCATAGGGGGTAGCTCTGGTGGTATTTTGGGAGTATAGCCGATCCCATATCGGCTTGGATTGGCCCTTGAAAGTATGGGTTCTAGGAGACCTTGATTTTGTGCCCCTAGACTCCTATAAGGCAAATAGCCCATGTTCAATAGCATGTTCCACGATTTTTTGTTTTTGGAGAAGTTTGAATACAAATCGTGGTCCTAGAACTTGTTGTCATCTATGTTGTGCACATAGGGCTTCTTGTCCAGGGGTTTTGGAAATAAGGGATTCTTGGGTCTTCCTAGAAGGGTCAAAACTTTGAGGGGGCCAGCCTTGGGTAGCCCCTTCACAAACACGACCTTCCTAGGGTTGCATAGAGTGAACCTTGGTGGCTCGAGCATGACTTGCCCCAGTTTTACCTCGTGGGTCTAGGAACTTGACAAGTAGGGGGAGTTTATGACCCCTTGAAGTTGAGGGTGACTCTCACCAAGGATCACAACGACTTTGTCCCTGAAAGGGATCTTGACACACCTGTGGAAGGTGAATGGCATAGTGCACAAGCTGTGTATCTGTAGATGCGCGAAAATCCCCGCTTCTCACCTTTTCAAGGCTTGGAGCATATCCTCTCATGTGTCTAAGGCCTATTTATGCAAACAGGGCGTGCCAACTAGCTTACCTAAGCTAGCGAAGATATATTAAAACTGACTTCTAATCGTGGCGACTATGAGCAAGTGAGCTCTTGTCGTCGCAGACCTTCTTGCACCGATGCGCAAGGGTCAGTCTGTACGCTTTGCAAAAAATCGAGTTTTGGGATAGAAAGCTTACGAAGCGGTTTGAGGTGTCTAATTCGGGTCTTTTAGATGCGATTGCATATTTTAGATCACATGGATTTGCACGTGCCTAAGTCTTTCCTTTTATCCCTTTTCGGGCCACCTAGTTTGTGTGTTATGAACACTCCACTACATGGTCGAATTCGAGCGGGGCTTGCTTTGATGCAATATGCGTCCTATCTCGTGGTATGGCGTAGATACAATGCAAACTGAAGGGAAATAACCGAAGGGAAATGACCGAAGGGAAATGACTTGAAATATAAATGCCGAAGGGAGATATGTATATAGAGTATGTATATGAGCCCTTACTCGGGTCTTGCAAATAAGAGCGAAGGCTCAATGTGGGTGCGTGCTTGAATTGAAAGACTTACACACACGACATGAAATTAAACCCAAATATAAATTGCAGTATGGCCTTAACTAAGGTCTTGGGAGTAAGAGCGAAGGCTCAATGTGTGTGAGAGTGCTTGAATTGAAAGACTTACACACACGACATGAAATGAAACCCAAATAGTATAGGTCGGCCCTTACTTGGGTCTTTCAAATCAGAGCGAAAGCTCAATGTGTGTGAGAGTGCTTGAATTGAAAGACTTACCCACATGACATGAAATGAAACCCAAATAGTATAGGTCGGCCCTTACTTGGGTCTTTCAAATAAGAGCGAAAGCTCAATGTGTGTGAGAGTGCTTGAATTGAAAGACTTACCCACACGACATAAAATGAAACCCAAATAGTATAGGTCGGCCCTTACTTGGGTCTTTCAAATAAGAGCGAAAGCTCAATGTGTGTGAGAGTGCTTGAATTGAAATACTTACCCACACGACATGAAATGAAACCCAAATAGTATAGGTCGGCCCTTACTTGGGTCTTTCAAATAAGAGCGAAAGCTCAATGTGTGTGAGTGCTTGAATTGAAAGACAACGCACCCAACTTAAGCAAAACCCTACAAAAATGAAAGTATATGTATATACTTATGTATTAGGGGCTGATTAGGCCTATGTGTGTTCAAAATCGTGCACAACTAAGAGAGTGCACGTGTGTGGGTGTGCCAAGCCACGTTATTACAAGCGGGGGGAGACTATGCTCCGTTATTACAACCCCGTATCGAATTGAATCTCAAGCAAGTATACAACTAAAGACCGAGCTAGGCACTTACTAGTAGCTGGTCCGTAGATGCCTTGCTTGAGCGTGGGCTTGGCCTTTGCCTTGGGCTGCAAAAGGGAGCTCCGTGAGGGTGAACGGCAAGAGGTGCTGGCCGGAGGTCCTTGGTGCGTGGAAGAGGCGCCTTGAAGGTGGTCGGCCACTAGAGATGGACTGTTTTTGGTGTGTTGGGTTAAAGGACCTAAGTAAGGTCACTAAGGGAATATGGCACTAAGGGAATGAGCTAGCAAGGAGAGGGTGATGGCTGTGGTTAGGTGATAGGGGCAGCTCTTAGGGAGTTGGATGGGGTAGCCGGGTGTAGCTAGGTTGGTTAGGTAGTGGCGGGTAGTTAGGATGCTATGGGTTCGGCTGAGTGAGAAGGGTGGCAGCAAGTGGCTGGCTGTGGGGTAGGTGGTGGTAGTGTAGGTGGCTGAGAGTGGAGAGGGAGTGGAGAAGAAGTAGAGTGGAGTATGGGGAACTAACCGGATGATGGGAGGCGGCGGGTGGTTGAGGAGCAGCCGGGTGTGATGGAGCAACTGGTTCGGCCGAAGGCAGGGGTGGCGACAGGTGGTTGGCTGGCTGGGGTGTGGTGGAGCAGGTGGAGCACGGTGGTGGATGGTGGTGGTGCAGGTGGAAGGCCCGGTTGGTGCTGGAAAGGGGTGAGAGTGGATGAGAGAGGATGGAAGGGGATGAGAGAGGCTGGAAAATGGGTGGGCTTCTAGATAGGAAAACCCGCCCCCAAGGGGGGGGTTTATATTGGGATGGGTAGGTCGGTTAGGGCTGGGTTTGGGGTAGTGGTTAGGTGGTTTAGGTAGGGTGGTATGATGACAAGGTGGGCTGGAAAGGGTAGGGCCAGATATTTTAGATACAAGTGGTTTGGGTAGGTTGTGGGCTAGGGGTGGTTTAGGGGTTTAGGGTTTGGTTAGGTGGGTGGGTTCTAGGGTGAGGTTTAGTGAGCTAGGTTAGGTGATTAGGCTAGGATTAGGCTAGGTTTAGGGAATTTAACCTAGGTTTAGGGAATGATTAGGGAAGTGGGTTAGGTGATTAGGTTAGGATTAGGCCGGGATTAGGGAAGTAGGTTAGGTTATTAGGCTCGGATTAGGGGCGGATTAGGGTGGAAGGCTAGGATTAGGTATTTTGGGTTAGGTTTAGGTGAAGGAGCTCCCTTTGCATGGCCCATAGACCTTAACCACATCATGTTGGTGCAGCCCTAGGTTAGGTTTTGGCTAATTACAAGCTTAAACCCACTCAATTAGGCTAACCCACATGATTAACCCCAAACTTGACACACAAGTCAAGCTTAATTACAACCACACTTGATCTTATCCATCCCCACTCTCTCTCATGCCCATAATCCCACATGAATTTCAAGTGGGCCCCACCTCCATTTATGAGAAGGTGATGTGGGCCATGGATATGTTCATTGGATTGGATTTTTGAATCCAAATCCAAATCCAAGTCCATACATGGGTTTGGATTGGGATCTGGAAATATATGGTCCAGATCCAATCCAAACTGAACTCTGACTCCTTCGAGCTGTATTCGAAACGAACTGTTTGTGTGGGGCCTGACAGCATCAGTGCTCCGTCTGCGTTGGGTCTTCGCCAACATGATCGTCCGCCTCTGTTTTCGCCTTCCGGAGATGACTTCAAAGGATGTTTTGTTGATAACAGGGTCTTGGACGTTCGAGATCCTAGGGGTGTGAATTTGATACAAGAGTTGTTGTGCCGGGCTCAACAGGTGCTCCGGTTCCGGGCTCTTCTTAGCTCTCCTGGTCCTGTCTGGATTAGGCCAAGCTGCTTCGGGGTTTCAAAATATGTTTTAAAAAGGTTTTCAAAAGCCATATTATATATTTTTGAAATACAGAGTTTAAAACATATGTACAGGGTTGTCTGGAAGGCTCCTGGGTTTCCAGACTCAAAATGGCCCTTTGGGGCTGCTTTTACAAAACCAGATGGATTTGAGAAATTTATGGGATTTCGGGGTGTTTACAGATGCCCCTCTTTGGCCTTGTCCAAATCGATTTGGATAAGGGCAAAGATGACAAACACCCCTTTCAATGTCTCCCTAGATCTAGCCACGAAGAATATGGGATCGTCCCAATTTTTAGCAAAATCTCAATTCACAAACTCTGGTAGGAGGAGATATCACGCCAAAGGGTTTTACATGGAATCTGGTCCTAAATGGGATCATGTTCATGCAAGTACCATGCGTGGAATGCAGATGACATGGGTGTGGTGCCAAGAGTGGCGACCTCCCAGAGACCAGATGTAGTCGAACTCTAGAGACTTACAAGGTCTCTTGCTCCAAGTGAGCAAATCCTATGCTGTTCGATGTTCGGTTTTCAAAACTTATTTACAAAAGCTATTTACAAAAGGGACAACTGTCTTGAGTCTCGATCCTAAGGATCTCGAGCTCTTCGTGCTTGCCCTTGTTTGAGTCTTAACACTCGCTTATCTAGCAGAGGTTTTATAAGAAAACAAGTTATATTTCAAATTCCTACGCCTTACTCGAAACGTCGAATTCTCAAACATGATGAAATTCAAGTAAGTAAATCCTATTTTTACTTTAGGATTCCTTGAAATGAACCATGTTTTAGCTTGGGATAAGCCAGGGATGGGAAAGAGATACCACGGTCCCTTCTAAAGCGTCTCGTGGTTTAAGGCATAGAAGGCGGAAAACTACTCTTTTTGAGCTTTTTGGCCTCTTTTTCCTTTTTTTCCATAGAGGGTCTCTCTTTGGGAGTATTTTTTCTTTAATCCCTCTTTTTCATAAGAGAATCGATTTTTCTTTGGAATTCTGGTTTCTTTCTTTTGGAAAGATACTTTGAATGGGAAATTCCCTTTTGTTTGGGCCTTTGTTTTCCTTTTGGAAATAGAAGAGAAGAGGGGAGGACTTATCCCAAGCCTACACTCGATCCATTCCAAATCAGCCTATTTAGAAATAGCACGTACTACTTGCAAGTATCTTGCTATGTTGAACTAGGCCTTTCTTTGTAAGAAGAAGGATTTTGAAATGTAACCACAATTTTGAAAACTCCACTCTTTCACAAGTGTGAATTCTCTCACTCAGGGTCACACGAGTTTGCCTTTGCACCTTATTCACATGTCTCAGGGCAGCTATCCCTAAAATTTTTCGAAAAATGGAATTTAATCCAGATCCTACACATGATACTTCTTTAAGTATTGAACATTGATAGGATCTGCTAAATTCCTACCTTCTACATCGATCAACTAATACGAATTGTTCGTAGTGGTTGCTCGTACAGCATAGGGTCCATCCCAGTTGGGGCGCCACTTGCCTAGGGGGTGTGGGCCACTATGATGGATGGTTTTTAAAACCAGATCTCCCACTTCAAAGTGACGAGGTCTCATGTGTTTGCTATAATGTCGGGCTATCCTTTGCCGGTATGCACGAGCATGATCCATGGCAAGGAGTCGCCTCTCATCTAGCAAATCTAGTTCGGCCATCCTAGCATGCTGAAGCGTCTCTAGGGGAAGGTCGAGTGCTATGGATGTATGGAATGAATGCAGTTGAGTATGAATGGGAAGAATGGCGTTTGTGCCATAGACCAATTCGAATGGTGTGGCATTCGTGGGAGTCCGGATGGAAGTCCTATAAGCCCATAAGGCTTCATCCAGCTTCTCATGCCACGTCCTACCCATCTCTAAGGTTTTCTCAATTATGCTAATGAGAGTCTTGTTTGTGGCTTCAGCTTGGCTGTTGCCTTGAGGGTAGTACGGCGAGGAGAAGTAGTGAGTTATGCCATACATGTTGCACAACTTAACCATCCGCTCGTTCTTGAATGGGGTGCCATTATCAGACACAAGGTCTCGTGGAACCCCAAATCGAGCCAAGATATTCCTCCGGATGAAAGCCACCACATGTTGCCCCATCACATTGGTTAGGGAAATGGCTTCCACCCACTTGGAGAAATACTCTGTGGCTGCTAAAATAAATCGATGCCCATTCGAGGCCTTTGGAAATATTGGGCCTACAATGTCAAACGCCCACATGGTAAATGGCCAGGGGCTAACCACGGAATGCAATGCAGATGATGGGATATGAATGGCGTGCCCATGCACTTGACATGGATGACACTTCCTAACATGATCGTGACAATCCTTTTTCAGGGTGGACCAAAAATAGCCCCCTCTAAGTATTTTCATTGCCATCATGTTGGCATTTACATGACCTCCACATTCTCCATCATGGAACTCGTGCATCACTATCCTAGCCTCCTCTAGGTCGATACACCTAAGCAGAATGCCGGTAAAACTTTTTTTGTATAAGACCCCACCCAGAATGGTGTATCGGGTCGAAATCTTACGAATGAATGCCTTATCTTTGGATGTGGCATCCTCGGTGAATCCCCCATTTTCTAAAAATTGTTTTATGTCATAAAACTAGGGTTTTTCAATAGACTCTAGGTTGTTTTGGCAAATATCCAAGTCGTGTGTGGATGGGTGGGGCGCATGCCATATTTCCAAAGATCTGGTCCCTGAAATGGGATCGACCTTCAGGGCTGAACCCAACGAGGAGAGGGCATCGGCGATGCCATTGTCCTCTCTTCCTATGTGTGTGAGTTTACACGATTGGAAGGACTGGACCAATCGAGTGGCCAACTCGTGATATGGAAGTAGTTTCTCATTACGTACTTGCCAAATTTTCAAAACCTGGTTTATGACAAGGAGCGAATCTCCAAAGACCTCAATGCACGATGCCCCTAGAGTTTTCGAAATCCTTAAGCCTTGTATGAGTGCTTCATACTCAGCTACATTGTTGGAACATTCGAAATCTAAGCAGACTGCTATGGGAATCTCGCCCTTTTCAGGGGAGATTAGGATGACCCCAGCACCAGCCCCTCGTTGGTTTCGTGCCCCATCGAAGTGCATCCTCCACACTTGGTTTTCGAAAGAATTTGCCAAAATGTGGTTTTGAAAATGGTTTTGCAATATGCCTTGATCAGGCATTTCGACAAGAGTGGGATATGCGTCCTCTAAGGGAAATTCAGCCACGTAATCTGCTAGGGCTTGCCCCTTAATGGAGATCTAGTGATGGTATTTCAGATCATACTCCATTAGAAGGAGTTGCCATTTGCCCAATCTACCCGTGAGAATGGGTTTTTCGAATAGGTGCTTGATTGGATCAAGCTTGGACACTATCCAGATCTCATGATCTAGGAAATAGTGTCTGAATTTCTGGCAGGCCCAGACTAGGGCCAAGCACATCTTCTCCATGGCTTGATAATTTCGTTCAAAAGCCAAGAGAGTTTTCGAAATATAGTAGATGGCATACTCCTTATGGGTGTCATCCTCGTATTGAGCCAACACGGCTCCTAAAGCATTTGCATGCACGGAGATGTATAATAAAAGCGGTTTTCCTTGCTTTGGAGGATTCAAAACGGGGAGATTAACCAAGTATGCCTTCAGTCTCTCGAAGGACTTCTGGCATTCGTTATCCCATAAGAATTTTGTACCCTTCCTCAACAGTTTGTTGAAGGGTTCGCATCTAGTGGCCAGATTCGATATGAATCGGCGAACGGATTGTAATCGACCCTGGAGGCTACGGATTTGGGTGAGATTGGAGGGTGGAGCCATGTCTATGATGGCTCGACACTTAGAGGGGTCGACTTCTATTCCCCTTTGGCTCACCATAAAGCCTAGAAGCTTCCCTGATTCTACCCCGAACACACATTTTTGAGGGTTTAGCTTTACTTTGTAAAGCCTAAGCCTTTCGAAAATCTTTTGTAAACATTCGATATGGGCACATCGGGTTTTGGATTTCGCCAAGAGATCATCTACATACACTTCTACAAGCTCATGAATTTGATCATGGAAGATCATGGTCATGGCTCGTTGGTATGTTATGCCGGCATTTTTCAAACCAAAGGGCATGACTGTATAGCAGTACGTGCCCCATGGGGTTGTGAAGGCGGTCTTACCCTGATCTCGTGGACTTAGTTTGATTTGATTATAGCTTGAATAGCCATCCATAAATGAAAACATTTCATGATTTGCAGTACTATCGACTATCAAATCTATGTTTGGTAAAGGATAATTATCCTTTGGAGTGGCTTTATTCAGGTTTCTGAAATCGATGCATATTCGAATTTTCCCATTGGTTTTTCGAACCACAACGATATTTGACAACCAATCAGAATACGCAATGGGTTTTATAAATCCGGCTTTTAGCAGATCTTCTAAACCCTCTTTGACTTGCGTGTGTACATTCGGGTGTATTTTCCTAAGCTTCTGCTTTATGGGTTTTACACCTGCATCTAAGGGAAGACGATGTTCGACAATGCTAGGATCTATGCCCGGCATATCTTCATACGTCCATGCAAACACATCTAAATAGGTTCGTAGAAATGCAATGAATGCTAACCTTTCGGTTTCATGCAAGCATGCGCCTATTTTGATGGTTTTGGGATTGGAATCATTCCCTAGGTTCACCTCTATGAAATCTCCTACTGATTGGGAAGGTCTTTCAAAATCGAGAATCTTATGAAATTTTGGGAGCTTAGAAGTGGGATCTTCCTCAAGGGGATCCACTTCTGTGCTTTGATCATTCTCGTGGGCTATAGACCCGAGGGAATTTGATGCGTGGTTTTCAAAATGACCTGGTTTTGTACTTGGATTTTCAAGTGATTTCGAAACTTTTGGTCTGGCTATGCAGACGACGTTTCTTTCGAAATCCTTTTCTTTTGCCAAAGTCCTACCAGGAGCAGCTATATACAAAATCTTTTTGGTATTTTCCAAATTTTCGATTTTTTTGGGTTTTTGTAAAACAAGAACTTTGGGAACTATACAAAGCACTCTATTTTTGAGTTTTTGTTTTTCCATTGTTTTTTGTTTTCCTTGTTTTTTGATTTTTTTGATTTTAAGGTTTTCAAATGTTTTTGTTTTTTTAGAAAAGGGATCTTCCGTCATACCTACAAAGGGAAAACACTACGGGTTAGACTCGGAATAGGAGATCTAAATCGTAGGTCTCTTCTAAGGCAGGTTCCGGGGCACCCTTGACCCAGGTGGTCACAGGGGGTGGCTCTGGCGGTATTCGGGGAGTATAGCCGATCCCATATCGGCTTGGGTTGGCCCTACGAAGGATGGGCTCTAGGAGACCCTGGTTCTGTGCCCCTAGACTCTTATAGGGCGTGTAGCCCATGTTCAACAACATGTTCCACGACTTTTTGTTTTTCGAAAAAGTTGGATATAAATCGTGGTCCTGGAACATGCTAACATCCATATTATGCTCGTATGGCCTCTTGTCCAGGGGCTTTGGAAATAGGGAACGCTTGGGTTTTCCTAGAAGGATTAAGGTCGGGAGGGGGCCTGTTTTGGGCGGCCCCTTCACACATACAACCTTCCTAGGGTTGTTCAACATGAGCCGAGGTGGCTCAACCATAATTTGCCCCAGGTTAGCCTCATGGGCCTGGGAGCTTGATAAACAAGGGGAGTTTATGATCCCCTGAAGCTGTGGGTGACTCTCACCTAGGATCACTACGACCTGGTCCCTAAAAGGGATCTTGACACACCTGTGGAAGGTGGATGGCACAGCGCACAAACTGTGTATCCAGGGCCTTCCCAACAATAGGTTATAATGGGGGTGGATGTCCAAGACATGGAACACCCCTGTGTGTTCGATCCCTCCCGTTTCCATTGAGAGTTCGATGGATCCTAAAGGTCTAGATGCATTCCCATCGTATCCAGTGATAACGATGGGGCTTGGGTTCACTGAAGTCAAGGTGACTCCGATTTTGTACGCCACATGAAGTGGAAGCATGTTGAGCCCTCCTCCACCATCGACTAGGCACTTGTCTAGAGAGTGGTTGTTTAGAACCACCTCGATATGTAGGGCCTGGTTATGGGTTTGATAGGGTCTATCTACATCATCTTCCGAAAAAGTGATGGGCGATTTTGCTCCTAATAAAGCCACTTGGGCAGACAAGGATTCCAGACATATGTTCGAATCAACCTTGGCCCTTTCTAGAATTTTCTCTAATACTAGTCTATGCCTAGGCGAGGTTTTTATAAGCTCTAAGATAGACATGTGAATAGGAATCTTTGAAAGGTGGTTTTCGAAGTCATAAGGATTTAGGATGACTTTGTCCTTATCTGCTTTTGGCAGAACACTAGGGATACATGCTTTTGAGGGGCCAGGCACACTGACCACCTTTTGAGCACCTTGAAGGTGCGGGGGTCGATAGATCCTCCCGGATCTAGTGACTTCCCCCACGACCAGCCTAGGGTTCGCGCTAACTTTGGCTCTAAGGATGAGCTGAGGAGAACCTTGGATTTTTAAAACGGGTTTTACCGGGGATTCCACTTTTGGTGGTCCCTGAATGATGACTTGGGTGAGCTTCTTGTATAGCACAAGAATGGGCGCGCAAGTGGGTCGACCAGGTTCTGGTTTTTGTGCTAGTTCCTTGGAAATGGTGAGGGTACATACCTCCTTTCCTTTCCCACTACCACTGGTATGTTTGGGAAGGGGTTCCTTGAAGATAGCTTGAGGTGGCTCAGGTTCCGCAGTGACCTAGACCCGGCCTTCTGCTATCAAGTTCTCAATTTTATTTAAGAGGGAGAAGCAGCGTTTGGTATCATGGCCTTTGAGCCGATGATACTTACAAAATCAGTTTAAATACCCCCCTTTGGAAGTGACTCCTTCGGGGATTTCAGGGAGTTCTATCATGCCCTGGGCAAGTAGGAGGTCTAGGACCTTCGACACAGGTTGCCCCAGCGGAGTATACTCCCGTTTTTCAACTGGTTTTTGAAAATTTCGCTCCCTCTTATTTTCTATCTTTTCAAAATTTTTGGAAGTGCCCGCCACGCCTGGATCCACCTGGACATTGGCGATTTTATGGGGCTTTGCCCCTTTGTCCGTCGTGGGCAGCCTACATGCGATGGGCTTTTCCAAGCGGGCTTTTGGAATGGTACTTCCTTTCCACAAGTGATCGTATATCTCTTTTCGCAAGTTGGTTTCGAAAAGGGAGGCCTTTTTGATCAACTTATGGAAAGTTGAGATCTCGTGGAGCGAGAGAAGTGTTTTTAACTCGCTTTTAAAATTATCCAAGATGAGCATGACTGCGCATCCTTCGGATATGGGCTCTCGCACTTGGCCCAAAAGCGACCTCCATCTTATAATGAAGGCATGTACGTCTTCGTTCATGCCTTGCTTTGTATCCCTTAAGGTATTCAGGGTTGGCGTGACTTCTACGTTGTGTGCAAATCTTTGCATGAAGCAGTTCGCTAACTCTTCAAAAGTAGCGAACTGGCTTAAGTCGTAGGAAGCCAGCCATTTGGCAGCTGTGCCTTTAAGGGATAGAGGGAACCAATACACCCATTTCATCGAGTCCTTTTTCTTCTTATGGGCTCGACGCGAGAAAAGCTGCAAGTGAGACCTAGGGTCTCCCATGCCATCATACCGATGGAAGTTCGGTATTTCATCGTCACTGTCTGTTTCGTAATCCATAGGAAGGAAATCAGACAGGGCGTAGCTTCTTTTCTCTTTATTCTGCCCTTTCAGCAGCTGCTGTAGGGCTTTACGGTCCTTTTGTGTGAAGGACTCGTGGTATTGGTTGCCTTCCATTACGGAGAACTCCTTTTGCTTGCGAGGTTTTTCAAATTTCTTTTTAGGCCTTTGTTCACCGTTCGATGAACATGAATCGCCTACTTCAGCCTCTTGGCTGAGAGCATCGATTTTGTCCTCAAACTCCCTTCTCAAATCCTCGATTTCATCTAGTTTTATTTTGTTTTTGAAAATCCTCCTAGAGTGAGAACTTGATGCGCATGAGCCTTGGCTCGACACTTCACTTGGATTGGATTTTGACATGCTTTTCAAGCTTTTTCAAAATGTCCTAAGTACAAGCAAAGAAAACAAGTTAAAATGACACCTTTTACAAAATTTTCGCAAGACTTCTACTTAAAAACTCGATCTTTTGAAAGGCTCACGTCCCACCGGGCGTGCCAATCTTTGTAGACGCGCGAAAATCCCCGCTTCCCACCTTTTCAGGGCTTGGAGCGGATCCACTCGTGTGTCTAAGGCCTATTTATGCAAACAGGGCATGCCAGCTAGCTTACCTAAGCAAGCGAAGATATATTAAAACTGACTTCTAATCGTGGCGACTGTGAGCAAGTGAGCTCTTGTCGTCGCAGACCTTCTTGCACCGATGCGCAAGGGTCAGTCTGTACGCTTTGCAAAAAATCGAGTTTTGGGATAGAAAGCTTACGAAGTGGTTTGAGGTGTCTAATTCGGGTCTTTTAGATGCGATTGCATATTTTAGATCACGTGGATTTGCACGTGCCAAAGTCTTTCCTTTTATCCCTTATCGGGCCACCTAGTTTGTGTGTTATGCACACTCCACTACATGGGCGAATTCGAGCGGGGCTTGCTTTGATGCAATATGCGTCCTACCTCGTGGTATGGCGTAGATGCAATGCAAACTCACGCTACTCCAAAGGGAAAACCCGAATGTAAAGACAATACTAAAGGGAAATAACCGAAGGGAAATGACCGAAGGGAAATGACTTGAAATATAAATGCCGAAGGGAGATATGTATATAGAGTATGTATATGAGCCCTTACTCGGGTCTTGCAAATAAGAGCGAAGGCTCAATGTGGGTGCGTGCTTGAATTGAAAGACTTACACACACGACATGAAATTAAACCCAAATATAAATTGCAATATGGCCTTAACTAAGATCTTGGTAGTAAGAGCGAAGGCTCAATGTGTGTGAGAGTGCTTGAATTGAAAGACTTACACACACGACATGAAATGAAACCCAAATAGTATAGGTCGGCCCTTACTTGGGTCTTTCAAATAAGAGCGAAAGCTCAATGTGTGTGAGAGTGCTTGAATTGAAAGACTTACCCACACGACATGAAATGAAACCCAAATAGTATAGGTCGGCCCTTACTTGGGTCTTTCAAATAAGAGCGAAAGCTCAATGTGTGTGAGAGTGCTTGAATTGAAAGACTTACCCACACGACATAAAATGAAACCCAAATAGTATAGGTCGGCCCTTACTTGGGTCTTTCAAATAAGAGCGAAAGCTCAATGTGTGTGAGAGTGCTTGAATTGAAATACTTACCCACACGACATGAAATGAAACCCAAATAGTATAGGTCGGCCCTTACTTGGGTCTTTCAAATAA
Organism: Brasenia schreberi; assembly: GCA_036023115.1. Classification (NCBI taxonomy): domain Eukaryota; kingdom Viridiplantae; phylum Streptophyta; class Magnoliopsida; order Nymphaeales; family Cabombaceae; genus Brasenia; species Brasenia schreberi. The sequence continues at coordinate 18,079,459 of JAYKKT010000059.1, forward strand.
GAGCGAAAGCTCAATGTGTGTGAGTGCTGGAATTGAAAGACAACGCACACAACTTAAGCAAAACCCTACAAAAATGAAAGTATATGTATATACTTATGTATTAGGGGTTGATTAGGCCCGTGTGTGTTCAAAATCATGCACAACTAAGAGAGTGCACGTGTGTGGGTGTGCCAAGCCACGTTATTACAAGCGGGGGGAGACTATGCTCCGTTATTACAACCCCGTATCGAATTGAATCTCAAGCAAGTATACAACTAAAGACCGAGTTAGGCACTTACTAGTAGCTGGTCCGTAGATGCCTTGCTTGAGCGTGGGCTTGGCCTTCGCCTTGGGCTGCAAAAGGGAGCTCCGCGAGGGTGAACGGCAAGAGGTGTTGGCCGGAGGTCCTTGGTGCGCGGAAGATGCGCCTTGAAGGTGGCCGGCCACTAGAGATGGACTGTTTTTGGTGTGTTGGGTTAAAGGACCTAAGTAAGGTCACTAAGGGAATATGGCACTAAGGGAATGAGCTAGCATGGAGAGGGTGAAGGCTGTGGTGAGGTGATAGGGGCAGCTCTTAGGGAGTTGGATGGGGTAGCCAGGTGTAGCTAGGTTGGTTAGGTAGTGGCGGGTAGTTAGGATGCTATGGGTTCGGCTGAGTGAGAAGGGTGGCAGCAAGTGGCTGGCTGTGGGGTAGGTGGTGGTAGTGCAGGTGGCTGAGAGTGGAGAGGGAGTGAGAAGAAGTAGAGTGGAGTATGGGGTACTAACCGGATGATGGGAGGCGGCGGGGGGTTGAGGAGCAGCCGGGTGTGATGGAGCAACTGGTTCGGCCGAAGGCAGGGGTGGCGACAGGTGGTTGGCCGGCTGGGGTGTGGTGGAGCAGGTGGAGCACGGTGGTGGATGGTGGTGGTGTAGGTGGAAGGCCCGGTTGGTGCTGGAAAGGGGTGAGAGTGGATGATTGAGGATGGAAGGGGATGAGAGAGGCTGGAAAATGGGTGGGCTTCTAGATAGGAAAACCCGCCCCCAAGGGGGGGGTTTATATAGGGATGGGTAGGTCGGTTAGGGCTGGGTTTGGGGTAGTGGTTAGGTGGTTTAGGTAGGGTGGTATGATGATAAGGTGGGCTGGAAAGGGTAGGGCCAGATATTTTAGATACAAGTGGTTTGGGTAGGTTGTGGGCTAGGGGTGGTTTAGGGGTTTAGGGTTTGGTTAGGTGGGTGGGTTCTAGGGTGAGGTTTAGTGAGCTAGGTTAGGTGATTAGGCTAGGATTAGGCTAGGTTTAGGGAATTTAACCTAGGTTTAGGGAAGGATTAGGGAAGTGGGTTCGGTGATTAGGTTAGGATTGGGCCGGGATTAGGGAAGTAGGTTAGGTGATTAGGCTCGGATTAGGGTGGAAGGCTAGGATTAGGTATTTTGGGTTAGGTTTAGGTGAAGGAGCTCCCTTTGCATGGCCCATAGACCTTAACCACATCATGTTGGTGCAGCCCTAGGTTAGGTTTTGGCTAATTACAAGCTTAAACCCACTCAATTAGGCTAACCCACATGATTAACCCCAAACTTGACACACAAGTCAAGCTTAATTACAACCACACTTGATCTTATCCATCCCCACTCTCTCTCATGCCCATAATCCCACGTGAATTTCAAGTGTCCCCCACCTCCATTTATGAGAAGGTGATGTGGGCCATGGATATGGATATTGGATTGGATTTTTTAATCCAAATCCAAATCCAAGTCCATACATGGGTTTGGATTGGGATCTGGATATATATGGTACGGATCCAATCCAAACTGAACTCTGACTCCTTCGAGCTGTATTCAAAACGAATGGTTTGTGCGGGGCCTGATAGCATCAGTGCTCCGTCTTCGTTGGGTCTTCGCCAACATGATCGTTCGCCTCTGTTTTCGCCTTCCGAAGATGACTTCAAAGGATGTTTTGATGATAACAAGGTCTTGGACGTTCGAGATCCTAGGGGTGTGAATTTGATACATGAGTTGTTGTGCCGGGCTCAACAGGTGCTCCGGTTCCGGGCTCTTCTTAGCTCTCCTGGTCCTGTCTGGATTAGGCCAAGCTGCTTCGGGGTTTCAAAATATGTTTTAAAAAGGTTTTCAAAAGCCATATTATATATTTTTGAAATACAGAGTTTAAAACATATGTACAGGGTTGTCTGGAAGGCTCCTAGGTTTCTAGACTCAAAATGGCCCTTTGGGGCTGCTTTTACAAAACCAGATGGATTTGAGAAATTCGTGGGATTTCGGGGTGTTTACAGTATCCAAGGCCTTCCCAACAACAGGTTTTAATGGGAGTGGATGTCAAGGACATGGAACACCCCCGTGTGTGCTATCCCTCCCGTTTCCATGGGGAGTTCAATAGATCCTAGTGATCTAGACGCATTCCCATCGTATCCAGTGATAACGATGGGACTTGGATGAATGGATGTCAAGGTGACTCTGATTTGATTCGCCACATGAAGTGGAAGGATGTTGAGCCCTCCTCCCCCATCAACAAGGCACCTATCGAGAGAGTGGTTATTTAGAACCACCTCGATATGCAGGGCCTAGTTATGGGACTCGTAGGGTCTTTCTACATCGTCTTGGGATCCAAATCCAAATCCAAATACCTGTTGGGTTTGGATCTGGATATATATGGTCCAGATCCGGCCACAATCTGATTTTTTTATTCCTTCATAGCATTTCGAAACGGACGGTTTGTGTGGGGCCTGACTTTATCAGTACTCCGTCTTGCATTGGGTCTTCGCCAACATTGTCGTCCGCTCTTCTTCTCACCTTCCGGAGTTCATTTTAAGCAAATTTCTGATATCTGGGGCTTGGATGTTTGAGAATCTGGGATGATTCTGATACGACGGTTGATGTGTCGGGCTTGAAGTATGCTCTGGGTCCGGGCTCTCTTTTGCCTTTTCGGTCCTACTTTCATTAGGCCAAGCTGCTTTTGGGGTTTCAAAACACCTTTTTAAAGTTTTAAAACTATATGTATAGAGTTTTAAAACATATATACAGGTTCAAAGTATGTACAGGGTTGTCTGGAAGGCTCCTGGGTTTCGAGACTCAAAATAGCCTTTTGGGGCTGCTTTTGTAAAACCAGGCCTATTTGAGAAAATCGTGGGATTTTGGGGTGTTTACAAGTGGTTATTCAGAACCACCTCGATATGTAGGGCCTGTTTATGGGACTCGTAGGGTCTTTCTACATCGTCTTCCGAGAATACGATGGGCATTTTTGCTCCTATGGAGGCCACTTGTTTGGACAAATATTCTAGGGTAATGTTTGAACTAACCTTTGCTCTTTCTAGAATTTTCTCTAACATGAGTCTATGCCTAGGCGAAGTTTGTATTAGCTCTAGGATGGACATGTTGATACGAATCTTTGAAAGATGATTTTCAAAATCATATACCTTTAAAATGACATTTCCTTTGTCCGCTTTTGGTGGAACTCTGGTAATACATGCTTTTGAGGGGCCAGGCACACTGACCACCTTTTTAGCACTTTGCAGATGTGGGGGTTGATAGATCCTCCCGGATCTTGTCACCTCCCCCACGATCAACCTAGGTTTCGCACTTAACATGGCTCTAATTGAAAGATTTGGAGCACCTTGAATTGTTAAAACTGGTTTAACCAGGGACGGAACTTTTGGTGGTCCCTGGATGACTACTTGGGTGGGTTTTTTGTAAAGTATGAGAGTAGATGCACAAGTAGACAAACTAGACTCAGATGCATGCGCTAGACTCTTCGAAATCGTGAGAGCACATACCTCTTTTCCCTTCCCACTGGTACTTGCGTGCTTGGGGAAGGGTTCTTTGAAGATAGCTTGGGCAGGCTCAGGTTCCTCAGCGACCTAGAGTTGGCCTTCTGCTATCAAGTTCTTAATTTTATTCAGGAGGGAGAAACACCGCTTTGTATCATGGCCTTTGAGCCGATGATACTTGCAGAATTTGTTTAAAAATCCTCCCTTTGAAGTGACTCCCTCAGGAATCTCTTAGACACACGAAAAGGTTCACTTCGGGCCTAAGAAACAGGAGTGAAGATTTTCCATGTCTACAGGTTTGGCACGCCCGGTGGGACCTGGGCCTTGTGCAAAGTTAGTCCATATAGAAAAACCTCTTGAAAAATTTTCAAAGAAAGTGTTTTTAACTTTGTTTGTTGCATTTTCATACTTAGGATTTTTTGAAAAAAAAGCATTGAAGCATGTCGAGTCCAGGCTCCCAAGAGGTATCTAGACATGGCTCATGCGCATCAAGTTCTCACTCTAGGAGGTTTTCGAAAAAAGAAACAAACTAGAAGAGATTGAGGACTTGAGAAGGGATTTCGAGGCCAAGATCGCTGCTCTTAGCCAAGAGGCTGAAGCAGGGGACTCATGTTCGTCTAACGGCAAACCAAAGGCCAAGAAAAAATTTGAAAAACCTTGCAAACATAAAGAGACTTCCGCAATGGAAGGTAACCAATACCGCGAGTCCTTCACACACAAGGACCGTAAAGCCCTACAGTAGCTGCTGAGAGGGCAAAATAAAGAGAAAAGGAGTTACGCCCTGTCTGATTTCTTGCCTGTGGACTATGAAACAGACAGTGACGATGAAATACTGAACTTCCATCGGTATGATGGCATGGGAGACCCTAGGTCTCACTTGCAACTTTTCTCTCATCGAGCCCATAAGAAAAAGAAGGACTCGATGAAATGGGTGTATTGGTTCCCTTTGTCCCTCAAAGGCACAGCTGCCAAATGGCTGACTTCCTACGACCTTAGCCAGTTCGCAACTTTTGAAGAGTTAGCGAACTACTTTATGTAGAGATTCTCGCATAACGAAGGTGTGAACGAAGACGTACATACATTAGCCAGTCACGGCGACTTTAAACACCTTGAGGGATACAAAACAAGGTGTGAACGAAGACGTACATACATTTATCGTTCGTTGGAGGTCTCTCCTAGATCAAGTGCGAGAGCCAATATCTGAAGGATGCACAGTCATGCTCATCCTAGATAATTTCAAAAACGAGTTGAAAACCCTTCTCTCGCTTCACAAAATCTCAACTTTCCATAAGTTGACAAAGAAAGCATCCCTTTTTGAAACAAATTTGAAGAAAGGATTTATGATCATCTATGGAAAGGAAGCGTGGTTTCGAAAACTCACTTGGAGAAGCCCAACACTTATGGGCTACCCACCGCGGACAAAGGGGCAAAACCCCACAAAATCGCCAATGTCCGGGTGGATCCAAGCCCGACAAGTGCTTCAAAAAATTTTGAAAAAATAGAAAATAAAAGGGAGAAAAGTTTTCAAAAACCCTTTGAAAGACGGTAGTACACTCCGCTAGGGATTTGCACGTGCCTAAGTCTTTCTTTTTATCCCTTTATGGGCCACCTAGGTGTGTGTTATGAACACTCCACTACATGGGGCGAATTTGAGCGGGAGTACGGGGCTTGCTTCGATGCAATATGCGTCCTACCTCGTGGTATGGCGTAGATGCAATGCAAACTCACGCTACTCCAAAGGGAAAACCCGAAATTAAAAGACAATGCCGAAGGGAAATTGCCGAAGGGAAATAACCGAAGGGAAATGACTTGTAAAATAAATAGCCGAAGGGAAATGACTTGTAAAGTAAATAGCGGAAGGGGAAATATGGCTATATCTTAAGAGCGGAAAGGCTCAATTGTGTAAGTGTGTGTCGTGTATATATTGAAAGACAACGCACACGACTTGAACCTTAAAACCCGAATCTTAAAGACGTAGCCGAAAGAAATACTTTATATAGAGTATATGTAGGGGCCCTTACTTGGGTCTTGTAAATAAGAGCGAAGGCTCAATGTGTGTGCGTGCTTGAATTGAAAGACTTACACACACGACATGAAATGAAACCCAAATATAAATTGCAGTATGCCTTGACTAAGGTCTTGGGAGTAAGAGCGAAAGCTCAATGTGTGTGAGTGTAGAATTGAAGTACTACGCACACGACATAAATGAAACCCAAATATAACTGCAATAAGGCCTTTACTAAGGTCTTGGGAGTAAGAGCGAAGGCTCAATGTGTGTGCGTGTGGAAAATGGAAAGACAACACACACGACTTAATTAAAAACCCCCTTGACTTAAAATATATAAATATAACTATATATTAAGGGTTGGTTAGGTCCGTGTGTGTGCAAGAAGTGTACGACTAAGAGCGGAAAGGCTCAAGTGCGTGTGTGTGTGGGTGTGTCAAACCACGTTATTACAATCGGGGGGAGACGAAGCTCCTTTACTACAACCCCGTATCAAAATTTAATTGAATATAAAGCAAGTTAATGTAATAGACCAAGTTTAGACACTTACAAATAGCTGGTCCATGTTCAACTTGCTTGCACGTGGGCTCACGGTTCACCTTGGGCAGCCAAGAGGGGGTTATCCTAGGTGGCTTTGAGGGAGGTTCTATGGGGCACGATTAGGGTCTTAGGGGAACTAAGGTTCGGCCAAGACGGGGGCTGTGTAGGGTCTGTCCTAGGGTCTGTCCTAGGGTACAGGTCACGGCCAGGGTGCAGGTTAGGTCGGCAGGAAGGTGGTCAAGGCGGCAGGAAGGTGGACAGGGCGGCAGGGAGGCGTCTGGCGCCTGGCGCAGCAGACGGGCGCCTGGCGCTGGGCGCGCTGGGGCGCAGGGAGGCGTCTGGCGCGCGGGACGGCTGCGGCACGGGGCGTGCAGGCGGCAGAGGGGCGCGCGGCAGGAAGCAGGGCGCGCGGCAGCAGAAAGGGGCGCGCGGCAGGACTCAGGGCGCGCGGCAGGCGCTGGTTGCTCACGGCCGACCGGGTTGAAGTTGTTGGGGTTTGTTAGGGATGGTTTGAGGCGGTTGGGGTTAGGTTAGGTCTAGTTAGGGTTCAGTTAGGGTTAGGTTGGTTCAGTTAGGGTTAGGTTCAGTTAGGGTTAGGTAGGTTCGAACCTAGGCTAGGTTGGGGTTAGGTTTACCTCTTGGAGCCGGTCCTTCTTGGCTTGAGCCCACGTCTCCACGGTTGCAGCCACTTGGTCCAGCCCACCTTGGTTGCAGCCACTTGGTCTAGACCCACTTAGCCCACATGGCTTGAACCCACCTCACCCAATGAGCCCACATGGCTAGGTCTATCACTCCCTCTCTCTCCTCCCAAATATTTGCATGAACCCTTTACATGGACCCCCTCACCTCTATTTATAGAGATTTGAGGTGGGTCTTGGATTTGGGTTTGGGTTTGGGGTTTGGATCCATACCCAAATCCAAACACTATTTGGATCTGGATATTGGATCTCGGATATTTTGAGATCTGTATCCGATCCAAACCCAATATTTTTATGGATACGGATATGGATATTTTGATCCAGATCCGATCCAATCCAAACACTATTTGGATCCAATCCAAATCCAAACACTATTTGGATCGACCCAAACACTATTTGGATTGGCCCAAATCCAAACACTATTCATTACATGGATTTGGATCTGGATATATATGGTCTAGTTCCAAATCAAAATTTCTTCGGACAGTCCTTCTTGGCTTCTCGAGGCGAACGATCTGTGCGGGCACTGGCTTCATCAGCGCTCCGTCTGGTGCTGGGTTTTCCCCAACTTTCTCGTCCGGACTCCGTCTCGCCGTTCTGGACTCCGTTGAGCTTTTCATCAAACGGGCTCAGCCTTCTTTTGTTTTTTTATCAGGGAGTGGCTTCTGAAGCTCTGGGCTTGAATCCTCTTCGGGCCTAGGGTCTTCTTTTGCCTTCTGTACCTGTTTTCACATTTCAAAACAGGTCGTCGTTTTGGCTCAAACGAGCTTTTTGGTGTTTTGAGAGTTTTTGAAATATAGAAGATTTGGGGTGTTTACAATAGTACTTCAATTCTAGCACTCACACACATTGAGCTTTCGCTCTTATTCCCAAGACCTTAGTTAAGGCCATATTGCAATTTATATTTGGGTTTCATTTGAAGTCGTGTGTGTTGTCTTTACATTTTCACACGCACCCACATTGAGCCTTCGCTCTTCTTTGCAAGACCCAAGTAAGGGCTCATATATACTATATACGTATTTCCCTTTTGGCTATGTCTTTTCAATTTGGGTTTTAAGGTTCAGCTGTGTGCGTAGTTGTAAACACCCCGAAATCCCACGAATTTCTTAAACGAATCTGGTTTTATACAAGCAGCCCCAAAGGGCCATTTTTGAGTTTGGAAACCCAGGAGCCTTCCAAACCAAACCCTGTATATATGTTTTAAACTTTATCTTTCAAAAACATATAATATAGCTTTTGAAAACCCTTTTAAAACATGTTTTGAAACCCCAAAGTGGCTTGGCCCGATCAAGACAGGACCAGGAGAGCCAAGAAGAGCCCGGAACCGGAGCACCTGTCAAGCCCGGCACAGCAACTCTTGCATCTGATTCACATCCCAGGATCTCGAACGTCCAAGACCCTGTTCTTATCAAAAAAGCATTTGAAGTCATCTCCGGAAGGAGAAACGGAGGCGGACGACTATGTTGGCGAAGACCCAACGCAGACGGAGTACTGATGCTGTCAGGCCCCGCACAAATCGTCCGTCTCGAACCCAGCTCGAAGGAGTCAGAGTTCAGTTTGGATTGGATCTGGACCATATATATCCAGATCCCAATCCAAACCCATATGTGGACTTGGATTTGGATTTGGATCCAGAGATCCAATCCAATATCCATATCCATGGCCCACATCACCTTCTCATAAAGGGAGGTGGGGCCCACTTGAAATTCACGTGGGATATTGGGCATGAGAGAGAGTGGGGGTGAAAAATATCAAGAGTGTTGTATTAAGCTTGACTTGTGTGTCAAGTTTGGGTTTAATCTTGTGGGTTAGCCTAATTGAGTGGGTTTAAGCTTGTAATTAGCTAAAACCTAACCTAGGGCTGCACCAACATGGGGTGATCAAGGTCTATGGGCCATGCTAAGGGAGCTCCTTCACCTAAACCTAACCCAAAATGCCTAAACCTAGCCTAAACCCCTAATCCACCCCTAATCTGAACCTAATCACCTAACCCACTTCCCTAATCCCGGCCTAATCCCAACCTAATCACCTAACCCACTTCCCTAATCCTTCCCTAAACCTAGATTAATTTCCCTAATCCTAGCCTAAACCTAGCCTAAACCACCTAACCTAGCTCACTAAACCTCACCCTAAAACCCAACCACCTAACCTAGCCCTAAACCCCTAAACCACCCTTAGCCCACGATTTATCAAAACACCTAGTTTTAAAATATCTGGCCCAACCCCATCCAGCCCACCTTATCTACATACTACCCTACCTCAACCACCTAACCACTACCCACAACCCAGCCCTAACCGACCTACCCATCCCCTATTTAAACCCCCCTCATTGTGGGCGGGTTTTCCAAGTGGAACCACCCCTTCCATCCAGCCGGGTCCTCTCCTTCTCCCATTTCAGCCGTGACCACTCCCCAACAGCTCCAGCTCCTCCACCAGCCGCCACCTGCTCCGCCACCTTCCCTCTTCCGTCCACCACCACTGCCCCCCCCCCAGCCGGACGCCACCATCTCTTCCCAACTCCACCAGCCGACAGCCACCTGCCCGCCACTCTCCCACTCCATCCGCCACTCCTCCCCATTCGGTAAGTCCCCCTAACTCCCTCAAAGCCACTCTCTACCACCTCTCCACTCTTAGCCACCCATCTTCCCTTCAGCTCAGCCCCTTTGCCGCCACCACCTAAGCCTAGCCGAACCTAGGATAACCCAAGTGGCTGGCCACTACTTAGCCACCATCTCCCATTCGGCCAACCCCCCTAGGTGTCCTCTTTGGCCTTCCCACTAGCTCACCTTTTAGGTCCAGTTTCCCTAAGTACCTAACTTCCCTAGTGACCCTAAGACCCACTTATTCAGCCACTCTAAACTCCCTACTTGGAGGCGCCACCTGCTTGCCACCGGCCCCCTTCGAGGCGTCTATCCCGCGCCCCACTTGCAGCCGGCCAGCACCCTTGACCACCTACCTTCGCGGAGCTCCCACTTGCAGCCCAAGGCCAAGCCTACGCTCAAGCAAGACCTCTACGGACCAGCTACTCGTAAGTGTCTAAACTCGGTCTTTAGTCGTACACTTGCTTGAAATTCAATTTGATACGGGGTTGTAATAACGGAGCATAGTCTCCCCCCGCTTGTAATAACGTGGCTTGGCACAACCACACACGTGCACTCTCTTAGTCGTGCACAATTTTGAACACACACGGGCCTAATCAGCCCCTAATATATATAAGTGTACGTATATATTTCATTTCCGAAGGGTTTTGTTTAAGTTGGGTGCGTTGTCTTTCAATTCAAACACTCTCACACACATTGAGCTTTCGCTCTTATTTGAAAGACCCAAGTAAGGGCCGGCCTATACTATTTGGGTTTCATTTCTTGTCGTGTGAGTAAGTCTTTCAATTTAAACACTCTCACACACATTGAGCTTTCGCTCTTATTTGAAAGACCCAAGTAAGGGCCGGCCTATACTATTTGGGTTTCATTTCTTGTCGTGTGAGTAAGTCTTTCAATTTAAACACTCTCACACACATTGAGCTTTCGCTCTTATTTGAAAGACCCAAGTAAGGGCCGGCCTATACTATTTGGGTTTCATTTCTTGTCGTGTGAGTAAGTCTTTCAATTTAATCACTCTCACACACATTGAGCTTTCGCTCTTATTTGAAAGACCCAAGTAAGGGCCGACCTATACTATTTGGGTTTCATTTCATGTCGTGTGAGTAAGTCTTTCAATTCAAGCACTTTCACACACATTGAGCCTTCGCTCTTACTCCCAAGACCTTAGTCAAGGCCATACTGCAATTTATATTTGGGTTTAATTTCATGTCGTGTGTGTAAGTCTTTCAATTCAAACACGCACCCACATTGAGCCTTCGCTCTTATTTACAAGACCCGAGTAAGGGCTCATATACATAAGATATATACGTATCTCCCTTCGGTTATTTCCCTTCGGTTATTTCCCTTCGGTTATTTCCCTTCTGTTATTTCCCTTCAGTATTGTCTTTACATCTCGGGTTTTCCCTTTGGAGTAGCGTGAGTTTGCATTGCATCTACGCCATACCACGAGGTAGGATGCATATTGCATCGAAGCAACCCCCGCTCGAATTCGCCCATGTAGTGGAGTGTTCATAACACACAAACTAGGCGACCCAAAAAGGGATAAAAGAAAAGACTTAGGCACATGCAAATCCACGTGATCTAAAACATGCAATCGCATCTTAAAGACCCGAAATAGACACCTCGAACCGTTTCGTAGAATTTCTCCCCAAAACTCGATTTTTGCAAAAGCGTACAGACTGACCCTTGCGCATCGGTGCAAGAAGGTCTGCGACGACAAGAGCTCACTTGCTCACAGTCGCCACGTTTAGAAGTCAGTGTTAAATATATCTTCGCTAGCTTAAGTAAGCTAGCTGGCACGCCCTGTTTGTATACATAGGCCTTAGACGCACGATAAGATCCACTCCAAGCCACGAAAGAGGCGAAGAGGCGGGGATTTTCGCGCGTCTACAGAGATTGGCACGCCCGGTGGGACGTGAGCCTTTTCAAAAAGTCGAGTTTACTTGTAGAAGTCTTGCGAAAATTTTATAAAGGTGTCGTTTTAACTTGTTTTCTTTGCTTTTACTTAGGAAATTTTGAAAAAGCTTGAAAAGAATGTCAAAATCCAATCCAAGTGAAGTGTCGAGCCAAGGCTCATGCGCATCAAGTTCTCACTCTAGGAGGATTTTCAAAAACAAAATAAAACTAGATGAAATTGAGGACTTGAGAAGGGAATTTGAGGCGAAAATCGATGCTCTCAGCCAAGAGGCTGAAGTAGGCGATTCGTGTTCATCAAACGGTGAACAAAGGCCTAAAAAGAAAATTGAAAAACCTCGCAAGCAAAAAGAGGCCTCCGTAATGGAAGGCAACCAATACCACGAGTCCTTCACACAAAAGGACCGTAAAGCCCTACAGCAACTGCTGAAAGGGCAAAATAAAGAGAAAAGAAGCTACGCCCTGTCTGATTTCCTTCCTATGGATTACGAAACAGACAGTGACGATGAAATACCGAACTTCCATCGGTATGATGGCATGGGAGACCCTAGGTCTCACTTGCAGCTTTTCTCACGTCGAGCCCATAAGAAGAAAAAGGACTCGATGAAATGGGTGTATTGGTTCCCTCTATCCCTTAAGGGCACAGCTGCCAAATGGCTGGCTTCCTACGACTTAAGCCAGTTCGCTACTTTTGAAGAGTTAGCGAACTGCTTCATGCAAAGATTTGCACACAACGTGGAAGTCACGCCAACCCTGAATACCTTAAGGGATACAAAGCAAGGCATGAACGAAGACGTGCATGCCTTCATTATAAGATGGAGGTCTCTTTTAGGCCAAGTGCGAGAGCCTATATCCGAAGGATGCGCAGTAATGCTCATCCTGGATAATTTCAAAAGCGAGTTAAAAACCCTTCTCTCGCTCTATGAGATTTCAACTTTCCATAAGTTGATCAAAAAGGCCTCCCTTTTCGAAACCAACTTGCGAAAGGGGACATACGACCACTTATGGAAAGGAAGTGCCGTTCCCAAAACACGTGTGGAAAAGCCCATCGCATATGGGCTGCCCACGACGGACAAAGGGGCAAAACCCCATAAAATCGCCAATGTCCGGGTAGATCCAGGCATGGCGGGCACTTCTAAAAATTTTGAAAAAATAGAAAATAAGAGAGAATGCAACTTTTCAAAACCAATTGAAAAACGGGAGTACACTCCGCTGGGGCAACCTGTGTCGGAGGTCCTAGACCTCCTACTTGCCCAGGGCATGATCGAACTCCCTGAAATCCCCGAAGGAGTCACGTCCAAAGGGGGGTATTTAAACCGATTTTGCAAGTATCATCGGCTCAAAGGCCATGATACCAAACGGTGCTTCTCTCTTCTAAATAAAATTGAGAACTTGATAGCGGAGGGCCGGCTCCAGGTCACTGCGGAACCTGAGCCACCTCAAGCTATCTTCAAGGAACCCTTTCCCAAACACGCCAGTGGCAGTGGGAAAGGAAAGGAGGTATGTACCCTCACCATTTCCAAGGAACTAGCGCAAAAGCCCGAACCTGGTCGACCTGCTTGTGCGCCCATCCTTGTATTATACAAGAGGCCCGCCCAAGTCGTCATTCGGGGACCATCAAAAGTGGAAACCCCGGCAAAACCAGTTTTGAAAATCCAAGGTTCTCCTCAGCTCATCCTTAGAGCCAAGTTTAGCGCGAACCCTAGGCTGGTCGTGGGGGAAGTCACTAGATCCGGGAGGATCTACCAACCCCCGCACCTTCAAGGTGCTCAAAAGGTGGTCAGTGTGCCTGGCCCCTCAAAAGCATGTATCCCTAGTGGTCTGCCGAAAGCAGATAAGGACAAAATCATCCTAAATCCTTATGATTTCGAAAACCACCTTTCAAAGATTCCTATTCACATGTCTATCCTAGAGCTTATCAAAACCTCGCCTAGGCATAGACTTGTCTTAGAGAAAATTCTAGAAAGGGCCAAGGTTGATTCGAACATAAGTCCGGAGTCCTTGTCTGCCCAAGTGGCTTTGTTAGGAGCAAAATCGCCCATCACCTTTTCGGAAGATGATGTAGATAGACCCTACGAAACCCATAACCAGGCCCTGCATATCGAGGTGGTTCTAAACAACCACTCTCTGGACAGGTGCCTAGTCGATGGTGGAGGAGGGCTCAACATCCTTCCACTTCACGTGGCGTACAAAATCGGAGTCACCTTGACTTCAGTGAACCCAAGCCCCATCGTTATCACTGGATACGATGGGAATGCGTCTAGGCCTTTAGGATCCATCGAGCTCCCAATGGAAACGGGAGGGATCGAACACACGGGGGTGTTCCATGTCTTGGACATCCACCCCCATTATAACCTGTTGCTGGGAAGACCCTGGATACACAGTTTGTGCGCTGTGCCATCCACCTTCCACAAGTGTGTCAAGATCCCTTTTAGGGACCAAGTCGTAGTGATCCTAGGTGAGAGTCACCCACAGCTTCAGGGGATCATAAACTCCCCTTGTTTATCGAGCTCCCAGGCCCATGAGGCTAACCTAGGGCAAATTATGGTTGAGCCACCTCGGCTCGTGTTGAACAACCCTAGGAAGGTTGTATGTGTGAAGGGGCCGCCCAAAGCAGGCCCCCTCCCGACTCTAATCCTCCTAGGAAAACCCAAACGTTCCCTATTTCCAAAACCCCTGGACAAAAGGCCCTACGAGCCTAATATGGACGATAGCATGTTCCAGGACCACGACTTGTATCCCATCTTTTCAAAAAACAAAAGGTCGTGGAACATGTTATTGAACATGGGCTACACGCCCTACAAAAGTCTAGGGGCACAAAACCAGGGTCTCCTAGAGCCCATCCTTCCTAGGGCCAACCCAAGCCGATATGGGATCGGCTATACTCCCCGAATACCGCCGGAGCCACCCCCTGTGACCACCTGGGTCAAGGGTGCCCCGGAGCCTGTCTTAGAAGAAACCTATGGTTTAGATCTCCTATTCCGAGTCTAACCCATAGTGTTTTCCCTTTGTAGGTATGACGGAAGATCCCTTTTTCTAAAAATACCAAAAACATTTGAAAACTTAAAATCAAAAAAATCGAAAAACAAGAAAAACCAAAACAATGGAAAAACAAAAACTCGAAAAAAGTGTGCTTTGTATAGTTTCCAAAGTTCTTGTTTTACAAAAACCCAAAAAAATCAAAAATTTGGAAAATACCAAAAAGATTTTGTATATAGCTGCTCCTGGTATGACTTTGGCGAAAGAAAAGGATTTCGAAAGAAACGTTGTCTGCATAGCCAGACCAAAAATTTCGAAATCACTTGAAAATCCAAGTACAAAACCAGGTTATTTTGAAAACCACGCATCAAGTTTCCTCGGGTCTAAAGCCCACGAGAATGATCAAAGCCCAGAAGTGGATCCCCTTGAGGAAGATCCCACTTCTGAGCTCCCAGAATTTCATAGAATTCTCGATTTTGAAAGACCTTCCCAATCAGTAGGAGGAGATTTCGTAGAGGTGAACCTAGGGGATGATTCCAATCCCAAAACCATCAAGATAGGCGCATGCTTGCATGAAACTGAAAAGTTAGCATTCATTGCATTTCTACGAACCTATTTAGATGTGTTTGCATGGACGTACGAAGACATGCCGGGCATAGATCCCAGCATAGTCGAGCATCGTCTTCCCTTAGATATAGGTGTAAAACCAATAAAGCAGAAGCTTAGGAAAATACACCCGAATGTACACACGCAAGTCAAAGAGGGTTTAGAAGATCTGCTAAAAGCCGGATTTATAAAACCCATTGCGTATTCTGATTGGTTGTCAAATATCGTGGTAGTTCGAAAAACCAATGGGAAAATTCGAATATGCATCGATTTCAGAAACCTGAATAAAGCCACTCCAAAGGATAATTATCCTTTACCAAACATAGATTTGATAGTCGATAGTACTGCAAATCATGAAATGTTTTCATTTATGGATGGCTATTCAGGCTATAATCAAATCAAACTAAGTCCACGAGATCAGGGTAAGACCGCCTTCACAACCCCATGGGGCACGTACTGCTATACAGTCATGCCCTTTGGTTTGAAAAACGTCGGCGCAACATACCAACGAGCCATGAACACGATCTTCCATGATCAAATTCACGAGCTTGTAGAAGTGTATGTAGATGATCTCTTGGCAAAATCCAAAACCCGATGCACCCATATCGAATGTTTACAAAAGATTTTCGAAAGGCTTAGGCTTTACAAAGTAAAGCTAAACCCTCAAAAATGTGTATTCGGGGTAGAATCTAGGAAGCTTCTAGGCTTTATGGTGAGCCAAAGGGGTATAGAAGTCGACCCCTCTAAGTGTCGAGCCATCATAGACATGGCTTCACCCTCCAATCTCACCCAAGTCCGTAGCCTCCAGGGTCGATTACAATCTGTTCGCCGATTCATATCAAATCTGGCGACTAGATGCGAACCCTTCAACAAACTGTTGAGGAAGGGCACGAAATTCTTATGGGATGACGAATGCCAAAAGTCCTTCGAAGACTAAAGG
The DNA here is from genome assembly GCA_036023115.1 of Brasenia schreberi. Taxonomy (NCBI): domain Eukaryota; kingdom Viridiplantae; phylum Streptophyta; class Magnoliopsida; order Nymphaeales; family Cabombaceae; genus Brasenia; species Brasenia schreberi. The sequence continues at coordinate 18,095,476 of JAYKKT010000059.1, forward strand.
CATACCTGGTTAATCCCCCCGTTTTGAACCTCCAAAACAAGGAAAACCGCTTTTATTATACATCTCCGTGCATGTAAACGCTTTAGGAGCCCTGTTGGCTCAATACGAGGATGACACCCATAAGGAGTATGCCATCTACTATATTTCGAAAACTCTCTTGGCTTATGAACGAAATTATCAAGCCATGGAGAAGACGTGCTTGGCCCTAGTCTGGGCCTGCCAGAAATTCAGACACTACTTCCTAGATCATGAGATCTGGATAGTGTCCAAGCTTGATCCAATCAAGCACTTGTTCGAAAAACCCATTCTCACGGGTAGATTGGGCAAATGGCAACTCCTTCTAATGGAGTATGATCTAAAATACCATCACCAGATCTCCGTTAAGGGGCAAGCCCTAGCAGATTACGTGGCTGACTTCCCCTTAGAGGACGCATATCCCACTCTTGTCGAAATGCCTGACGAAGGCATATTGCAAAACCATTTTCAAAACCACATTTTGGCAAATTCTTTCGAAAACCAAGTGTGGAAGATGCACTTCGACGGGGCACGAAACCAACAAGGGGCTGGTGCCGGGATCATCCTAATCTCCCCTGAAAAGGGCGAGATTCCCATAGCAGTCCGCTTAGATTTCGAATGTGCCAACAACGTAGCTGAGTATGAAGCACTCATACAAGGCTTAAGGATTTCGAAAACTCTAGGGGCATCATGCATCGAGGTCTTTGGAGATTCGCTCCTTGTCATAAACCAGGTTTTAAAAATTTGGCAAGTACGTAATGAGAAACTACTTCCATATCACGAGTTGGCCACTCGATTGGTCCAATCCTTCCAGTCGTGTAAGCTCACACACGTGAGAAGAGAGGACAATGGCATCGCCGATGCCCTCTCTTCCTTGGGTTTAGCCCTGAAGGTCGATCCCGTTTCAGGGACCAGATCTTTGGAAATATGGCATGCGCCCCAGCCATCCACACACGACTTGGATATTTGCCAAAACAACCCAGAGTCTATTGAAAAACCCTGGTTTTATGACATAAAACAATTTTTAGAAAATGGGGGATTCACCGAGGATGCCACATCCAAAGATAGGGCATTCATTCGTAAGATTTCGACCCGATACACCATTCTGGGTGGGGTCTTATACAAAAAGAGTTTTACCGGCATTCTGCTTAGGTGTATTGACCTAGAGGAGGCTAGGATAGTGATGCACGAGTTCCACGACGGAGAATGTGGAGGTCATGTTAATGCCAACATGATGGCAATGAAAATACTTAGAGGGGGTTATTTTTGGTCCACCCTGAAAAAGGATTGTCACGATCATGTTAGGAAGTGTCATCCATGTCAAGTGCATGGGCACGCCATTCATATCCCTTCATCTGCATTGCATTCCGTGGTCAGCCCCTGGCCATTTACCATGTGGGCGTTTGACATTGTAGGCCCCATATTTCCAAAGGCCTCGAATGGGCATCGTTTTATTTTAGCAGCCACGGAGTATTTCTCCAAGTGGGTGGAAGCCATTTCCCTAACGAATGTAATGGGGCAACATGTGGTGGCTTTCATCCGGAGGAATATCTTGGCTCGATTTGGGGTTCCACGAGACCTGGTGTCTGATAATGGTACCCCATTCAAGAACGAGCGGATGGTTAAGTTGTGCAACACGTATGGCATAACTCACCACTTCTCCTCGCCCTACTACCCTCAAGGCAACGGCCAAGCCGAAGCCACAAACAAGACTCTCATTGGTATCATTGAGAAGACCTTAGAGAAGGGTAGGAGGTGGCATGAGAAGCTGGATGAAGCCTTATGGGCTTATAGGACTTCCATCCGGACTCCCACGAATGCCACGCCATTCGAAATTGGTCTATGGCACAAATGCCATTCTTCCCATTCATACCCAACTGCATTCATTCCATACATCCATTGCACTCGACCTCCCCCTAGAGACGCTTCAGCATGCTAGGATGGCCGAACTAGATTTGCTAGATGAGAGGCGACTCCTTGCCATGGATCATGCTCGTGCATACCGGCAAAGGATAGCCCGACATTATAGCAAACACATGAGACCTCGCCACTTTGAAGTGGGAGATCTGGTCTTGAAAACCATCCACCATCGTGGCCCACACCCCCTAGGCAAGTGGCGCCCCAACTGGGATGGACCCTATGTTGTGCGAGCAACCACTACGAACAATTCGTATTGGTTGATCGATGTAGAAGGTAGGAATTTAGCAGATCCTATCAATATTCAATACTTAAAGAAGTATCATGTGTAGGATCTGGATTAAATTCCAGTTTTTGAAAATTTTAGAGGGATAGCTGCCCTGAGACATGTGAATAAGGTGCAAAGGCAAACTCGTGTGACCCTAAGTGAGAGAATTCGCACTTGTGAAAGAGTGGAGTTTTCAAAATCGTGGTTGCATTTCAAAATCCTTCTTCTTACAAAGAAAGGCCTAGTTCAACATAGCAAGATACTTGCAAGTAGTACGTGCTATTTCTAAATAGGCTGATCTGGAATGGATCGAGTGTAGGCTTGGGATAAGTCCTCCCCTCTTCTCTTCTCCTTCCAAAAGGAAAACGAAGGCCCAAATCAAAAGGGAATTTCCCATTTAAAGTCTCTTTCCAAAAGAAAGAAACCAGACTTGAAAAAGAAAAATCGATTCTCTTATGAAAAAGAGGGATTAAAGAAAAAATACTCCCAAAGGGAGACCCTCTAAGAAAAAAAGGGAAAAGAGGCCAAAAAGCTCAAAAAAGAGCAGTCTTCCGTCTTCTGTGCCTCAAACCACGGGACGCTTCAGAAGGGACCATGGTATCTCTTTCCCATCCCTGGCTTATCCCAAGCTAAAGCATGGTTCATTTCGAGGAATCCTAAAGTAAAAATAGGATTTACTTACTTGAATTTCATCTTGTTTGAGAATTCGACGTTTCGAGTAAGGCGTAGGAATTTGAAATGAAGCTTGTTTTCTCATAAAACCTCCGCTAAATAAGCGAGTGTTAAGACTCAAACAAGGGCAAGCACGAAGAGCTCGAGATCCTTAGGATCGAGGCTCAAGACAGTTGTCCCTTTTGTAAATAATTTTTGTAAATAAGTTTTAAAAACCGAACATCGAACAGCATAGGGTTTTGCTCACTTGGAGCAGTAGGCCTTGTAAGTCTCTAGAGTTCGACCACACCTGGTCTCTGGGAGGTCGCCACTTTTGGCACCACACCCATGTCATTTGCATTCCACGCATGGTACTTGCATGAACATGATCCCATTTAGGACCAGATTTCATAAGTAAACCCTTTGGCGTGATATCTCCTCCTACCAGAGTTTGTAAAATTGAGATTTTGCTAAAATGGGACGATCCCATATTCTTCGTGGCTAGATCTAGGGAGACATTAAAAGGGGTGTTTGTCATCTTTGCCCTTATCCAAATCGATTTGGACAAGGCCAAAGAGGGGCATCTGTAAACACCCCGAAATCCCACGAATTTCTTAAACGAATCTGGTTTTATACAAGCAGCCCCAAAGGGCCATTTTTGAGTTTGGAAACCCAGGAGCCTTCCAAACCAAACCCTGTATATATGTTTTAAACTTTATCTTTCAAAAACATATAATATAGCTTTTGAAAACCCTTTTAAAACATGTTTTGAAACCCCAAAGTGGCTTGGCCCGATCAAGACAGGACCAGGAGAGCCAAGAAGAGCCCGAAACCGGAGCACCTGTCAAGCCCGGCACAGCAACTCTTGCATCTGATTCACATCCCAGGATCTCGAACGTCCAAGACCCTGTTCTTATCAAAAAAGCATTTGAAGTCATCTCCGGAAGGCAGAAACGGAGGCGGACGACTATGTTGGCGAAGACCCAACGCAGACGGAGTACTGATGCTGTCAGGCCCCGCACAAATCGTCCGTCTCGAACCCAGCTCGAAGGAGTCAGAGTTCAGTTTGGATTGGATCTGGACCATATATATCCAGATCCCAATCCAAACCCATATGTGGACTTGGATTTGGATTTGGATCCAGAGATCCAATCCAATATCCATATCCATGGCCCACATCACCTTCTCATAAAGGGAGGTGGGGCCCACTTGAAATTCACGTGGGATATTGGGCATGAGAGAGAGTGGGGGTGAAAAATATCAAGAGTGTTGTATTAAGCTTGACTTGTGTGTCAAGTTTGGGTTTAATCTTGTGGGTTAGCCTAATTGAGTGGGTTTAAGCTTGTAATTAGCTAAAACCTAACCTAGGGCTGCACCAACATGGGGTGATCAAGGTCTATGGGCCATGCTAAGGGAGCTCCTTCACCTAAACCTAACCCAAAATGCCTAAACCTAGCCTAAACCCCTAATCCACCCCTAATCTGAACCTAATCACCTAACCCACTTCCCTAATCCCGGCCTAATCCCAACCTAATCACCTAACCCACTTCCCTAATCCTTCCCTAAACCTAGATTAATTTCCCTAATCCTAGCCTAAACCTAGCCTAAACCACCTAACCTAGCTCACTAAACCTCACCCTAAAACCCAACCACCTAACCTAGCCCTAAACCCCTAAACCACCCTTAGCCCACGATTTATCAAAACACCTAGTTTTAAAATATCTGGCCCAACCCCATCCAGCCCACCTTATCTACATACTACCCTACCTAAACCACCTAACCACTACCCACAACCCAGCCCTAACCGACCTACCCATCCCCTATTTAAACCCCCCTCATTGTGGGCGGGTTTTCCAAGTGGAACCACCCCTTCCATCCAGCCGGGTCCTCTCCTTCTCCCATTTCAGCCGTGACCACTCCCCAACAGCTCCAGCTCCTCCACCAGCCGCCACCTGCTCCGCCACCTTCCCTCTTCCGTCCACCACCACTGCCCCCCCCCCAGCCGGACGCCACCATCTCTTCCCAACTCCACCAGCCGACAGCCACCTGCCCGCCACTCTCCCACTCCATCCGCCACTCCTCCCCATTCGGTAAGTCCCCCTAACTCCCTCAAAGCCACTCTCTACCACCTCTCCACTCTTAGCCACCCATCTTCCCTTCAGCTCAGCCCCTTTGCCGCCACCACCTAAGCCTAGCCGAACCTAGGATAACCCAAGTGGCTGGCCACTACTTAGCCACCATCTCCCATTCGGCCAACCCCCCTAGGTGTCCTCTTTGGCCTTCCCACTAGCTCACCTTTTAGGTCCAGTTTCCCTAAGTACCTAACTTCCCTAGTGACCCTAAGACCCACTTATTCAGCCACTCTAAACTCCCTACTTGGAGGCGCCACCTGCTTGCCACCGGCCCCCTTCGAGGCGTCTATCCCGCGCCCCACTTGCAGCCGGCCAGCACCCTTGACCACCTACCTTCGCGGAGCTCCCACTTGCAGCCCAAGGCCAAGCCTACGCTCAAGCAAGACCTCTACGGACCAGCTACTCGTAAGTGTCTAAACTCGGTCTTTAGTCGTACACTTGCTTGAAATTCAATTTGATACGGGGTTGTAATAACGGAGCATAGTCTCCCCCCGCTTGTAATAACGTGGCTTGGCACAACCACACACGTGCACTCTCTTAGTCGTGCACAATTTTGAACACACACGGGCCTAATCAGCCCCTAATATATATAAGTGTACGTATATATTTCATTTCCGAAGGGTTTTGTTTAAGTTGGGTGCGTTGTCTTTCAATTCAAACACTCTCACACACATTGAGCTTTCGCTCTTATTTGAAAGACCCAAGTAAGGGCCGGCCTATACTATTTGGGTTTCATTTCTTGTCGTGTGAGTAAGTCTTTCAATTTAAACACTCTCACACACATTGAGCTTTCGCTCTTATTTGAAAGACCCAAGTAAGGGCCGGCCTATACTATTTGGGTTTCATTTCTTGTCGTGTGAGTAAGTCTTTCAATTTAAACACTCTCACACACATTGAGCTTTCGCTCTTATTTGAAAGACCCAAGTAAGGGCCGGCCTATACTATTTGGGTTTCATTTCTTGTCGTGTGAGTAAGTCTTTCAATTTAATCACTCTCACACACATTGAGCTTTCGCTCTTATTTGAAAGACCCAAGTAAGGGCCGACCTATACTATTTGGGTTTCATTTCATGTCGTGTGAGTAAGTCTTTCAATTCAAGCACTTTCACACACATTGAGCCTTCGCTCTTACTCCCAAGACCTTAGTCAAGGCCATACTGCAATTTATATTTGGGTTTAATTTCATGTCGTGTGTGTAAGTCTTTCAATTCAAACACGCACCCACATTGAGCCTTCGCTCTTATTTACAAGACCCGAGTAAGGGCTCATATACATAAGATATATACGTATCTCCCTTCGGTTATTTCCCTTCGGTTATTTCCCTTCGGTTATTTCCCTTCGGTTATTTCCCTTCGGTTATTTCCCTTCTGTTATTTCCCTTCAGTATTGTCTTTACATCTCGGGTTTTCCCTTTGGAGTAGCGTGAGTTTGCATTGCATCTACGCCATACCACGAGGTAGGACGCATATTGCATCGAAGCAACCCCCGCTCGAATTCGCCCATGTAGTGGAGTGTTCATAACACACAAACTAGGCGACCCAAAAAGGGATAAAAGAAAAGACTTAGGCACGTGCAAATCCACGTGATCTAAAACATGCAATCGCATCTTAAAGACCCGAAATAGACACCTCGAACCGTTTCGTAGAATTTCTCCCCAAAACTCGATTTTTGCAAAAGCGTACAGACTGACCCTTGCGCATCGGTGCAAGAAGGTCTGCGACGACAAGAGCTCACTTGCTCACAGTCGCCACGTTTAGAAGTCAGTGTTAAATATATCTTCGCTAGCTTAAGTAAGCTAGCTGGCACGCCCTGTTTGTATACATAGGCCTTAGACGCACGATAAGATCCACTCCAAGCCACGAAAGAGGCGAAGAGGCGGGGATTTTCGCGCGTCTACAGTAGTCTTTCCATATATACACGGCACACACTTGCGCTATTGAGCCTTTCCGCTCTTAAGATATAGCCATATTTCCCTTTTGCAATTTCCCTTTGGCATTTTACATTACAAGTCATTTCCCTTCGGCAATTTCCATTACAAGTCATTTCCCTTTAGCATTGTCTTTTAAATTTGGGTTTTCCCTTTGGAGTTGCGTGAGTTTGCATTGAATATACGTCATACCACGAGTTAGGACGCATATTGCATCAAAGCAAACCCCATACTCCCGCTCAAAGTCGCCACATTTTTTGTGGAGTGTTCATAACACACACCTAGGTGGCCCGAAAAGGGATAAAAAGAAAGACTTAGGCACGTGCAAATCCACGTGATCTAAAATCTGAAAATCATACCAAAAAGATCCAAATCAAACACCTCAAACCGCTTTTGTAGGTTCTCACACTCAAAAACTCGATTTTAAAAGCGTACAGACTGACCCTTGCGCATCGGTGGTCTGCGACGGCAAGAGCTTGCTTGCTCACAGTTGCCACATTAGAAGTCAGGTTTAAAATATATCTTCGCTAGCTTAAGTAAGCTAGCTGGCACGCCCTGTTTGTTTAAATAGGACTTAGGCACACGAAAAGGTTCCCTTCAGGCCTAAGAACCAAGAGCGGGAATTTTCTGCGTCTACAGTTATTTGGCACGCCCGGTGGGACGTGAGTCTTTTAAAAATCGAGTTACTCTAGGAACCTTGCGAAAATTTTCAAAAAAGGTGTTGTTTTAACTCTTTTTTCTTTTACTTGTACTTAGGAATTTTGAAAAAGGCTTGAAAGCATGTCAAAATCCAACCCAAGTGAAGTGTCGAGCCAAGGCTCATGCGCATCAAGTTCTCACTCTAGGAGGATTTTGAAAAATAAGATCAAACTAGACGAGATAGAGGACTTGAGAAGGGAATTCGAGGCCAAAATCGATGCTCTCAGCCAAGAGGCTGAAGTAGGCGATTCATGTTCATCGAATGGTGAACAAAGGGCCAAGAAAAAAATTGAAAAACCTCGCAAGCACAAAGAGGCCTCCGTAATGGAAGGCAACCAATACCACGAGTCCTTCACACAAAAGGATCGTAAAGCCCTGCAGCAGCTGCTGAAAGGGCAAAATAAAGAGAAAAGGAGTTACGCCCTGTCTGATTTCTTTCGTATGGATTACGAAACAGACAGTGACGATGAAATACCAAACTTCCATCGGTATGATGGCATGGGAGACCCTAGGTCTCACTTGCAACTTTTCTCGCGTTGAGCCCATAAGAAGAAAAAGGACTCGATGAAATGGGTGTATTGGTTCCCTTTATCCCTTAAAGGCACAGCTACCAAATGGTTGGCTTCCTGCGACTTAAGCCAGTTCGCTTCTTTTGAAGAGTTAGTGAACTGCTTCATGCAAAGATTTGCACATAACATAGAAGTCACGCCAACTTTAAACACTTTAAGGGATACGAAGCAAGGCATGAACGAAGACGTACATGACTTCATTATTTGATGGAGGACCCTTTTGGGCCAAGTGCGAGAGCCCATATCCGAAGGATGCGCAGTCATGCTCATCCTGGATAATTTTAAAAGCGAGTTAAAGACCCTTCTCTCGCTCCATGAGATCTCAACTTTCCATAAGTTGATCAAAAAAGCATCCCTTTTCTAAACAAACTTGAAAAAGGGGATATACGATCACTTATGGAAAGGAAGTGTCATTTCCAAAACCCGCTTGGAAAAGCCCATCACTTATGGGCTACCCACGATGGACAAAGGGGCAAAGCCCCATAAAATCGCCAATGTCCGGGTGGATCCAGGTGTTGCGGGCACTTCCAAAAATTTTGAAAAACTAGAAAATAAAAGGGAGAGGAATTTTCAAAAACAGATTGAAAAATGGGAGTACACACCGTTGGGGCAACCTGTGTCGGAGGTCCTAGACCTCCTACTTGCCCAAGGCATGATTGAACTTCCTGAAATCCCCGAGGGAGTCACTTCCAAAGGGGGATATTTAAATCATTTTTGTAAGTATCATCGGCTCAAAGACCAAGACACAAAACGTTGTTTCTCCCTTTTGAATAAAATCGAGAACTTGATAGCGGAGGGTCGGCTCCAGGTCACTACGGAACCTGAGCCAACTCAAGCTATCTTCAAAGAACCCTTTCCCAAGCACGCCAGTACAAGTGGGAAAGGAAAGGAGGTATATACCCTCACCTTTTCAAAAGAACTAGCGCAAAAATCTGAGTCTAGTCAACCCACTTGTGCGCCCACTCTTGTACTATACAAAAAGCCTGCCCAAGTCGTCATCCGGGGACCACCAAGAGCTGAATCCCCGGCTAAACCAGTTTTGAAACTTCAAGGTGCTCCTCAACTGATAATTAGAGCCAATTCTAGTGCGAACCCTAGGCTGGTAGTGGGGCAAGTGACTAGATCCGGGAGGATCTATCAACCCCCGCACCTACAAAGTGCTAAAAAGGTGGTCAGTGTGCCTGGCCCCTCAAAAGCATGTATTCCTGGAGTTCTGCCAAAAGCAGACAAGGGAAAAATCGTCCTAAATCCTTATGATTTCGAAAACCATCTTTCAAAGATTCCTATCCACATGTCCATCCTAGAGCTTATACAAACTTCGCCTAGGCATAGACTCGTGCTAGAGAAAATTCTAGAAAGAGCCAAGGTTAGTTCGAACATAAGTCCGGAATCCCTGTCTGACCAAGTGGCATTAATAGGAGCCAAATCGCCCATCACTTTCTCAAAAGATGATGTAGATAGACCCTACGAGTCCCACAAGCAGGCCCTGCATATCGAGGTGGTTCTAAATAACCACTCTCTCGACAGGTGCCTAGTCGATGGGGGAGGAGGGCTCAACATCCTTCCACTTCATGTGGCGTATCAAATCAGAGTCACCTTGACTTCTGTAAACCCAAGCCCCATCGTTATCACTCGATACGATGGGAATGCGTCTAGGCCTTTAGGATCAATCGAACTCCTGATGGAAATGGGAGGGATCACACACACGGGGGTGTTCCATGTCTTGGACATCCACCCCCATTATAACCTGTTGCTGGGAAGGCCATGGATACACAGTTTGTGCGCTTGTAGACGCGCGAAAATCCCCGCCTCTTCGCCCCTTTCGTGGCTTGGAGTGGATCTTATCGTGCGTCTAAGGCCTATGTATACAAACAGGGCGTGCCAGCTAGCTTACTTAAGCTAGCGAAGATATATCAACACTGACTTCTAAACGTGGCGACTGTGAGCAAGTGAGCTCTTGTCGTCGCAGACCTTCTTGCACCGATGCGCAAGGGTCAGTCTGTACGCTTTTGCAAAAAAATCGAGTTTTTAGGGAGAAAGTCTACGAAACGGTTCGAGGTGTCTATTTCGGGTCTTTAAGATGCGATTGCATGTTTTAGATCACGTGGATTTGCACGTGCCTAAGTCTTTTCTTTTATCCCTTTTTGGGTCGCCTAGTTTGTGTGTTATGAACACTCCACTACATGGGCGAATTCGAGCGGGGGTTGCTTCGATGCAATATGCGTCCTACCTCGTGGTATGGCGTAGATGCAATGCAAACTCACGCTACTCCAAAGGGAAAACCCGAAATGTAAAGACAGTGCTGAAGGGAAATAACAGAAGGGAAATAACCGAAGGGAAATAACCGAAGGGAAATGACCGAAGGGAAATATGTATATATCTTATGTATATGAGCCCTTACTCGGGTCTTGCAAATAAGAGCGAAGGCTCAATGTGGGTGCGTGTTTGAATTGAAAGACTTACACACACGACATGAAATTAAACCCAAATATAAATTGCAGTATGGCCTTGACTAAGGTCTTGGGAGTAAGAGCGAAGGCTCAATGTGTGTGAGAGTGCTTGAATTGAAGTACTACACACACGACATAAATGAAACCCAAATATAACTGCAATAAGGCCTTTACTAAGGTCTTGGGAGTAAGAGCGAAGGCTCAATGTGTGTGAAAGTGCTTGAATTGAAAGACTTACTCACACGACAAGAAATGAAACCCAAATAGTATAGGTCGGCCCTTACTTGGGTCTTTCAAATAAGAGCGAAAGCTCAATGTGTGTGAGAGTGTTTAAATTGAAAGACTTACTCACACGACATGAAATGAAACCCAAATAGTATAGGTCGGCCCTTACTTGGGTCTTTCAAATAAGAGCGAAAGCTCAATGTGTGTGAGAGTGTTTAAATTGAAAGACAACACACCCAACTTAAACAAAACCCTTCGGAAATGAAATATATACGTACACTTATATATTAGGGGTTGATTAGGCCCGTGTGTGTTTGAAATTGTGCACGACTAAGAGAGTGCACGTGTGTGGTTGTGCCAAGCCACGTTATTACAAGCGGGGGGAGACTATGCTCCGTTATTACAACCCCGTATCAAATTGAATTTCAAGCAAGCGTATGACTAAAGACCGAGTTTAGAAACTTACAAGTAGCTGGTCCGTAGAGGTCTTGCTTGAGCGTGGCCTTGGCTTTGGGCTGCAAACGGGAGCTCCACGAAGGTGTGTGACCAAGAGTGCTGGCCGGCTGCAAATGGGGCGCGGGATGGACGCCTCGAAGGGGACCGGTGGCAAGTGGGCGGCGCCTCCAAGTAGGGAGTTTAGAGTGGCTGACTAAGTGGGTCTTAGGGTCACTAGGGAAGTTAGGTACTAAGGGAAACTGGCCCTAAAAGGTGAGCTAGTGGGAAGGCCAAATAGGAGATGGTGGCTGAGCAGTGGCCAGCCACTTGGGTTATCCTAGGTTCGGCTAGGCTTAGGTGGTGGCGGCAAAGAGGTGGAGCTAAGGGGAAGATGGGTGGTTAAGAGTGGAGAGGTGGTAGAGAGTGGTTTTCAGGGAGTTAGGGGGACTTACCGAATGGGAAGGAGTGGCGGCAAAGGTGGCTGTCGGCTGGTGGAAGATGGGAGAAGGAGAGGGCCCGGCTGAGTGAGGTGGTGGTGTCCGGCTGGGGGGGCAGTGATGGTGGACGGAAGAGGGAGAGTGGTGGAGCAGGTGGCGGCTGGTGGGGCTGGAGCTGCTGGGAAGACGGGTGAGAGATGGGAGAAGGAGAGGGCCCGGCTGGGTGGTGGAGTGGTTCCCACTTGGAAAACCCGCCCACAATGAGGGGGGTTTAAATAGGGGATGGGTAGGTCGGTTAGGGCTGGGTTGTGGGTAGTGGTTAGGTGGTTTAGGTAGGGTAGTATGTAGATAAGGTGGGCTGGATGGGGTTGGGCCAGATATTTTAAAACTAGGGGTTTGGGAAAATCGTGGGCTAAGGGTGGTTTAGGGGTTTAGGGCTAGGTTAGGTGGTTGGGTTTTAGGGTGAGGTTTAGTGAGCTTGGTTAGGTGGTTTAGGCTAGGTTTAGGCTAGGATTAGGGAAATTAATCTAGGTTTAGGGAAGGATTAGGGAAGTGGGTTAGGTGATTAGGTTGGGATTAGGCCGGGATTAGGGAAGTGGGTTAGGTGATTAGGTTCAGATTAGGGGTGGATTAGGGGTTTAGGCTAGGTTTAGGCATTTTGGGTTAGGTTTAGGTGAAGGAGCTCCCTTAGCATGGCCCATAGACCTTGATCACCCCATGTTGGTGCAGCCCTAGGTTAGGTTTTAGCTAATTACAAGCTTAAACCCACTCAATTAGGCTAAACCACAAGATTAAACCCAAACTTGACACACAAGTCAAGCTTAATACAACACTCTTGATATTTATCACCCCCACTCTCTCTCATGCCCAATATCCCACGTGAATTTCAAGTGGGCCCCACCTCCATTTATGAGAAGGTGATGTGGGCCATGGATATGGATATTGGATTGGATTTCTGGATCCAAATCCAAATCCAAATCCACATATGGGTTTGGATTGGAATCTGGATATATATGGTCCAGATCCAATCCAAACTGAACTCTGACTCCTTCGGGCCGGGTTCGAGACGGACGATTCGTGCGGGGCCTGACAGCATCAGTACTCCGTCTGCGTTGGGTCTTCGCCAACATAGTCGTCCGCCTCCGTTTCTGCCTTTCGGAGATGACTTCAAATGCTATTCTGATAAGAACAGGGTCTTGGACGTTCGAGATCCTGGGGTGTGAATCAGATACAAGAGTTGCTGCGCCGGGCTTGACAGGTGCTCCGGTTCCGGGCTCTTCTTGGCTCTCCTGGTCCTGTCTTGATCAGGCCAAGCCACTTCGGGGTTTCAAAACATGTTTTAAAAGGGTTTTCAAAAGCTATATCATATGTTTTTGAAAGATAAAGTTTAAAACATATATACAGGGTTTGTTTGGAAGGCTCCTGGGTTTCCAAACTCAAAAATGGCCCTTTGGGGTTGCTTGTATCAAAACCAGATTTGTTTAAGAAATTCGTGGGATTTCGGGGTGTTTACAGCGCTGTGCCATCCACCTTCCACAGGTGTGTCAAGATCCCTTTCAGGGACCAAGTCGTGGTGATCCTAGGTGAGAGTCACCCACAACTTCAGGGGATCATAAACTCCCCTTGTTTGTTGAGCTCCCAGGTCCATGAGGCTAACTTGGGGCAGACCATGATTGAGCCACCAAGGCTCGTGTTAAACAACCCTTGGAAGGTTGTGTATGTGAAGGGGCAGCCCAAAGCAGGCTCCCTCCCGATCCTAACCCTCCTAGGAAGACCTAAGCATCCCCTATTTCGAAAACCCCTGGACAAGAAGCCATATGAGCATGATATGGACGACAGCAAGTTTCAGGACCACGATTTATATCATCAATTTTCAAAAAACAAAAAATCGTAGAACATGTTGTTGAATATGGGCTATATGCCCTACAAAAGTCTAGGGGCACAAAACCAGGGTCTCCTAGAGCCCATCCTTCCTAGGGCCAACCCAAGTCGATACGGGATCGGCTACACTCCCAAAATACCGCCAGAGCCACCCCTTGTGACCACCTAGGTCAAGGGTGCCCTAAAGCCTACCCTAGAAGAGACCTACGATTTAGACCTCCTATTCCGAGTCTAACCCATAGTGTTTTTCCCTTTGTAGGTATGATGGAAGATCCCTTTTATAAAAATACAAAAACGTTTGGAAAACTTAAAATCGAAAAAGAGGAAAAACCAAAAACAATGGAAAAACAAAAACTCGAAAATAGAGTGGTTTGTATAGTCCCTAAGGTTCTTGTTTTACAAAAACCCAAAAAAATCGAAAATCTAGAAAATACCAAAAAGATTTTGTACATAGCTGCTCCTAGTAGGACTCTGGAAAAAGATTTCGAAAGGAACGTCGTCTGCATAACCAGACCAAAAATTTCGAAATCGATTAAAAATAAAAGTACAAAACCAGGTTTTTGAAAAATCACGCATCAAATTCCCTCGGGTCTATAACCCATGAGAATGATCGAAGCCCAGAAGTGGATCCCCTTGAGGGAGATCCCACTTCTAAGCTCCCTGAATTTCATAAAATTCTCGATTTTGAAAGACCTTCCAATTCAGTAGGAGGAGATTTCATAGAAGTAAACCTAGGGAGTGGTTCCAATCCCAAACTCATTAAGGTAGGCGCATGTTTGCATGAGCATGAAAGATCAGCATTCATTGCATTTCTACGAACCTACTTAGATGTGTTTGCATGGACGTATGAAGACATGCCGGGCATAGACCCCAATATTGTCGAACATCATCTTCCCTTAGATGTGGATGTGAAACCCATAAAGCAAAAGCTTAGGAAAATACATCCGAATGTACACGCACAAGTCAAAGAGGGTTTAGAAGATCTCCTAAAAGCTAGATTTATAAAACCCATTGCGTATTCTGATTGGTTGTCAAACATCGTTGTAGTTCGAAAAACCAATGGGAAAATTCGAATATGCATCGATTTCAGAAACCTGAATAAAGCCACTCCAAAGGATAATTATCCTTTACCAAACATAGATTTGATAGTCGATAGTACTGCAAATCATGAAATGTTTTCATTTATGGATGGCTATTCAGGCTATAATCAAATCAAAGTAAGTCCACGAGATCAGGGTAAGACCGCCTTCACAACCCCATGGGGCACGTACTGCTATACAGTCATGCCCTTTAGTTTGAAAAATGCCGGCGCGACATACCAGAGAGCCATGACCACGATCTTCCATGATCAAATTCATGAGCTCATAGAAGTGTATGTAGATGATCTCTTGGCGAAATCCAAAACCCGATGCACTCATATCGAATGTTTGCAAAAGATTTTCGAAAGGCTTAGGCTTTACAAAGTAAAGCTAAACCCTCAAAAATGTGTATTCGGGGTAGAATCTAGGAAGCTTCTAGGCTTTATGGTGAGCCAAAGGGGTATAGAAGTCGACCCCTCTAAGTGTCGAGCCATCATAGACATGGCTTCACCCTCCAATCTCACTCAAATTCGTAGCCTCCAGGGTCGATTACAGTCTGTTCGCCGATTCATATCAAATCTGGCGACTAGATGCGAACCCTTCAACAAGCTGTTGAGGAAGGGCACGAAATTCTTATGGGATGACGACTGCCAAAGGTCCTTCGAGAGACTAAAGGCATACCTGGTTAATCCCCCCGTTTTGAACCTCCAAAAGCAAGGAAAACTGCGTTTACTTTACATTTCTGTGCATACGAATGCTTTGGGAGCCCTATTGGCTCAATACGAGGATGACACCCATAAGGAGTATGCCATCTACTATATTTTGAAAACTCTCTTGGCTTATGAACGAAATTATCAAGCCATGGAGAAGACGTGCTTGGCCCTAGTCTGGGCCTGCCAGAAATTCAGACACTATTTCCTAGATCATGAGATCTGGATAGTGTCCAAGCTTGATCCAATCAAGCACTTGTTCGAAAAACCCATTCTCACGGGTAGATTGGGCAAATGGCAACTCCTTCTAATGGAGTATGACCTGAAATACCATCACCAAATCTCCATTAAGGGGCAAGCCCTAACAGACTACGTGGCTGAGTTCCCCCTGGAGGACGCATATCCCACACTTGATGAAATGCCTGACGAAGGCATATTGCAAAACCATTTTCAAAACCACATTTTGGCAAACTCTTTCAAAAACCAAGTGTGGAAGATGCACTTCGATGGGGCACGAAACCAATGAGGGGCTGGTGCTGGGGTCATCCTCATCTCCCCTGAAAAGGGCGAGATTCCCATAGCAATCTGCCTAGATTTCGAATATTCCAACAATATAGCTGAGTATGAAGCACTCATACAGGGCTTAAGGATTTCGAAAACTCTAGGGGCATCATGCATCGAGGTCTTTGGAGATTCGCTCCTTGTTATAAACTAGGTTTTGAAAATTTGGCAAGTACGTAACGAAAAACTACTTCCATATCACGAGTTAGCCACTCGATTGGGTGAGTCATTCCAATCGTGTAAACTCACACACGTGGGAAGAGAGGACAATGGCATCGCCGATGTCCTCTCCTTCTTGGGTTCAGCCCTAAAGGTCGATCCCATTTCAAGAACCCGGTCTTTAGAAATATGGCATGCGCCCAACCCATCCACACACGATCTCGATATTTGCCAAAATAACCCAGTTTCTATTGAAAAATCCTGGTTTTACGACATCAAACAATTTTTAGAAAATGGGGGATTCACCGAGGATGCCACATCCAAAGATAAGGCATTCATCCGTAAAATTTCGACCCGATACACCATTCTGGGTGGGGTTCTATACAAAAAGAGTTTTACCGGCATCCTACTTAGGTGTATCGATCTAGAGGAGGCTAGGATAGTGATGCATGAGTTCCACGATGGAGAATGTGGAGGTCATGTTAATGCCAACATGATGGCAATGAAAATACTTAGAGGGGGCTATTTTTGGTCCACCCTGAAAAAGGATTGTCACGATCATGTTAGGAAGTGTCATCCATGTCAAGTGCATGGGCACGCCATTCATATCCCATCATCCACATTGCATTCCGTGGTCAGCCCCTGGCCATTCACCATGTGGGCGTTTGACATCGTATGCCCTATATTTCCAAAAGCCTTGAATGGGCATCGATTCATTTTAGCAGCCACTGAGTATTTCTCCAAGTGGGTGGAAGCCATTTCCCTAACCAACGTGCTGGGGCAACATGTGGTGGCTTTCATTGGAGGAATATCTTGGCTCGATTTGGGGTTCCACGAGACCTTGTGTCTGATAATGGCACCCCATTCAAGAACGAGCGGATGGTTAAGTTGTGCAACACGTATGGCATAACTCACCACTTCTCTTCGCCCTACTACTCTCAAGGCAATGGCCAAGCCGAAGCCACAAACAAGACTTTCATTAGCATAATTGAGAAGACTTTAGAGAAGGGTAGGACGTGGCACGAGAAGCTGGATGAAGCCTTATGGGCTTATAGAACTTCCATCCGGACTCCCACAAATGCCACACCATTCGAATTGGTCTATGGCACAAACGCCATTCTTCCCATTCATACTCAACTGCATTCATTCCATACATCCATAGCACTCGACCTCCCCCTAGAGATGCTTCAGCATGCTAGGATGGCCGAATTAGATTTGCTAGATGAGAGGCGACTCCTTGCTATGGATCATGCTCATGCATACCGGCAAAGGATAGCCCGACACTATGGCAAACACATGAGACCTCGCCACTTTGAAGTGGGGGATCTGGTCTTGAAAATCATCCATTATCGTGGCCCACATCCCCTTGGAAAGTGGCGCCCCAAGTGGGATGGACCCTATGTTGTACGTGCAACCACCACGAACAACTCATATTGGTTGATTGATGTAGAAGGTAGGAATTTAGCAGATCCTATCAATATTCAATACTTAAAGAAGTATTATGTGTAGGATTTGTAGTAAATTCCCCATTTTCAAAAATTCTAGGGATAGCTGCCCTGAGACCTGAAAATAAGGTGCAAAGGCAAAATCGTGTGACCTTGAGTGAGAGAATTCGCACTTGTGAAAGAGTGGAGTCTTCAAAATCATGGTTACATTTCAAAATCCTTCTTCTTACAAAGAAAGGCCTAGTTCAATATAGCAAGATACTTGCAAGTAGTACGTGCTATTTCTAAATAGGTTGATCTGGAATGGATCGAGTGTGAGCTTGGGATGAGTCCTCCCCTCTTCTCTTCTCCTTCCAAAAGGAAAACAAAAGCCCAAACAAAGGGAATTTCCCATCAAAAGTCTCTTTCCAAAAGAAAGAAACCAGAATTCAAAAGAAAAATCGATTATCTTGTGAAAAAGAGGGAATAAAGAAAAAATACTCTCGAAAGGAGACCCTCTACGAAAAAAAGGAAAAAGAGGCTAAAAAGCTCAAAAAGAGCAGTTTTCCTCCTTCTATACCTTAAACCACGGGATGCTTCAGAAGGGACTGTGGTATCTCTTTCCCATCCCTAGCTTATCCCGAGCTAAAACATGGTTCATTTCGAGGAATCCTAAAGTAAAAATAGGATTTACTTACTTGAATTTCATTTTGTCTGAGAATTCGACGTTTCGAATAAGACATAGGAATTTGAAATATAGCTTGTTTTCTTATAAAACCTCTGCTAGATAAGCGAGTGTCAAGACTCAAGCAAGGGTAAACACGAAGAGCTCGAGATCCTTAGGATTGAGACTCAAGACAGTTGTCCCTTTTGTAAATAGCTTTTGTAAATAGATTTTGAAAAGTCGAACATCGAACAGCATAGGGTCTGCTCACTTGGAGCAATAGGCCTTCGTAAGTCTCAATAGTTCGACCATATCTGACCTTCGTAAGTCTCAAGAGTTCGACCATATCTACATTCCACGCATGGCACTTGCATAAACATGATCCCATTTTAGGACCAGATTCCATAACAAATCCCTTTAGCGTGATATCTCCTCCTACTAGGGTTTTAAAACTGAGATTTTGCTAAAGATTGGGACGATCCCATATTTTCGTAGTTAGATCTAGGGAGACATTGAAAGGGGTGTTTGTCATCTTTGCCATTATCCAAATCGATTTGGACAATGCCAAAGAGGGGCATCTGTAAACACCCCGAAATCCCACGAACTTCTCAAATAAAACTTGGTTTTGTAAAAGCAACCCCAAAGGGCTATTTTGAGTCTGGAAACCCAGGAGCCTTCCAGGCAACCCTGTACATATGTTTTAAACTTTATATGTTTTAAATATATGTAATATAGTTTTGAAAAACTTTTAAAACATATTTTGAAACCCCACGAAGCGGCTTGGGCTGATACAAGCAGGACCAGAAGAGCTAAAGAGAGCCAGGAACCGGAGCACAAGTCGAGCCCAGCACAGCAACTCTCGTATTGAATCCACCCCCAGGATCTCGAACATCCAAGACCCTGTTATCAGCAAACATCACTTGAAGTCATCTCCGGAAGGTGAAAACAGAAGCGGACGATCATGTTGGCGAAGACCCAATGCAGACGGAGTACTGATGCTATCAGACCCCGCACAAACCGTTCATTTCGAACACAGCCTGAAGGAGACAAAATTCAGTTTGGATTGGATCTGGACCATATATATCCATATCCCAATCCAAACCTATGTGTGAATTTGGATTTAGATTTAGATCCAGAGATCCAATCTAATATCCACATCCATGGCCCACATCACCTTCTCATAAATGGAGGTGGGGCCCACTTGAAATTCATGTGGGATTATGGGCATGAGAGAGAATGGGGAGGATAAGATTTGAGGGTAATTGTAATTAAGCTTGACTTGTGTGTCAAGTTTGGGGTTAATCATGTGGGTTAGCCTAATTAGTATGGGTTTAAGTTTGTATTAGCCAAAACCTAACCTAGGGCTGCACCAACATGATACAATTAAGTCTATGGGTTATGCAAAGGGAGCTCCCTAACCCAATCCTAAGCCAAAACCCCTAATCCTAGCCTTTTACCCTAATCCCAGCCTAATCCTAGCCTAATCACCTAACCCACTTCCCTAATCCCAGCCTAATCACCTAACCCACCTCCCTAATCCTTTCCTAAACCTAGCCTAATTTCCTTAAACCTAACCTAATCCTAGCCTAATCACCTAACCCACCTAACTAAACCTCACTCCAAAAAAAAACCCACCTAGCTAAGCCCTAAACCCCTAAACCACCCCACTTAAACCTAGCACACCATATTCCTAAAATCCCTTTAAGCAAAATATCTGGCCCCTCCTCAAAACCAGCCCACCTTATCACCACACCACCACCACCTAAACCACCTTACCACCCTCCAAAAACCAGCCCCAACCGCCCTTCAAAAACCTATATAAACCCCCCCCCTAGTGGGCGGGTTTTCAATCTTCTCCCATCCGATCCCTTCCAGCCCTTGGGCTAGCCGAGCCCCCTTCCACCTTGCTCTTCTTCCACCTGCACCACCACTACTCCCGGCCAAGCTCCACCTCGCGCCACCACTTCCATCAGGCCTGCTCCACTCCACGCTGCCACCTTCATCACCCGGTCGAGCTCCATCCTCCATCATCCGACTGCCCTTCTTCCATCCACCGACCTTCTTCATCCATTCGGTTAGTACCTTACACCTAACTCCATCTTCTTTTCACTCCCCCTCCACTCTCAACCGCCCATACCACCACTCCACCTCGCCAACACCACCTTCCCGCCACCCTTACCCATTCGGCCAGACCTAACCCATTACATCACCCGATCCTATACTCTCCCTTTACTAATACCCGGCCACCCTATCTTGCTCCCTAGGACCTGCCCCTTCCACTTTCAACCAACCCATTAACCCCACCTTCCACATCACCCTAGCTAGCTCCCTTCCCATGCTTGACATTCCCTAGCTACCCCAGCCGGCCACCACTAAACCATCGCTAGTCGGCCACCCCCAGCCAACTGCACCCAAGTCCCCCGGCCAGCCACACCCTTCTTCCTTAGACTTCCCTTTAGGCTCCCCTTTAGCGCCACCTTCCCTAGCACCAGCCTATCCCTTAGTGACCCTCCTTAAACATCTTATCCCTAGACATCACGGCAGCACCCCCCTAGCAACCGGCAAGCTCCAAGGCGCCACACCCACGCCCCTTTGTCACCCGGCCACACATCCTTGCCGTCCCATTTCGAGGAGTTCCCTCTTGCAGCCCAAGGCGAAGCCAAGCCCACGCTCAAGCAAGTCACCTCCGGACCAGCTATAAGTAAGTGCCTAACTCGTTCCTTAGTTGTAGACTTGCTTAAGTTAAATTAAATTTGATATGGAGTTGTAATAACGGAGCATTGTCTCCCCCCGCTTGTAATAACGTGGCTTGGCACACCCACACACACATGCACTTGAGCCTACCTCGCTCTTAGTTGTGCACGATTTTGAACACACACGGGCCTAATCAACCCTTTAGATAAAAGTTTATGTATATACTTTTAGTTGCGTAGGGTTTTGCTTGAGTTGGGTGTGTTGTCTTTAAATTCTCGCACTCACACACATTGAGCTTTCGCTCTTATTTGCAAGACCCAAGTAAGGGCCGTGTTATACTATCCTTGGGTTTAACTTCATGTCGTGTGTGTAGTATTTCAATTATACACACACACATTGAGCTTTCGCTCTTACTCCCAAGACCTTAGTCAAGGCCATATTGCAATTTATATTTGGGTTTAATTTCATGTTGTGTGCGTAGTACTTCAATTCTAGCACTCACACACATTGAGCTTTCTCTCTTATTCCCAAGTCCTTAGTTAAGACCATATTGCAATTTATATTTGGGTTTCATTTGAAGTCGTGTGTGTTGTCTTTACATTTTCACACGCACCCACATTGAGCCTTCGCTCTTATTTGCAAGACCCAAGTAAGGGCTCATATATACTATATACGTATTTCCCTTTTGGCTATGTCTTTTCAATTTGGGTGTTAAGGTTCAGCTGTGTGCGTAGTCTTTCCATATATACACGGCACACACTTGCACTATTGAGCCTTTCCGCTCTTAAGATATAGCCATATTTCCCTTTTGCAATTTCCCTTCGGCATTTTACATTACAAGTCATTTCCCTTCGGCAATTTCCATTACAAGTCATTTCCCTTCGGCATTGTCTTTTAAATTCGGGTTTTCCCTTTGGAGTTGCGTGAGTTTGCATTGCATATGCGCCATACCATGAGTTTGGACGCATATTGCATCAAAGCAAACCTCATACTCCCGCTCAAAGTCGCCACATTTTTAGTGGAGTGTTCATAACACACACCTAGGTGGCCCGAAAAGGGATAAAAAGAAAGACTTAGGCACGTGCAAATCCACGTGATCTAAAATCTGAAAATCATACCAAAAAGTCCCAAATCAAATACCTCAAACCGCTTTCGTAGGTTCTTACACTCAAAAACTCTATTTTAAAAGCGTACAGACTGACCCTTGCGCATCGGTACAAGAAGGTCTGCGACGACAAGAGCTTGCTTGCTCACAGTCGCCATGTTAGAAGTCAGGTTTAAAATATATCTTCGCTAGCTTAAGTAAGCTAGCTGGCATGCCCTATTTGTTTAAATAGGACTTAGTCACACGAAAAGGTTCGCTTCAGGCCTAAGAACCAGGAGCGGGAATTTTCTGCGTCTACAGGTATGAATGGCGTGTCCATGCACTTGCAGGCCGTGGGTCTTAGGGGTGGCTCGGCCAACTTTGGCCGAGCTTAGGGAGTGGTTTAAAGGGGAAGTTCGGCCAGGTCTTGGCAAAACTTAGTAGGTTTTGTCTTGGGGTGGTGCAAGGCCAGGTGGCTTAGGGAGTTTGCTTAGGGTATTGTTTGTAGGGTTTTAGGTGGAAATCGACCAAGTCTTCGCTGGTTTTAATGGAGTTAGGGAGTTGGTTTAGATGGTCTTAAGCTGGGTGGTCTAGAGAGATTAGGGAAGAAGATGGGTTTAGGTTAGGGTCTAGGTACCATGGCCCAATCCCACACTCACAAGGCAAACAAGTCAAAAGAGCCACTATGGCCCACTCTCTCTCCTACTTTATGGAATCCCTCCCCAAGTGGATTTCACGTGAACTTTATGGACCCCCTCATTCCTATTTATAGGCAAGTGAAGTGGGTCTTGGATATGGGTCTTGGGTTTGGATCGTGGAATCCATGTTCGATCCAAATACTATTTGGATCTGGATCTTGGATCTCGAATATTTTGGATCCATATCCGATCCAAATACAAACATTTATATGGATACAGATCTGGATATTTTGGTCTAGATCCGATCCGATCCAAATCCAAACACTATTTGGATCGACCCAAATCCAAACACTATTTGGATATGGATATTTATGGTCCAGATCCAATCCAAATTTTCTCTAGATGGTCCTTCTCGGCTTTTTGAGGTAGACGATCTATGCGGGCCCTGTCTTCATCAGCGCCCCGTCTGGTGTTGGGTTTCCCTAATCTTTATCGTTCGGACTCCATCTCGCCATTCTATACTCCGTTTTACTCGATTTTCACCGTTTCGGGCTTTTCTCCGAATGGGCTCTGCTTTCTCTTATTTTTGGGCAGGGGATGGCTTTTGAAGCTCCGGGCTTGAATTCCTCTTCTTGCCTGGGCTCTCCTTTTCCTTTTATACCTGTTTTTGTATTTTAAAACAGATTATCGTTTTGGCTCAAACGAGCTTTTTGTGTTTTTGAGAGTTTTTGAATTTTGGAAAATTTGGGGTGTTTACATTAATGAAGTGGGTTAGGTGGTTAGGCTACGTTTAGGGTTGGATTAGGAGCCTACCTCTTGGAGCCGTGTAAACACCCCAAAATCCCACGATTATAGAAAACAAATCCCTGGTTTGCAAATCAACCCAAATGGCCATTTTGCATTTTCGAAAACCCAAGAGATTCCCAAAAACTTGTAAATACTATTTTTGAACCCCGTATCCCATATAAATTTCTTGAAACTCGGCCTAAGTCCTATTTTGCCAAAAAGCCAAAGACGAACAGGTGAAACAGAAAAAATGACACCTGATCGAGAAGCAGCCCAGAAACCAGCCCACGAAAGCCAAATCAAAGGCAGCCTCAGAAATAGGGGTAGAAGCCCAAAAGCAACACCCTAGCTTGATAAAAGCTAGGGTCAAAAGGCAAAAGGAAGGCCCAGGCCCAATGCAAAATGCGAGCCCAGCGCACCCAGAAGCCCAATCAAATACATCCACCCAAGCAGCATGAATTTGAGCCAAAAATGGCGAAATGAAGCAGAAACGGAGTCCAGAATGGCGAGTTTGAGTCTGGGCGACAAAGTTGGGGAAAACCCAGCACCAGATGGAGCGTTGATGAAGCCAGTGCTCGCACAAAACATCCGCCTCAAAAAGCCAAGAAGGACCATCCAGAGAAAATTTGGATTGGATTTGGACCATAAATATCCATATCCATATCCAAATAGTATTTGGATTTGGGTCAATCCAAATAGTGTTTGGATTTGGATTGGATCCAAATAGTGTTTGGATTGGATCGGATCTGGACCAAAATATCCAGATTCGTATCCAAATAAATGTTTGGATTTGGATCAGATATAGATCCAAAATATCTGAGATCTGAGATCTAGATCCAAATAGTGTTTGGATTGGATCTGGATTCCAAGACCCAAATCCAAAACCCATATCCAAGACCCACCTCATTTGCCTATAAATAGAGGTGAGGGGGTCCCCAAAATGCTACACATGAAATGCTTGGGAGGAGAGAGAGTGACCTAGCCATGTTAGCTCATTGGGTGAGATGGGCTCATGCCATGTGGGCTAAGTGGGTCTAGACCAAGGGGCTGCAACCAAGGTGGGCTCGATCAAGGAAGGCTGCAACCGTGGAGAAGTGGGCTCAACCAAGAAGGACCGGCTCCAAGAGGTAAACGTAGCCCTAAACTAGCCTAGACTTGAACCAACCTAACCCTAACTGAACCTAACTAAACCTAACTAAACCAAACTGGACCTAACCTAACCCCACCGACTCAAACTAAAACCCTAAAGAACTCACTCCGACCGGCCGTGAGCCAACCGCGCGCCCCCTGACGCCTGGCGCGCTCCCACGCCTGCCGCGCCACTGCCGCTCGCCCAGTGCATCACCCTGCGCCCCTGCGGTGCCTTACTGTGCCCGGCGCCCTGCTGCGTGCCCCGCGCCTGTTGACACCTTGCACTCTCGGCTAGCCGTGCCAGTCACCCGCAGCACCGACCTGCTGCCCTTACACCTACTGCTCTAGCTCCCCTTTAGGACCACTTAGGACCACTTAAGACCACGAACCTTCCCTAGGACTGACCCTAGACAGCCCCATCTTGGTCGTGACCTACCCTAGGACCGACCTTAGCTAAGCTACATCTTCTTGGTCGTGACCTTCCCTAGGACTGCCCTTAACCAACACCCTAACCGTGCACCCTTTGGCCGGACCCAAACTCCCAACACACGAGCTTTCCTTAAGCCTCAAACTCTCTCTTAAACCCACCTAGGGAGACCCCTCTTGGTTGCCCGAAGTGGACACAAGCCCAAGCACGAGCAAGTGAAGACGGACCAGCTATTTGTAAGTATCTAAACTTGGTCCCTTATGCTAACTTGCTTTGTACTTAATTCAATTTGGATACGGGGTTGTATTATTAACGGAGCTTTGTCTCCTCCCAGGATGTAATATTGTTGCTTGGCACACGAGACACAAGTGCACGTGAGCTTTAGCTCTTATCTCGTACACCAAGCACCCACGTACACCATTGACCCTTCGCTCTTACTCCAAAGACTCTAGTAAGAGCCATATACGCTGCACTTTCATTCGGGTTTAAAGGTTCAAGTCGTGTGAGTTTGTCATTTCAATTACACACTCGCACCCAAGGAACACCCGAGCACTTGCTCAAGCACTCACACACATTTTGGCCTTGGCAGCCACTAAGATATATCCATATCTATATATTTTCAGCTGCATGAGTTTCCCCGATCCAGTTGTGTACGTCTTTCAATTCCAGGTTGTTAATTTTTAGTCGTGTGAGTTGTCACAACACACACGCACATGTTGACGACCTTCAGGCTCATATATATATATATATATATATATATATATATATATATATATATATATATATATATATATATATATATATATATATATATATATATATATAGTTTTATCTCCCTTTCGGATGGGTTTTACATTCCAAGTCGTGTGAGTTGTCTTTACAATTATACGCAACACACACGCACACGTTGGCGACCTTCAGGTCCATATATATAAATATATATATACGTATTTACCTTCCGCACTTTACATTTAAGTCGAGCGGGGTTTTACATTTCAAGTCGTGTGAGTTGTCTTTACATTTATACACAACACACACGCCCACATTGAGCCTTTCTGCTCTTATATTTATAACTCCCTTCCGCAATTTCCCTTCGGCTATGTCTTTCAAATTTGGGTTTTAAGGTTCAGTTGTGTGAGTTGCATTGCATATACGCCATACTCGTGATAGTGCGCATACTTGCATCAAACAAACCTCGAACAACCAGTGCAAACACGCCAAGACTTAGGCACTTGATACACACACCTCACGCCTAAGTAGATAAAACTCAAAAGACATAGATACATGCAAACCTCACATAAATAAAATCTGCAATTAGACAAACAAATCGATCAAATACTTTCATACCTTTGTAAACACCCCGAAATCCCACGAATTCCTTAAACAAACCTGGTTTTGTAAAAGCAGCCCCAAAGGGCCATTTTTGAGTCTGAAAACCCAGGAGCCTTCCAGACAACCCTGTATATATGTCTTACACTCTGCATTTTAAAAATATATAATATAGCTTTTGAAAACCTTTTTAAAAATACGTTTTTTAAACCCCGAAGCAGCTTGGCCCAATCAAGACATGGACCAGGAGAGCTAAGAAGAGCCCGGAACCGGAGCACATGTCAAGCCCGGCACAGCAACTCTTGTATCTGATTCACACCCCCAGGATCTCGAATGTCCAAGACCCTGTTCTTATCAAAATATCATTTGAAGTCATCTCCGGAAGGCAAAAACGGAGGCGGACGACCATGTTGACGAAGACCCAACGCAGACGGAGTACTGATGCTATCAGACCCCGCACAAATCGTCCGTTTCGAACCCAGCTCAAAGGAGTCAGAGTTCAGTTTGGATTGGATCTGGACCATATATATCCAGATCTCAATCCAAACCCATGTGTGGACTTGGATTTGGATTTGGATCCAGAGATCCAATCCAATATCCATATCCATGACCCACATCACCTTCTCATAAATGGAGGTGGGGCCCACTTGAATTTCACGTGGGATTATGGGCATGAGAGAGAGTGGGGATGGATAATATCAAGAGTGTTGTAATTAAGCTTGACTTGTGTGTCAAGTTTGGGGTTAATCATGTGGGTTAGCCTAATTGAGTGGGTTTAAGCTTGTAATTAGCCAAAACCTAACCTAGGGCTGCACCAACATGAGGTGGTTAAGGTCTATGGGCCATGCAAAGGGAGCTCCTTCACCTAAACCTAACCCAAAACACCTAATCCTAGCCTACCACCCTAATCCACCCCTAATCTAAGCCTAATCACCTAACCCACTTCCCTAATCCCGGCCTAATCCCAACCTAATCACCTAACCCACATCCCTAATCCATCCCTAAACCTAGGTTAATTTCCCTAAACCTAGCCTAATCACCTAACCTAGCTCACTAAACCTCACCCTAAAACCCAACCACCTAACCTAGCCCTAAACCCCTAAACCACCCCTAGCCCACAATCTACCCAAACCCCTAGTTTTCAAAATATCTGGCCCAACCCTTTCCAGCCCACCTTATCTACATACCACCCTACCTAAACCACCTAACCACTACCCCAAGCCCAGCCCTAACCGACCTACCCATCCCTATTTAAACCCCCCCCCTTGGGGGCGGGTTTTTCCTAGCTAGAAGGACCATAACCAATCCCAGCCGGGCCCTCTCTTTCCCCCATTTCCTCACCCAGCCGAACCTGCCCGCCTGCTCCACCTGCGCCGCCTGCACCACCACCATCCCTCCACCCCACCACAGCTCACACCACCATCTCCCAGCCGGACGCCACCGCTTGCTCTCCATCCCAACCACCCGGCTTCTCTCTTCCATCCACCGCCTCTCCCCACTCGGTAAGCATTCCCCAACTCTACCTAAATCCTTCTCTACTCCCTCTCCACTCCTAGCCACCCACCCTATCATCATCTCAGCCCTTTGTCACCACCCTTTTCACTTAGCCGAACCTAGCACAACCTAAACTACCGGCCACTACCTAACTACCCTAACTACACCCGGCCAGCCATCTCTTTCCCCCTAAGACTCCCATTCGGCCTTCCCTTAAACTCCCTTTAGGTCCATACTCC
Organism: Brasenia schreberi; assembly: GCA_036023115.1. Classification (NCBI taxonomy): domain Eukaryota; kingdom Viridiplantae; phylum Streptophyta; class Magnoliopsida; order Nymphaeales; family Cabombaceae; genus Brasenia; species Brasenia schreberi. The sequence continues at coordinate 18,123,500 of JAYKKT010000059.1, forward strand.
CCAACACTCTATACTCCCCATTCGTGACCCTACACACTTACTTGGCCCACCCCTTTAATCGCCCACATCAAGGCGACACCCACTTGCAACCGGCCACCTTCGAGGCGCCTATCCCGCGCCCCACTTGCAGCCGGCCAGCACCCTTGGTCACCCATCCTCGCGGAGCTCCCGTTTGCAGCCCAAGGCGAAGGCCAACCCATGCTCAAGCAAGGCCTCTACGGACCAGCTACTCGTAAGTGCCTAAACTCGGTCTTTAGTTGTATACTTGCTTGAGATTCAATTTGATATGGGGTTGTAATAACGGAGCATAGTCTCCCCCCGCTTGTAATAACGTGGCTTGGCACAACCACACACGTGCACTCTCTTAGTCGTGCACGATTTTGAACACACACGGGCCTAATCAGCCCCTAATACATAAGTATATATATTTTCATTTTTGAAGGGTTTTGCTTAAGTTGGGTGCGTTGTCTTTCAATTCAAGCACTCACACACATTGAGCTTTCGCTCTTATTTGAAAGACCCAAGTAAGGGCCGACCTATACTATTTGGGTTTCATTTCATGTCGTGTGAGTAAGTCTTTCAATTCAAGCACCTTCACACACATTGAGCCTTCGCTCTTACTCCCAAGACCTTAGTCAAGGCCATACTGCAATTTATATTTGGGTTTAATTTCATGTCGTGTGTGTAAGTCTTTCAATTCCAGCACGCACCCACATTGAGCCTTCGCTCTTATTTGCAAGACCCGAGTAAGGGCTCATATACATAATCTATATACATATCTCCCTTCGGTTATTTCCCTTCGGTTATTTCCCTTCAGTTATTTCCCTTCAGTTATTTCCCTTCAGTATTGTCTTTACATTTCGGGTTTTTCCTTTGGAGTAGCGTGAGTTTGCATTGCATCTACGCCATACCACGAGGTAGGACGCATATTGCATCAAAGCAAGCCCCGCTCGAATTCGCCCACGTAGTGGAGTGTTCATAACACACAAACTAGGTGGCCCGAAAAGGGATAAAAGGAAAGACTTAGGCACGTGCAAATCCACGTGATCTAAAACATGCAATCGCATTCTAAAGACCCGAGATAGACACCTCGAACCGCTTCGTAGACTTTCTCTCCAAAAAACTCGATTTTTGCAAAGCGTACAGACTGACCCTTGCGCATCGGTGCAAGAAGGTCTGCAACGACAAGAGCTTACTTGCTCACAGTCGCCACGTTTAGAAGTCAGTGTTAAAAATATCTTCGCTAGCTTAGGTAAGCTAGCTGGCACGCCCTGTTTGCATACATAGGCCTTAGACACACGAGAGGATCCGCTCCAAGCCCTTAAAAAGGCAAAGAGGCGGGGATTTTCGCGCATCTACAACCTTTTCAAAAAGGCCATGCTTGTTTAAAATCAAGATTTCTAAGCATACAAACTGACCCTTGAGCATCGGTTCAAGAAAGTTTGCGACGAAAAGAGCCCACTTGTCCACAGTCGCCAACTAAGTCAGATATTTCAAAACATACTTCGTTAGTTTGAGTAAGCTAGCTGGCACACCCTTTAAAAGCGACTTAGACACGAAAAAGGTTCACTTCAGGCCTAAGAACCCGGAGTGAAAATTTTCGCGTGTCTACAGAAATTGGCACGCCTGGTGGGACTTGGGTCTTAAGAAAAATCGATACAAACAAGAACACCTCTTGAAAAAAATTTCAAGAAAAGTATTTTAACTCTTTGTCTTGTGCATTGCATAGTTGGGTTTTAAAAAGCAAGAGAGTCATGTCTAATTCCGACTCCAACGAAGTGACCAGCAAGGTCTCGTGTACATCAAGTTCTCTCTAGGAGATTTTCGAAAAGTCGAAACAAAAAAGAGGAAATCGAGGATTTGAGAAGGGATTTTGAGGCCAAGATCGCTGCCCTTAGCCAAGAGGCTGAAGCAGCTGATTCGTGTTCGTCACATGGCGAACCCATAAAGGCTAAAAAGAAATTTGAAAAGTCTCGAAAGTACAAAGAGACCTCCGCTATGGAGGGAAACCAATACCACGAGTCCTTCACCCACAAGGACCGTAAAGCCCTACAACAGCTGCTAAATGGGTAAAACAAAGAGAAAAGAACCTACGCCCTTTCTGATTTTCTTCCTTTAGATTATGAAGCAGACAATGATGATGAAATACGGAATTTCCATCGGTATGATGGCACGGGAGACCCTAGGTCTCACTTGCAACTTTTCTCTCGTCGAGCCCATAAGAAAAAGAAGGACTCGATGAAATGGGTGTATTGGTTTCCCCTTTCCTTCAAAGGCACGACTTCAAAGTGGATGGCTTCCTATGATCTAAGTCAGTTCGCAACCTTTGAAGAGTAGGCGAACTACCTTATGCAAAGATTCTCGCATAACGTAAAAGTCACGCCTACTTTAAACACTTTGAGGGATACTAAACAAGGATCGAACGAGGATGTACATGCATTCATCGTTCGATGGAGGTCCCTCCTTGGGCAAGTAAGAGAACCAATATCCGAAGGGTGCGCAGTAATGTTTGTAAACACCCCAAAATCCTACAATTTTCTTAAATTACCTGGTTTTGCAAAAGTAACCCCAAAGGGCTATTTTGAGTCTGGAAACCCAAGAGCCTTCCAGGCAACCCTGTACATATGTTTAAATCATATATGTTTTAAAAATATGTGTTATACAGTTTTAAAACCTTCAAAAGGTGTTTTGAAACCCCGAAAAGCGACTTAACTTGATGAAAGCAGGACCGAAGAAGCAAAAGAGAGCCCAGAACCGGAGCATATTTCAAGCCCGGTACATCAACTCTCGTATCAGAATAATCCCCAAAATCTCGTACATCCAAGCCCCTGTTATCAGCAAATTTATCAAAATGATCTCTGCAAGGTGAGAAGAAGAGCACGACAATGTTGGCGAAGACCCAACGCAAGACGGATTACTGATGCAGTCAAGCCCCACACTCCCGCTCAAAAAAATCGCCCAACTTATGTCACTTATGCACACACCTAGTTGGCCCTAAAAAGCTCAAAAAGAAAGACATAGGCACGTGCAAATCCCACGTGTAATAAAATTTGCAATCGTACATACAAAGCCCAAACACTTAAGGTATTTTCAGAGAGGTTTAATTAAAAGACTTTGCCAAGCGTACAGACTGACCCTTGCGCATCGATGCAAGAAGGTCTGCGACGAAAAGAGCTCACTTGCTCACAGTCGCCCCGATAAAAGTCAGATTTCAAAAACATTCTTCGCTAGCTTAACCAAGCTAGCTGGCACGCCCTTTTGTTAAATACGACTTAGACACACGAAAAGGTTCACTTCGGGCCTAAGAACCAGAAGTGAGGATTTTCCGTGTCTACAGGTTTGGCACACCCGTAAAGCGAAGTAGATTGCGAAAAGGTTCACTTCAGGCCTAAGAACCAGAAGTGAGAATTTTCCATGTCTACAGGATTGGCACGCCTGGTGGGACGACGGTGGATGGTGGTGTTGCTGGGGGTTGATGGGAGTGAAGTGGGGTGGAAGAGAGGGCAGGTAAGAGAGGAGAGAGAGGGTTGAGAGCTGCCCAAGATAGCCCAAAACCCTCCCCAAAAGGGGGGTTTTTATAGGCATGGGCTGGGGTAGGGTGGTTTGGGTAGGTCGGCTAGGTGGGAGTGGTGTGGTGGTTTAGGGTAGGTGGTTTAGGGTAGGTCGGTTAGGGTGGCTGGGATTTAAGGGTTAGGGCTTAATTAGGTGGGTTAAGGTGGGAATAGGTTTAGTCTAGCTAGGGCCTAGGTGGTCTAGTTAGGTGGGGTGAGCTAGGTGAGGTCGGCTAGGTATGGTTAGGGTGGTTTTGGGTGAGGGTGGCTAGGATTAGGTCGGGTTTAGGGGGGAATGGCTAGGTGAGGTGGGTTAGCTTAGGGCTAGGTTTAGGAAGCATCCCCTTGGCCTTGATCCATGGACCTAGTTGCAGCCAGATTCATGGTTGTGCAGCCCCAGGTTAGGTGTAGGTGCATACAAGCTTAAACCCACACTCTTAGGCTAAACCCACATGATTAACCCAAAACTTGACACAAAAGTCAAGCCCACCAACTTTCTCACTCATACTTTATCCCCCATTCTCTCTCTTCCCAAGCTTTTCACGTGAATTCTTTATGGGCCCCACCTATGACCACTTATGGAAAGGAAATCCCATTTCGAAAACTCGCTTGGAAAAGCCCATCACTTATGGGCCATCCACCGTGGACAAAGGGGCAAAACCCCATAAAATCGCCAATGTCCGGGTGGATCCAAGCTCGGAAAGTGCTTCAAAAACTTTTGAAAAACCAGAAAATAAAAAGGAGAGGAGTTTTCAAAAGCCCTTCGAAAGACGGGAGTATACTCCGTTGGGGCAACCTGTGTCGGAGGTCCTAGACCTCCTACTTGCCCAAGGCATGATTGAACTCCCCAAGATTCCCGAGAGAGTTACTTCGAAGGCCATGATACAAGGCGGTGCATCTCCCTCCTTAATAAAATTCAGAACTTGATAGCAGAAGGTCGGCTCCAGGTCGCTGAAGAACCTGAGCCTGCCCAAGCTATCTTCAAAGAACCCTTCCCCAAGCACGCAAGTACCAGTGAGAAGGGAAAAGAGGTATGTGCTCTTACGATTTCAAAGAATCTAGCGCATGCATGTGAGTTTGGTTCATCTACTTGTGCGTCTAAACTCATACTTTATAAGAAACCCGCCCAAGTAGTCATCCGGGGACCACCTAGAGTTTTGTCTACTGTCAAACCAGTTTTAACCATCCAAGGTGATCCAAATCTCTCGATTAGAGCCATGATTAGTACGAAACCTAGGTTGATCATGGGGGAGGTGACAAGATCCGGGAGGATCTACCAACCCCCACATCTACAAAGTGCTAAAAAGGTGATCAGTGTTCCTAGCCCCTCAAAAGCATGTATTCCTAGAGTTCCGTCAAAAACGGACAAAGAAAATGTTGTTTTAAAGGGGTATGATTTCGAAAACCATCTTTCAAAGATTCCTATCAATATGTCCATCCTAGAGCTAATACAAACTTTACCTAGGTATAGACTAGTGCTAGAGAAAATTCTAGAAAGAGCAAGGGTTAGTTCGAACATTACCCCTGAATCTTTGTCCAAACAAGTGGCCTCTATAGGAGCGAAAACGCCCATCGTATTCTCGGAAGACGATGTAGATAGACTCTACGAGTCTCATAACCAGGCCCTACATATCGAGGTGGTTATAAATAACCACTCTCTGGATAGGTGCCTTGTCGATGGGGAAGGAGGGCTCAACATCCTTCCACTTCATGTGACGAATCAAATCGGAGTCACCTTGACATCCGTTCATCTAAGTCCCATCGTTATCACTAGATACAATGGGAATGCGTCTAGACCAATAGGATCTATCGAACTCCCCATGGAAACGGGAGAGATTGCACACACGGGGGTGTTCCATGTCCTGGACATCCACCCCATTATAACCTGTTGTTGGGAAGGCCTTGGATACACAGCTTGTGTGCTCTGCCATCCACCTTCCATAGGTGTGTCAAGATCCCTTTCAGGGACAAAGTCGTAGTGATCCTAGGTGAGAGTCACCCTCAACTTCAGGGGGTCATAAATTCCCCCTACTTGTCAAGCTCCTAGACCCATGAGGTAAAACTGGGGCAAACTATGCTTGAGCCGTCAAGGCTCACTCTGTGCAACCCTAGGAAGGTCGTGTATGTGAAGGGGCCACCCAAGGTTGGCCCCCTCAAAGTTCTGACCCTTCTAGGAAGACCCAAGAATCTCTTATTTCCAAAACCCCTGGACAATAAGCCCTATATGCACAACATAGACGACAGCAAGTTCCAAGACCACGATTTGTATCCAAACTTCTCTAAAAACAAAAAATCGTGGAACATGCTGTTAAACATGGGATATGTGCCTTATAAGAGTCTAGGGGCACAAAATCAGGGTCTCCTAGAACCCATACTTCCTAGGGGCAATCCAAGCCGATATGAGATTGGCTATACTCTCAAAATACGACCAGAGCCACCCCCTGTGACCACTTGGGTCAAGGGTGCCCTGGAGCATACCCTAGAAGAAACCTACGATTTAGACCTCTTATTCCGAGTCTAACCCGTAGTGTTTTCCCTTTGTAGGTATGATGGAAGATCCCTTTTACAAAAATACAAAAATATTTGAAAAACTTAAAATCCAAAAAATGGAAAAACTGCAAAAACCAAAAACATTGGAAAATCAAAAACTCAAAAATAGAGTAGTTTGTATAGTTCCCAAGGTTCTAGTTCTGCAAAAGCCCAAAAAAATTGAAAATTTACAAAATACCAAAAAGATTTTGTACATAACTGCTCCTGGTAAGGCTTTGGAAAAAGAAAAGGATTTCGAAAGAAACGTTGTCTGTATAACCAAACCAAAAATTTTGAAATCAATAGAAATTCCAAGTGTAAAACTAGGTCTTTTGAAAATCCACGCATCAAATTCCCTCGGGTCTATAACCCACGAGAATGATCGAAGCCCAGAAGTGGATCCCCTTGAGGAAGATCCCACTTCTGAGCTCCCTGAATTTCATAAAATTCTCGATTTTGAAAGACCTTCCAATTCAGTAGGAGGAGATTTCATAGAAGTAAACCTAGGGAGTGGTTCCAATCCCAAACTCATTAAGGTAGGCGCATGTTTGCATGAGCATGAAAGATCAGCATTCATTGCATTTCTACGAACCTACTTAGATGTGTTTGCATGGACGTATGAAGACATGCCGGGCATAGACTCCAGTATTGTCGAACATCATCTTCCCTTAGATGTGGATGTATAACCCATAAAGCAAAAGCTTAGGAAAATACATCCGAATGTACACGCACAAGTCAAAGAGGGTTTAGAAGATCTGCTAAAAGCCAGATTTAAAAAACCCATTGCGTATTCTGATTGGTTATCCAATATCGTTGTTGTTCGAAAAACCAATGGGAAGATTTGAATATGCATCGATTTCAGAAACTTGAATAAAGCCACTCCAAAGGATAATTATCCTTTACCAAACATAGATTTTATAGTCGATAGTACTGCAAATCATGAAATGTTTTCGTTTATGGATGGCTATTTAGGGTATAATCAAATCAAATTAAGTCCACGAGATCAGGGTAAGACCGCATTCACAACCCCATGGGGCACGTACTGCTATACAGTCAAGCCCTTTGGTTTGAAAAATGCCGGCGCAACATACCAGAGAGCCATGACCACGATCTTCCATGATCAGATTCATGAGCTCGTAGAAGTGCATCTGGATGATCTCTTGGCAAAATCCAAAACCCGATGCACTCACATCGAATGCTTGCAAAAGATTTTCGAAAGGCTTAGACTTTACAAAGTAAAGCTAAACCCTCAAAATTGTGTATTCGGAGTAGAGTCCGGAATGCTTCTAGGCTTTATGGTGAGCCAAAGGGGTATAGAAGTCGACCCCTCTAAGTGTCGAGCCATCATAGACATGGTTCCACCCTCCAATCTCACAGAGATTCGTAGCCTCCAGGGTCGATTACAATCCATTCGTAGGTTTATATCAAACCTAGCGACTAGATGCGAACCCTTCAACAAATTATTGAGGAAGGGCATGAAATTTTCATGGGATGACAACTGCCAAAAGTCATTTGAAAGACTAAAGGCATACCTAGTTAATCCCCCTATTTTAAATCCTCCAAAGCAAGGAAAACCTCTTTTGCTTTACATTTCCGTGCATACGAATGCCTTGGGAGCATTGCTAGCTCAATACGAGGATGACACCTATAAGGAGTATGCCATCTATTATATTTCGAAAACTCTCTTGGCTTACGAAAGGAATTATCAAGCCATGGAGAAGACGTGCTTGGCCCTAGTTTGGGCTTGCCAGAAATTTAGACACTATTTCCTAGATCATGAGATCTGGATAGTGTCCAAGCTTGATCCAATCAAGCATTTGTTCGAAAAACCCATTCTCACTGGTAGATTGGGCAAATGGCAACTCCTTTTAATGGAGTATGACCTGACATACCATCACCAGATCTCCATTAAGGGGCAAGCCCTAGCTGACTACGTGGCTGAGTTCCCCCTGGAGGATGCATATCCCACATTTAGTAAAATGCCTGATGAAGGCATATTGCAAAACCATTTTCGAAACCACATTTTGGCAAACTCTTTCGAAAACCAAGTGTGGAAGATGCACTTCGATGGGGCACGAAACCAACGAGGGGCTGGTGTTGGGGTCATCCTCATATCCCCTGAAAAGGGTGAGATCCCCATAGTAATTCGCCTAGATTTCGAATGTTCCAACAACATAGCTGAGTATGAAGCACTCATACAAGGCTTAAGGATTTTGAAAACTCTAGGGGCATCATGCATTGAGGTCTTTGGAGATTCGCTCCTTGTTATAAACCAAGTTTTGAAAATTTGGCAAGTGCGAAACGAAAAACTACTTCCATATCACGAGTTGCCACTCGATTGGTTGAGTCATTCCAATCGTGTAGACTCTCACACGTAGGAAGAGAGGATAATGGCATTGCCGACGCCCTCTCCTCCTTGGGTTCAGCCCTAAAGGTCGATCCCACTTTGGGAACTCGATCCTTAGAGATATGGCATGCGCCCACCCCATCCACACACGATTTGGATATTTGCCAAAATAATCCAGATTCTGTTGAAAAACCTTGGTTTTATGACATCAAATGTTTTCTAGACAATGGGGGATTCGCTGAGGATGCCACATCCAAAGATAAGGCATTCATCCGAAAAATTTCTACCCGATATACCATTCTGGGTGGGGTTTTATACAAAAAAAGTTTTACCGGCATCCTACTAAGATGTGTCGATCTAGAGGAGGCTAGGATCGTTATGCATGAATTCCACGATGGAGAATGTGGAGGTCATGTTAATGCCAACATGATGGCAATGAAAATACTTAGAGAGGGCTATTTTTGGTCCACCCTAAAAAAGGATTGCCACGATCATGTTAGGAAGTGTCATCCATGTCAAGTGCATGGGCACACCATTCATATCCCCTCATCTTCATTGCATTCTGTGGTCAGCCCCTGGCCATTTACCATGTGGGCGTTTGATATTGTAGGCCCGATCTTTCCAAAGGCATCGAATGGGCGTAGGTTCATCTTAGCAGCCACTGAGTATTTCTCCAAGTGGGTTGAAGTCATCTCCCTGACCAACGTACAGGGGCAACATGTGGTGGCTTTCATTAGGAGGAATATCTTGGCTCGATTTGGGGTTCCAAGAGACTTTGTGTCCGATAATGGCACCCCATTCAAAAACGAGCAGATGGTCAAGTTGTGCAACACGTATGGCATAACTCACCACTTCTCCTCGCCCTACTACCCTCAAGGCAATGGCCAAGCCGAAGCCACGAATAAGACTCTCATTAGTATAATTGAGAGGACTTTAGAAAAGGGTAGGACGTGGCATGAGAAGCTGGATGAAGCCTTATGGGCTTATAGGACTTCCATCCGGACTCCCACGAATGCCACACCATTCAAATTGGACTATGGCACAAACGCCATTCTTCGCATTCATGCACGATTGCATTCATTCCATACATCCATTGCACTCGACCTCCTCTTAGAGATGCTTCAGCATGCTAGGATGGTCGAACTAGATTTGCTAGATGAGAGGCGACTCCTTGCCATGGATCATGCTCATGCATACTGAGAAAGGATAGCCCGACATTATGACAAACACATGAGACCTCGCCACTTTGAAGTAGGAGATCTAGTTTTGAAAATCACCCACTATCCTGGCCCACATCCACTTGGAAAGTGCCGCCCCAAGTGGGATAGACCCTATGTTTTACGTGCAACCACCACGAACAACTCATATTGGTTGATCGATGTAGAAGGTAGGAATTTAGCAGATCCTATCAATATTCAATACTTAAAGAAGTATTATGTGTAGGATTTAGGTTAAATTCCCATTTTAGAAAATCTTTAGGGATAGCTGCTTTGAAACCTCGAAAGTAAGGTTCAAAGGCGAATTATGTGACCCTGAACGAGAGAATTCGCACTTGTGAAAGAGTGGAGTTTTCCAAATACGTGGTTATATTTCAAAATCCTTCTTCTTACAAAGAAAGGCCTAGTTCAATATAGCAAGATACTTGCAAGTAGTACGTGCTATTTCTAAAAAGGCTGATCTAGAATGAATCGAGTATGACCTTGGGATAAGTCCTCCCCTTTTCTCTTCTCCTTCCAAAAGGAAAACATGGCCAAAACAAAGGAAATTCCCCGCCAAAAGTCTCTTTCCCAAAGAAAGAAACTAGAATCAAAAGAAAATTTTGATTCTTTTATAGAAGAGAGGGATTAAAGAAAAAATACTCCCAAACGGAGACCCTCTATGAAAAAAAAGGAAAAAAGGCCAAAAAGCTCAAAAAAAAAAAAGCAGTTTTCCGCCTTCTATGCCTTAAACCACGGGACGCTTCAGAAGGGACCGTGGTATCTCTTTCCCATCCCTGGCTTATCCCAAGTAAAACATGGTTCATTTCGAGGAATCCTAAAGTAAAAATAGGATTTACTTACTTGAATTTCATTTTGTTTGAGAATTCGACGTTTCGAGTAAGACGTAGGAATTTTGAAATATAGCTTGTTTTCTTATAAAACCTCCACTAGATTAGCGAGTGTCAAGACTCAAGCAAAGGCAAACACGAAGAGCTCGAGATCCTTAGGATTGAGGCTCAAAGCAGTTTTCCCTTTTGTAAATAGATTTTGAAAAATCGAACATCGAGCAACATAGGGCCTGCTCACTTGGAGCAACAGGCCTTCGTAAGTCTCAAGAGTTCAACCATGTCAACTGGTCTCTAGGAGGTCGCCATCCTTGGCATCTCATCCATGTCACGCATGTGCACATCCACGCATGAACACTTGCATAACATGATCCCGTTTAGGACCAGGTTCCATAGAATATCCCTTTGGCGTGATATCTTCTCCTACCAGGGTTTAAAAGAGAGATTTTTGCTAAAGATTGGGACGATCCCATATTTTCGTGGATAGATCTAGGGAGACATCGAAAGGGATGTTGTCGTCTTTGCCATTGTCCAAATCAATTTGGATAATGCCAAAGAGGGGCATCTGTAAACACCCCAAAATCCCATGATTTTCTTAAATTACCAGGTTTTTCAAAAGCAGCCCCAAAGGGCTGTTTTGAGTCTGGAAACCTAGGAGCCTTCCAGGCAACCCTGTACATATGTTTAAATCATATATGTTTTAAAAATATGTGTTATACAGTTTTAAAACCTTAAAATGGTGTTTTGAAACTCTAAAAAGCGACTTGGCCTGATGAAAGCAGGACCGAAGAAGCAAAAGAGAGCTCGGAATCGGAGCATATTTCAAGCCCGGCACATCAACTCTCGTATTAGAATCATCCCTAAAATCTCTAACATCCAAGCCCCTGTTATCAGCAAATTTATCAAAATGATCTCCGAAAGGTGAGAAGAAGAGCGGACGACAATGTTGGTGAAGACCCAACGCAAGACGGAGTACTGATGCAGTCAAGCCCCACATTCCCGCTCAAAAAAATCGCCCAACTTAGGTCACTTATGCACACACCTAGTTGGCCCTAAAAAGCTCAAAAAGAAAGACATAGGCACGTGCAAATCCCACGTGTAATAAAATGTGCAATCGTACATACAAAGCCCAAACACTTAGGGTATTTTCAAAGAGGTTTAATTAAAAGACTTTGCCAAGCATACAGACTGACCCTTGCGCATCGGTGCAATAAGGTCTACGATGAAAAGAGCTCACTTGCTCACAGTCACCCCAATAGAAGTCAGATTTCAAAAACTTTTTTCGCTAGCTTAAGCAAACTAGCTGGCACGCCCTTTTGTTAAATAAGACTTAGACACACGAAAAGGTTCACTTCGGGCCTAAGAACCAGAAGTGAGGATTTTTCGTGTCTACAATGCTCATCTAGGATAATTTCAAAAATGAGTTGAAAACCCTTCTCTCCCTACACGAAATCTCAACTTTCCACAAGTTGATTAAAAAGGTGTCCCTTTTTGAAACAAATTTGAAGAAAGGCGTCTACGATCACTTGTGGAAAGGGAGTGTCGTTTCAAAAACCCACTTGGAAAAACCCGAAACTTCATGGACAAAGGGGCCAAGCCCCACAAAGTTGCAAATGTCCGAGTGGATCCAAGCCCGGCGAGCACTTCCAAAAATTTTGAGGGTTTTGAAAATAAAAAAATACAAAAACCTTTTGAAAAATGGGAGTACACTCCACTGGGGCAACCTGTGTCGGAGGTCCTAGACCTCCTACTTGCCCAAGGAATAATCGAACTCCTTGAAATTTCCTAGTGAACCACTTCCAAAGGGAGGTTCTTAAATTGATTTTGCAAGTGTCATCGGCTCAAAGGCCATGATACAAAGCAATGTTATTCCCTACTCAACAAGATTGAGAACTTGATAGCACAGGGCCGGCTCTAGGTCACTAAGGAACTAGAGCCTGCCCAAGCTATTTTCAAAGAACCCTTCCCCAACCACGCAAGTACAAGTGGGAAGGGCAAAGAGGTATGTGCTTTAACGATTTCAAAGAGTCTCGTGCATGCATATCATTCTGGGTTTTCTACTTGTGCACTATCTCTCATCCTTAATAGAAAAATCACCCAAGTAGTGATCCGGGGAGTGCCTAAAAGCTCGCCCCCGGTTAAACCTGTTTTACAAATTCAAGGTGCTTCAAAGCACACGAATAGAGCCATAATAGGCGCGAGCCCTAGGTTGATCGTGGGGGAAGTGACCAGGTCCGAAAGGATCTATCAACCCCCACATCTACAAAATGCTAAAAAAAGTGGTCAGTGTTCCTAGCCCTTCAAAAGCATGTATTCCTAGGGTCTCGCCAAAAACGAACAAAGGCAAAGTTATTTTAACCTTGTATGATTTTGAAAATCATCTTTCAAAGATTTCAATTAACATGTCCATCCTAGAGCTGATACAAACCTCGCCTAGGCATAGACTTGTTTTAGAGAAAATTCTAGAAAGAGCCAAGGTTAGCTCAAACATAACCCCGGAGTCCTTGTCAACTCAAGTGCCATCTATAGGTGCAAAAACGCCCATCATGTTCTAGGAAGAGGATACCGAAAGACCCTACGAATCCCACAACCAAGCCCTGCATATCGAGGTGGTATTGAATCATCATTCTCTAGACAGGTGCCTAGTTGATGGGGGAGGAGGTCTCAACCTCCTTCCGCTCCACGTGGCGTATCAAATCGAAGTTGCTTTGACCTCCATAAACCCAAGCCCCATCGTGATCACTAGATACGATGGGAATGCATCTAGACCCCTAGAATCTATAGAATTACCCATGGAAATGGGAAGGATAACTCACATGGGGGTGTTCCATGTCTTGGACATCCACCCCCACTACAACCTATTGCTGGAAAGGCCCTGGATACACAACCTGCGAGCTGTACCATCCACCTGCCATAGGTGTGTCAAAATCCCTTTTGAAAATCTGGTCGTGGTAATTCTAGGTGAGAGTCACCCTCAGCTTCAGGGAATACAGAATTTCCCCTGCTTGTCGAGTTCTCAAGCCTACGAGGCCAACCTGGGGAAAGTATCGGTCGAGCCACCCAAGCTCGTCCTTCAAAACCCTAGGAAAGTGTTGTGTATCAAGGGGTAGCTCAGGGCTAGCCCACTCAAAACCATCATGATCCTAGGAAAGACCAAGTGTCGCCTATTCCAAAAACCCCTAGATAGAAGCCATATGAGCATAACATGGACGATAGCAAGTTCCAGAATCATGAACTATACCAAAATTTTTCAAAAAACAAAAAACCGTGGAACATGCTATTGAATATGGGATATATGCCATACAAAAATCTAGGGACACAAAACCAGGGTCTCCTAGAGCCCATAATGCCCAAGGCCAACCCAAGTCGATATGGGATCGGCTATACTCCCAAAATACACCCAGAGCCACCACTTGGGTCAAGGGTGCCTTAGAGCCTAGTGAAGCAGAAACCTACGATTTAGACCTCTTATTTAGAGTCTAACTTGTGGTGTTTTGCTTTGTAGGTATGATGGAAGATCCCTTCTTAAACCAAAAATCAAAAAAATTGAAAAAACTTGAAATTCAAAAACAAATTAAAAAACCTCAAAAACCAAAAACATTAGAAATTTGTGCAAAAACTAAAAAAACTGTTGTTTGTATAGCTCCAAATATCCTTGCTTTACAAAAATTAAAAAAAATCAAAAATATAGAAATGCCCAAAAACAAAATCCTGTATATACCAGCTCCTGGTAAAAGTTTTGAAAAGGCCAAGGATTTCGAAAAGAAAGTTGTCTTTATAACAAGACCAAACGCTTCGAAACCCGTTGAAATTCCAAGACAAAAACCAGGTGTTTTTCAAAACTCAAACATCAAGTTCAAATTCCCTAGGATTTAATACCCTCAAGAATGATCAAAGCCCGGAGGAAGATCCAACCTCCGAGCTCCTAGAGTTTCATAAAATTCTCGATTTTGAAAAACCTTCAAATTTAGTAGGAGGGGATTTCATAGAGATCAACCTAGGGAGTGAAACCAAGCCCAAACACATTAAGATAGGCGCATGTTTGCATGAGCATGAAGCATCATCATTCATTGCATTTTTGAAAACCTACATCGATGTGTTTGCATGGACGTATGAAGACATGCCGGGTATAGACCCAAGAGTCGTAGAGCATCTTCCCCTAGATTCGGATTCGAAACCCATAAAGCAAAAGCTTAGAAAGATTCATCCGAACGTACATGCGCAAGTTAAAGAGGGTTTAGAAGATCTGCTAAAAGCCGGTTTTATAAAACTAATTGCATATTCTGATTGGTTGTCAAATATTGTTGTAGTTCGAAAATCCAATGAGAAAATTCGAATATGCATCGATTTCAGAAACCTGAACAAAGCCACTCCAAAGGATAACTTTCCTTTACCTAACATTGATTTGATAGTCGATAGTACTGCAAATCATGAAATGTTTTCATTCATGGATGGCTATTCAGGGTATAACCAAATCAAATTAGCCCCAAGAGATCAGGCTAAAACTACTTTCACCACACCCTGGGGCACGTATTGCTATACAGTCATGCCCTTTGGTTTGAAAAATACCGGCGCCACCTACCAAAGAGCTATGACTACGATCTTTCACGGTCAGATTCATGAGCTCGTAGAGGTATATGTGGATGATCTCTTGGCTAAATCAAAAACTCGATGCACTTATATCAAATGCTTACAAAAAAAATTTGAAAGGCTTAGGCTTTACAAAGTAAAGCTAAACCCTCAAAAGTGCGTGTTCGGAGTCGAATCTGGGAAGCTCTTAGACTTTATGGTAAGCCAAAGGGGCATTGAAGTCGACTCCTCTAAGTGTAGAGCCATCATCGACATGTCTCCACCCTCCAATCTCACGCAAATTTGTAGCCTCCAAGGTCACCTCCAATCAATTCGCAGGTTCATTTCAAACCTCGCTACAAGATACAAACCCTTCAACAAACTTTTGAGGAAAGGGGTGAAATTCGTATGGGACGATGATTGCCAAAAGGCTTTTGAAAGACTAAAGGTGTATTTAGTTAATCCTCCTGTTTTAAACCCTCCGAAGCAAGGAAAACCTCTTTTACTTTACATTTCTATGCATGCGAATGCTTTGGGTGCATTACTAGCTCAATATGAGGATGATACCCACAAGGAGTATGCCATCTACTATATTTCGAAAACTCTATTGGCTTATGAACGAAATTATCAAGCCATGGAGAAGACTTGCTTGGCCTTGGTGTGGGCCTGTCAGAAATTTCGACACTACTTCCTAGATCATGAGATCTGAATAGTGTCTAGGCTTGATCCCATCAAGCATCTGTTTGAAAAACCTATCTGTAGACACGGAAAATCCTCGACTCCGAGTTTTTAGGCCTGAAGCGAATCTTTTCGTGCTTACGTCGCTTTAAAAGGGCATGCCAGCTAGCTTTCTCAAACTAGTGAAGTAAGTTTTGAAAATATATGACTTTTTGGGGCGACTGTGGACAAGTGGGTTCTTTTCGTCGCAGACTTTCTTGCACCGGCGCGCAAGGGTCAGTCTGTACGCTTAGAAAAACTCGATTTTACACAAACATGACTCTTTTGAAAACTTGAAAGTGTTTTATCGATTGGTTTTGTCAAATTTGCAACTTTTATACATAGGATCTATGCGCTCCTTTGTCTCTCGGGTTTTAGCCAATTTTGGCGTGTAGTCGTGTGCATCTAGTGCTTGATTTTGGGCAAGTTCTACACGATTTGATCAATCGGGTTTGATGCAAATATGCTCCCTATCTCGAGTGTGGCGGATATGCAATGCAAACTCACACAACTTGAAGGGAAGACCCGGAATTTAAAGACATAGCAGGAGGGAAATAGCAGAAAGGGAAATATGGCTATATCTTAGATGCAGAAAGAAAATATATAGCTATATCTTAAGAGCGAGAAGGCTCAATGTGAGTGAGTGCTTTGAGTGTATAAATTGAAAGGCAACTCACACGACTTGAACCTTAAAAACCTAGCTGAAGGGAAAATACATATATATATGTAAGAGCGGAAAGGCTCAATGTGAGTGAGTGCTTTGAGTGTATAAAATGAAAGACAACTCACATGACTTGAACCTTAAAAACCCAGCTGAAGGGGAAATACGTATATATATGTAAGAGCGGAAAGGCTCAATGTGAGTGAGTGCTTTGAGTGTATAAAATGAAAGACAACTCACATGACTTGAACCTTAAAACCCAGCTGAATGTATATAAATAGAGCTATATCCTATGGGCTGTTGAGGCCCGTTTGTGTGCAAAGGTGTGCAAATAAGAGCGGAAAGGCTCGAGTGTACGTGTGTGATTCGTGTTTCAAGCCATAATATTACATCTCGGGGGGAGACTGCGCTCCATTATTACAACCCCGTATCGAATTTAATTGAACTTGAAACAATGTAAAAGATCATATTCGAACACTTACACGTCGTCTGCTTGGGCTTTCTTTGTCAGTGAGATCCGACCTTGGATATAGCCGTTGGATGGACCTCTCACTGTGAACTGATCCGATGTGTGGAGTTTTTTATCCTAGTTCACGATCTAGGCTATGTCGACATGAAAAGGTCTTATGGTTTTGGGTGGGATTCGAGCAAACTTGAGGCAAGGTGTAGGGGATCTAAGGCCAGCTCTAAGGTGAAGGGCTTAGGTAGGATTTTAGTCCAAGTCCTAAGGTGAGACTCGACCAGCTAGGGTCCAAGTTGGGTGATGGTTCATAGGTAGTTCTAGGCGAAACACTAAAGGGATGCCCTAAGGGAGTGCTCGGCCAAATGGTGGCCGAGCTAGGTAGGTTTTAGTGGATGGTTTAGGTAGGATCTAAGGTGGGATCCTAAGGAAAGAGCTCGGCCAGATGGTGGCCGAGCTTGGCTAGTGTTATGTGATTGATCTCGAATGAGATCCTAAAGGAGCAGTTGTTTGGGTGGTTCTAGGATTAGTTTAGGCAGGGTTTTAGGCCAATGTAAAGGTTTTAGGACTTAGGATCTGGATGGTGGGTTCAAGTGGGACTCGGCCAGCACTTTGGCCGGGCTTAACAAGTTTCGGAAAGGGGAAGCTTTTTAGGAATGTTCGGCCAGTGTTTTGGCCGAACTTGGGGTGGGATTAAGGATGTTTTTAGAGAGTTAGGATTTAGGTGCTTAGTGGGGCAGATCTAGGGTGAACTCGGCCAGCCAATGGCCGAGCTTGGAATAGTATTAGGTGGGGACGGACTTGGGTAAAACTAGGTTACTTTTTAGTGAAGTTCGGCCAGCTCCTTGGCTGGACTTTTTTGGGTTTTCAAAGGTGGTATTGGGTGGTTTAGAGAGACAAGAAAAGAGACGGTTTAGGTGGGTTCTAAGGACTCACCTTAACCGTGGTTTGCTTGGTTCCCACGCAGCAAATCATCACAAGAGCTGGTCCATCCAATGCTGCCGGATCTCCTTGGGTAGCCACCAAGCTTTGGCGTGAAATGAAGAAGGCAACCCACAAGAAAAACCCACAATTTCAGCCCAGTATTGGTGCAAGAGGACCACCTTATAATACTCAACAGTTAAAAGGTCAAGGATACTGAGACGAGATACCTAATATATGAGAAGGAGCTATTGGCAGTGATGCATGTACCTTTTTGTGTTTCCTTCATTGTTGTTATTAAAAATGCAATAAACATATCTTTGAAGACCCAAAAGAAGCTCAACGCATGATAGAGACAATCCAACTTATTTGTACCATCGAAATCTGATCGCAAAGAGAATTATTGAGCCTTATGGTGAGCCATCAACTACTTGTTCCTGTGATTAGACGGCAGAGGTGATACTATATGAGACTCATGGTGCGCCTTATGCTAGACAACAAGGTGTAGATTAGTCCTCAGTTATACTTTCCTAGAGCTATTACTGGACACACATGGATAAAAATATTGTTGATTACGTGAATGGTTGTGTTGTATGTCAGTACAACAAGATGGAGAAACAACACAAGACGGAACTATGCAACCACTGTTTATCCCTAAGAGATCTTGGTTTTAGTGATAATGGATTTTGTCTTAGGGTTTTCATGTCTTCATGGCTTCGAGTTGGTCATGATGGTGGTGGATCACTTGTCGGAGTATACATCTTTTATTCTAGTTCTATGAGACTGTTCACCTAAGGAGGCAACCAGATTACTTTTGTAGGATGTCATGAAGTACTTTGTTATGCTTGAGAACGTAATTAGTAAACGAATTTCTTGCTTTACCAACAACTTTTGGATAGAGTTGTTTTCACTCTACCGTCAACCATCATAGATACGTGACTTGATGGTGATGTTGAATGTACAACTAGTGGAGTATCGTAGACACTATGTCAATGAACTAGAGAAACTTGGTTTCACTCTTGAAGATCATACAATTCTCTTATAACCCCATCAAAGCTCTTGCACTGGGAAGAGCTCATTTGATGTTATGCTTAGATGGCAACCTTTATTTCATTGGATGTAGCTTAAAGAGAGCAGATGAGGAGCTGCCTTGTTTCTTTGTGAGAGACAATGGAACAACAAACTTTACTTTTAGAGGTTTGTGCATTTGGAGAGTGCATAAGTGAGCATGACGAATTACGACAACAGATATTGGAGATTGAGGCTGGAGATTACATGTGGCTAAAGATCCTTGAGTATGTTCCAAAGCAAGTGTATGAGGATATATGCTAGAGTTTCAAACTCCATTAAGATAGACCCGAGGATTTTAGAAATGAGCAAGAGAGTAACATATAGACTTGTACTTCTGGAGAGATAGAAGTTGCATCATGTCTTCTACATGAGCAAACTAAAGACATCCATGAGGATCTAAAGTGCAAAGGGTGTATAGGAACCTTTGGTGCAAAAAGACAATGATTGTATTGTAGGAATTTTAGTTGATATGGTATTTAGTGAGTTGGAGCGGATATCAAGTTCAAGAGGGAAAGGATTGTTGCATAATTCATTTCAAGCTTCCCACATCTACCTTAGAAGACCAACCATCTACTTTTTCCACATGAATGTGAATATGGGACATGTCCAATACGTCTCACTTATGTCTTAGGACATTTCTATAGTATCATTTACGGTATGATGATATCATAGAGAGGTGTCATTATCTCAAAATCATTTTATGTATGAGCTCTAACATATAGAGGGCATTATTTAGAAAATCACGGTTGGATGAGAGAATCAGCATTGAGAGAGTTGGCATTGGTTTGATCTTTATCAAAAAAATGTGTGCGAGTGCTCGTGAGAAGAGGACAACCAAATTGCAAACGTTTCCTCACTCTTTTCTGATATCTCCAGCAAAGCATCCGTTGGGTTGATAACTTCGGCTGTGAGGGAGGTTGAATGTTGTACACAATCCCTCTCCTTGTGGACCCGTCATGGCATGACCGGTAGTCGAGCATCTCTTCTTATCCCTACTTGCCCAAGGATGGCAATTTCCACCTGCCCTGTCCCACCCCATGGGTGGATTTTCGAGAGAAAAAATACGCCCTGCTGTAGGGCGGGACATGACAGGAAAGTCCTACATGCGGGGTGGGGTCAGGTTTAAGGTAAACCCGTCCCATCCCCATATGCCCGATATATATATATATATATATATATATATATATATATATATATATATATATATATATATATATATATATATATATATATATATATATATAATATTAGTTTACTAATATAAAATACTATAAACATTTTATATTTTATGTAAAATATATAATTTCAAATGATTTTCTTTTTTACAAATATTTTATACATTGAAATGGGGTGAGCGAGGGTCAGTTGTAACCAGAAAGTGGAGCCGGTACGAGTCTGATCCCTCAAGACCCACGGGGCAAGGCCTATGGTGGAAATTTTAGGGCGCGACAGGTGCAGGTGTGAATGAAAACCCCCCCACACCCTGCCCCGTTGCCATCCCTACCTTCGCCGTTCAGATCCGATTATGCAGATGTATCTCCTCTCGGTATTAGTGGATTTGATTCTGCATTCATCTGTATCGTGTTTGATGTGCATTTGATCATTACCAAGCAGATCCCAGCAACAAAGTGGACTTCGCATCTCTTCCGCACCGTATTCGAGCTACTTGAATCTGGTACGTGACAGAATGGAACACAAGGGGGGAAACTCCTACAGGCAACCATCCTGGTAGTGTTCCCGCTCGAGAACAATTAACTTTGTAGGCAGGACCGGATTAAAGCATTAATGCTGAAAATAATACATCCCATAGTAGAACTCACCTTGGCTTCCGAAAAATAAAAACCTTTTTGTTAGTTGGCTCAGCTACATAAACCCAATCCTCAATTTACGAAAGGCAGAGTTTTCATATAATCAGATGCAACTTCCCTTAAATCGCGCACCCATATAACGTCCTCTTATGAAGGCTTGAAGCCACAGACGGATCTAAACGATCTTTTGCAAGGAGAATAAGGCCAACAAACTTGCGTACAGAGGAAGTTGATTTTTCACAATAGCATTATTTCAATCATTCACAAGCTCACAGTAAGCGCAGAAATAACAGAGAAACATTAAAGCTTCCAAGAGATCCTAACGACCGTATTCATGTTTGTCACAGAGTATTTATACACAAGCATACGATTGAGAACACGATGTAATATTTCTTTGTATCGCAGGCTCTGGCGAGAGCTCAGCCATGAACGAGCCGATGTTGCAGTCTTTACATGAATTCCCTGTCTGGGAACAGAATAGGGGCCACAAGGGACCATATGTACAGGGCAGCAGTCACCCATTGAGTCACGGCTCGGACCCAAACAGATGACCACCCAACATCGACAAGCTGACTGCTCTCACCAACCGAGCTCGTCCACCCAGTTAGAAGCATTGCAGAGTACATGCTGGCAAGAGAAAAGATGAGGTGGAAGAAAGAGTACGAATATGACACAGGAAGCGGCTTCTCTTTTGTTTGTTCTTCCTGTTTCTCCAACTTATCGAAGGAAAGCAAAGGTTTCTCCGGACCTTGCAACAACAAAAAAAAAGAGAATTTCAGAATAAACATACAAAGCATAAGCTATGACAACAATGACAATAAATCAGGGATTTCTACAACTAGGGCTGAGAATTACAGGATTTCTATCGCATCATGTTCTTCAGCCTCATGATTTTCACTATGTTCCATAAATGTCTATACTCTCCAACTTTGTGTTACCATTATGATTTGGAGACGAGAAAAGTTCACTTCGCTGGCAGATATTAGGGCTAGACTCACAGGTCCTTTATTACGTCATGTTCTTCTGCGTAAGATTTTTCATCATGTATAACACTCCCCAATTCATATTCTATGTTTACAAGAGACAAAATAGGTTGGAGAAAAAGCAAAGGAGATAGAGGATACAGGTTTTAAATTATGGTAGTCAGGTAAAAAAAAGCTTGAAACGGAGTTGGTATTATCATAAATAAAGATTTAAAGGATAGTGTAGTAACAACGATACGGTGACCGAATCATGACGTTGAAATTAGTGCAGAAGTTTTGAATATAGTTTATGCTTACGCACCCCAAGTAGGACTAAAAGATAGAATGAAAATAACTTTTTGAGAAGAGTTAGATAAGGTGATTCAAAAGATTCCACAAAGGGAGATGATTTGTTTGGGAGGAGACTTAAATGGACATGTCGGTAAAGAGGCATTAAAATATCAAGGTATTCATGGAAACTTTGGTTTTGAAGATATAAATGAGGAAGGTAGAGAGATTTTAAATTTTGCTATGGCATTTGATCTCCTTATAGTCAGTCAATACAATCTTCAAAAAATGAGATGAACATTTAATTACTTATAAGAGTGGCTTATCACAAACACAAATTGATTATTTTATTTTGTAGAAAAAAAGATAGAGCGTGTTGTAAAGATTGCAAGGTAATTCTAGGAAAAAGCTTAACCACCCAACATCGACTTTTAGTTATAGATTAACAAATAAAAAAATAGACAAAGAAGAAAAGAGTGCATCGAGCTATGGAACCTCAAAAGTGAGAAAGAAGATATATTTAAACAAAGTCCTTCAAGGACATGTTTGGAATTATGCTGGTACACCCTGTGATATGTGGAACAATATGACTATACATATTAGGAAAGTGGCGAAAGATGTGTTAGGTGTATCGAAGGGAGGTGTACCAGCACAAAAGAAGCTTGGTGGTGCAGTGAAGTAGTACAAAATAAAATCAAGGCAAAGAGAGCATTTTACAAATTACATTATGCTAAGAAAACTAGTGAAACTTTAGAGGTTTATAAGAAAGCAAAGAAGGAAGCGAAAAAGGGTGTCAATAAAGCAAAAGCTAAAATTTGGGAGGATTTATATAAAAAAACTCAACTCAAAAGAGGGTGAAAGAGATTTTTAGGATAGCTAGGGCTAGAGATAAGAAAACTAAAGATCTTAATTATGTTAGATGCATCAAGGACGAGGATGAAAAAATTCTAGTGGCAAATGATGATATAAGAAATAGATGAAAAAACTATTTTTATAAGCTTTTTAAAGAAAATAAAGATGTTAGTATTAACTTACGAGAGTTAGCCAAATCAGAAAAGTATATAAACCACAATTTCTATTGACGTATTCAAAAGAATGAAGTTAAAGAGGCTCTTAAACATATGAAGGTGGTAAATCGGTAGGACCAAACAATATTCCTATAGAAGTTAGGAAAATAATACTAGGAGAATGAAATATGAAAAAACCAAAAGATGCCCGAAGAATGGAGAGCGAGTACACTTATACCCATATATAAGAACAAGGGAGATATTCAAAATTATGCGAATTATCGAGGTATCAAATTAATGAGCCATACTATGAAATTGTGGGAAAGAATTATCGAACGTAGGTTAAGACATGTATCGAGTAACTCAGAGACCAATTTGGATTCATGCCAGGTAGATCTACTGTTGAAGCGATTCACCTTTTAAGACATCTTATGGACCATTTTAGAGCAAAAAAGAAAGACCTTCACATGATATTTATTGATATAGAAAAAGCTTATGATAAGGTATCAATGGCGGTTATTTGGAGAACTTTGGAAAAAAGAGGTATCCCATTGACATACATTAACCTTATAAGAGACATGTATGATGGTGCAAAAACATGTGTGAGGACTCACGAAGGAATGACAGACTTCTTTGAAGTTAATATTGGGTTACATCAAGGATCAACTTTAAGTCCATACTTATTTATAATGGTGATTGATGAGTTAACAAAACATATTCAAGATGAAGTACCTTGGTGTATGTTATTTACACATGACATTATGTTAGTGAAGGAGTCTAAGGAAAAAGTTAATAGAAAATTGGAACTATGGAGAGAAACATTAGAAAGCAAAGGCCTTCGACTTAGTAGAACAAAGACAGAATATATGGAATATAAGTTTGATCATTTGGTTACCTCAAAGTACATAGAAATTAAAATTGGCACACATTGCATCCCCCAAGAAGAAAGTTTTAAATACCTAGGATCAATTTTTCAGAGTGATGAAAGAATTGATGGAGATGTTACGCATAGAATTAATGCAAGTTGGTTAAAATGGAGAGGAGCATCAAGTATTCTTTGTGATAAGAAGATACCATTAAAGGTAAAAGGTAAATATTATAGAGCAGCAATTAGGCCTGCCATGTTTTATGGTTCTGAGTGTTGGGCGGTTAATCATTAACACATACAAAAGATGTCTGTGACAGAAATGAATATGTTGAGATGGATGAGTGGTCATACAAGAAAAGACCATATACATAATAAGGTTTTTAGAAACAAATTAGGAGTGGCACCAATAGAGGATAAAATGAGAGAATATCGTTTAAGATGGTTTTGACATATAGAAAGAAGATCAAAAGAAGAACATGTAAGAAGGTATGAAAAACTAAATTTAGAAAGTATTAAAAGAGGTAGAGGACGACCACAATAAGTGTTGGAAAGAAACAATAAATAATGATCTAGCTTATTGTGAGTTAACTGATAACATGGCACACGATAGGGATCTGTGGAAACAAAGAATCCATGTAGCCGACCCCGTCTAGTATGGGAAAAGGTTTAGTTGTTGTTGTTGTTGTATAACACTCCCCAATTTTATGATTTTGGTGATGAGAAAAAGAGTTCTTGTAGCAGGAAGATATTAAGGTTGAGAGGCACATGACTTTTATCAATCATGTTCTTTAGCCTCAGAATTCTGATTATGTTCCTCGAGTGCCCACACCCCCTGTCTTATCATCACGATTTGGAGATGAGAAAAGGAGTTCATGTTGACAGGAAGAAGAAAAGAAATTGGGAAACATTATACATAAATATCTTCTGCTGGATTCTTCTAAAAAAAATTAATTGCTTGATTATGACGATACTTTTAGAGGAATGAAGCTTCAAATACTTGGGAGGATATTCTCGATCACAAATTCTTGAAATTCCTGATCGTAGAAGGTAGAGGTGGTTTATAACTTCGTTTCTAACAACAGTTGCACTACATATGGATACAACAAAAAGGGACGCTTTGAACATGAATGTAACCATCAGGGTTTATTTCATTTCTTTGCCACACTAAACATTTTCTCTTCAATAAGAGAGAAGCATACAATCAGAAGCAAACTGTGAGGTTGACACGTCAAAGCAAGTTGCTCTTAGCAAAGAAATGTCAAGGTCTTCCATGAAATAGTTTATATGCTTGAGCTGTTTCCATTACTGACCTGCAAGTGGCGAACTTGGTGGAGAGAGCAAAGCAGTGGAGGAGCCTGCTCGAACAGCAGAGTATACAACAGAAAGAACAGTAGTCATTAGACCCACTACGAGGGTACCGGTGGAAACAGCCTTTGAGTGGTTGTGAAGGCCATTGCACTCATAATCTCGTGGTTCACTGGAAAGAGCGCTGTAGCACAGGTAAGTGCAATACACTGAAATAACAGAGGCAGGCATAAGACTGCCATTGACCTGCAGAATAAGATTAAATATTTGTCAGGGACAGTCTTAAGCACATAAGAAAACTACATATATATATATATAGACATATACATATATGCATATATATATATATATATATATATATATATATATATATATATATATATATATATATATATATATATATATATATATATATCTTAGTAAAAGAAGTAAAGGCTACTAAAGGAACAAGCAGAACTTTGCTGTTTCAGAGAATGGACACTGCTACACTTCAAGGACAATAGTCATCGAGGGCATGGCTGGACCCGTGTATGTGTGTGTGTGTTTGAGAGAGAGAGAGAGAGAGAGAGATTCGTACCAGCTTCTTAATCATAAATGCTTAATTGAAAACTTTCTATGAAACTTTGAATGATCATGAAACTCTTATCATGGAATCAGGCCTACCTGATACCCACCCTTACCAAGACTTTTCATTCTCTCTTAACTATGTTTGAATCTGAGAAGACAGTTAAAGACTTCATTGTGTGTTCGACCAGTGTTATCCGTATTGCACTGTATCGTACGATGCAGTGCAATCCTTATTGTATCATGGTACGATACGATGCAATACGTATTGTATCATAGTACGATACGGTGCAATACGTATTGTATTGTGGTACGATACAACACTCTGCATCACAGAGTGTTGTGTATCATGTGATACGGTGCAACACTTATCGCCATCACATAAGAGAGGCACACTGTAGAGATTCTAAGGCAAGAGTTTAATAAAGTGATTTTCAAGGGTGGGCTAAAAAATGTAGTCCAATTCATTACAGATAATGCAATTAACTATAAAGTAGTTGAAAAAGAGTTAATATAAAACCCATTGTTTAGATCTCATCCTTGAGGATATTGGTAAGATGAATGAGATAAATAAAGCAATTGGGTGTTGCTAAGATATCACCAAATTTATCTACAATTATACCTTTGTATTATATATGATGAGGAGATATAATAATGGTGCAGAGCTCCTTCGTACAACAACAACTCGATTTGTACCTAATTTCTTATCTGTACATAGCAATGTGAGACAAAAGCAAGCTTTGAAGAGAATGTTCTCCTCAGATGAGTGACAATAATATTTAAAGAGTTGGCTCAAAATAAAAGAAACAAAAAGTTAAATGAGATTTCAAATTAAATCTTCAGGAGTATATTTTGAAATGCATGTGTTAAACTATTGAGGATTATATGTCCTTTAGTGAAGCTTTTGATATTGGCTGATAGCAAGGAGATACCATGTATGGGCTATCTTTATGAAGCCATGGATAGGACAAAAGAAGTCACTAGAGAAAATTTCAAATAGAAGAAAGAGATCATGTGCCTGTGTGAAATATTATAGATAATAGAAGGAACAAACAATTGCATCAGCCTATTCATACAACAATATATTACCTAAACCCAGCATTCAAGTACTCAAAAAGCTTTAAAAGGGATGGTGAGGTTAATCGAGGCATCATTAATAGTATAGATAAATTAGTGCCTGATGAGAGTAGAGCAGATGCTATACATCGAAAGATGAAGATATATGATAATGCTCTTCACTTGATGGGTTTGCTTGTAGCAATCCGCAACTACACTAATATGTGCCAAGGTAAACTGTTTATCTTCGTATTTAAGTTTCTTAAATTAAGTCCGTGATGTTTTATCTTTTTGTATATATGTTTGGTGGAATAGGTTTGGAAGTGATTGCCCAAACCTTAAAGATTTTGCCGTAAGAGTTCTGAGCCAAACCTATAGTGTAACGAGTTTGAAAGGAATTGCAATGTCATGCGGCTCCGACAAAGATAATCTTGTGTTAGTTACTACGTAAAGATTTAATTCAATATTTTGTTTGACTTAATTGTTATTGTTATTTACTTTTACTAATCTTTCTTTCTTCTAGGCAATTAAAAAAGTTAAATGGAGAAGAAAACTATTTTGATCCAATAAGTTTGGATAATTTTGATATATTAGAGGAGTGGATTATGGAAGATACAACAACTAAGCCTTTTCCCATACTAGACGGGGTCCACTACATGGATTCTTTGTTTCCACATACCCCTATCATGTGCCATGTTAGCAGAACTCACAAGCAGTGTTATCCGTATCGCACCGTATCGTACGATATGGTGCGATACGTATCGTGTAGTGGGCCACCACGATACGATACAGGTAGGTATATCGTGAAAGACAGTGTATCGCACCGTGATACGCCCTGGGACCCTTATAAAGGATCGTCAGTCAACTGAAACCCGCGATTGACACTCCATTTGAGTGTTATTTGAAGATTGAGGATTTACGAAGTGCTTTTATTTTCATGTTTTTGTTTGAATTAAAGTACTCCATTGAGATGGTTGGAAGGGGTGATAGAGACTCCCATTATCGGTCTGATGATCCGGCATAGCAGTGGGGCATACCAGATGAGGGTTCAAGGTTAAAGATTAGATGCTTATTTGTGAAAAGGTGATTAGTGGTGGAATTTCAAGGTTGAAACACCACCTAGCAGGAACCAGGAAAGAAATTGCTCTATGCACAGGCAGAGTTAGAAGTGTGCCAGAAGGTATTAAATGACAATCCCTGCAGATGATTGAGAGCATACAGGAAAGGAGACAACAAATGGATGATTTTCAAATGTGTGAAGAAGTTGATGATGCTACTGCCACTGGAGTTGGATTCACTGATAGTTTGCCTTCAGATGCTAGAACACAGATTGGTAGTAGCAGTTCACGAGCACCTAGCAGGGGAAAGAGGGTTGCAGTTGAAGACTTTGGAGGTGGCAGAAGAGGAAGTTCAGGAAGGAGTAAAGGAAGAGCTTCTTCTACCATACATTCGTTCTTTCCTCCTTCCACTACACCTGGTGCTCAACCTGAAATTCGTGTTGCTATGGCTTCAGAATAACTGCATGATCAGGCAGACCTTGCAGTGGGAAGATGGTTTTATGATGCATGCATTCCATTTAATACAGTAAACAATTTTCATTTTCAAGCAATGGCAGATGCAATTGCTAACATTGGTCTAGGATACAGGATGCCCTCTTATCGGATGTTGAGAGGGAAGATATTAGATCAGACCGTCATTGAAGTGACGCAATATTGTTCGACTTTAAGACAGTCGTGGAAGGAAACGGGATGCACTATCATGGCAGATGGATGGACCAATAGGTGAGGAAGGACATTGCTAAACTTTCTTATATATTAACGTAATATTGTTCGACTTTGAGACAGTCGTGAAAGGAAACGGGATGGACTATCATGGCAGATGGATGGACCAATAGGCGAGGAAGGACATTGCTAAACTTTCTTGTATATTGTCCTAAAGGACTCATGTTTTTGAGATCTCTAGATATGTCAGAGGAGAGACACTGTAGAGATCCTACGACAGGAATTTGATAAGGTTATACAGGAGGTTGGGCTAGAGAATGTAGTCCAATTGATTACAGATAATGCAACTAACTACAAAGCAGCTAAGAAGGAGTTAGCTGATATTTATGGGACTTTCTACTGGACACCATGTGCAGTCCATTGTTTAGATCTCATCCTCGAGGACATTGGTGAGATGGATGAAATAAATGTAGCAACTGAGTGTTGCCAAGATATTACAAAATTCATTTACAACCATGCATTTGTTTTGTGTATGATGAGGAGATATACAGAAGGTGCAGAGCTTCTTCGCACAGCTACAACTCGGTTCGCAACAAACTTATCTGTACAGAGTATTGTGAGACAGAAGCAAGCTTTAAAGAGAATGTTCTCCTCATATGAGTAGCAACAATTTGCAGAATTGCCTCAAAACAGAAGAAATAGAAAGTTGAATAAGATTGCAAAAACAGTTTTTAGAAATTCATTTTGGAATGCATGTCAGTTTATTAAAAATTACTTATCCTTTAAGTGAAAGTTTTGAGATTGGCTAAAAGCGAGGAGAAACCATCTATGGGCTACCTTTATGAAGCCATGGACAGGGCAAAAGAAGCCATCAGAAATAACTTTAATGGAAAGAAGAGAGATTATGTGCTCGTGTGGAAAATAATTGATATTAGATGGAATAAACAATTGCATCAGCCTATTCATGCAATAGCCTACTATCTAAACCCATCATTCAGGTACTCAGCAACCTTCAAAAGGGACGGTGAGGTTAATCGAGGAATCATTGAATGTATCGACAGATTAGTCCCTAATGAGAGCATAGCAGATGCGATACATCGAGAGATGGAGATATGTGATAATGCTCTTCACTTGATGGGTTTGCCTGTTGCAATTCGCAACCACACTACGATGCGTCTAGGTAAATTGTTTATTTTCATATTTAAGTTTCA
Source organism: Brasenia schreberi (assembly GCA_036023115.1). Lineage (NCBI taxonomy): Eukaryota > Viridiplantae > Streptophyta > Magnoliopsida > Nymphaeales > Cabombaceae > Brasenia > Brasenia schreberi. Next base: position 18,153,160 of record JAYKKT010000059.1, read on the forward strand.
TCTTACATTACTGTGGATTATGTCTCTAATATTTGTCTTTTTCTACAGATGTTTGGTGGAACAGGTTTGGAACTGATTGTCCAAACCTTAGAGATTTTGCAGTGAGAGTCTTAAGCCAAACCTTTATTGCAACAGGTTGTGAAAGAAATTAGAGTGTTTTTTAACACATCCATACAAAGAAGCGCAACAGGTTGGAACACAAAAGACTAAATGATTTAGTTTATATTCATTGTAACATGCGCCTTCGTGAAAGGTAATGTTGTATTACTTTCAAATTTTTAATTCAATATTGTTTAACTTCAGTCTTCAATTGTTAATATTATTTACTAATTGTTTATCTTTGTTTGTCGTAGGCAATTAAAAAAAGTAAATAGAGAAAAAAGTCAGTTCGATCCAATAAGTTTAGATAATTTTGATATATTAGAAGATTGGGTTATGGAAGTCAGTGAAGAAAATGCCGACCTAACTGAAGAAGACGTTGCTTGGATTAATTTGGAAGGAGCACAACAACAACATCAAGGAAATGAAGAATTTGATTTCCAAGAAGGTGTCGCTGCTGATGATGAGGAGGAGGATTTGCAACAAGGAGAAGATGAAGATTATTTAGTTGATGATCCTGATAAAAATTTGTAAAATGTAACTGTGTCTGTAATCTGTATTTCATTTTTTGGATTCAAAATATGTAAATTTGGATGCAATTGCTCAATGTTGAATGCTCAATCTGTACTAAACTGACAATATATGAATTTAAAGCAATTACCAGATTTTTTCTGAATTTTTCCTGAAATTTTTTTATTTTTTTTGGATTTTTACTAATTTTAATTTATTTTTAATTAATTTTTACATTATTTTAATATTAAAATACGATACGATACGATACGCCCATATCGTGGAGCCCAGCGATACACGATACGATATGCGTCAGACAATACTGCTCACAATAAGCTATATCATTCTTTATGCGATATTCTCTCATTTTATCCTCTATTGATGTCACTCCTAATTTGTTTCTAAAAACCTCATTATGTATACGGTCTTTTCTTGTATGACCACTCATCCATCTCAACATATTCATTTATGTCACAGACATCTTTTGTACATGTTAATGATTAACTGCCCAACACTCAAAACCATAAAACATCACAGGCCTAATTGGTGCTCTATAATATTTACCTTTTAACTTTTTTGATATCTTCTTATCACAAAGAATACGTGATCCTCCTCTCCATTTTAACCAACCTTCATTAATTCTATGCGTAACATCTCCATCAATTCTTCCATCACTCTGAAAAATTGATCCTAGGTATTTAAAACTTTTCTTTTGGGGAATGCAATGTATGCCAATTTTAATTTCTATGTCTTTTGAGGTAACCAAATGATCAAACTTACATTCCATATATTCTGTCTTTGTTCTACTAAGTCGGAGGCCTTTGCTTTCTAATGTTTCTCTCCATAGTTCCAATTTTCTATTAACTTTTTCCTTAGACTCCTCCACTAACATAATGTCATCAAGGTACTTCATCTTGAATATGTTTTGTTAACTCATCAATCACCATTATAAATAAGTATGGACTTAAAGTTTATCCTTGATGTAACCCAATATTAACTTCAAAGAAGTCTGTCATTCCTTCATGAGTCCTCATACATGTTTTTGCACCATCATAGATGTCTCTTATAAGGTTAATGTATATTAATGGAATACCTCTTTTTTCCAAAATTCTCCAAAGAACCTCCCTCGGTACCCTATCATAAGTTTTTTCTAGATCAATAAATATCATGTAAAGGTCTTTCTTTTTTGCTCTAAAATGTTCCATAAGACGTCTCAAAAGGTGAATCGCTTCAACAGTAGATCTATCTCGAATGAATCCAAATTGGTTCTCTATTGTACTTGATATTTGTCTTAACCTACGTTCGACAATTCTTTCCCACAATTTCATAGTATGGCTCATTAACTTGATACCTCGATAATTAGCACAATTTTGAGTGTACTTGCTCTCCGTTTCTTGGGCATCTTTTGGTTTTTTCATATTTCATTAAATAATCTTATGAGCCATGTGATTCCTATTTCTCCTCGTATTTTCCAAACTTCTATAGGAATATTATCTGGTCCTACCGATTTACCACCCTTCATATGTTTAAGAGCCTCTTTGACTTCATTCTTTTGAATACGTCGGTAAAAATTGTGGTTTATATAAGTGTTATCTGTATCGCACCATACGATACGGTACGATACGTTTGCTAAACTTTGCATTATATGAATTTAAAGCAATTACCAGATTTTTTCAGATTTTTTTTGGATTTTTACTAATTTTCTTGATTTTTTAAATATTTTTTGTATTATTTTAATATTAAAGTACGATACGATACGCCCATATCATAGAGACCAACGATACGCGATACGATACGCGTTAGACAATACTGGTTTATATACTTTTATGATTTGGCTAACTCTCCTAAGCTAATACTAACATCTTTATTTTCATTAAAAAGCTTATAAAAATAGTTTTTCCTTCTATTTCCATATCATCATTTAACACTAGAATTTTTTCATCATTGTCTTTAATGCATCTAACATAATTAAGATCTCTTTAGTTTTCTTATCTCTGGCCCTAGCTATCCTAAAAATATCTCTTTCACCCTCTTTTGAGTTGAGTTTTTTATATAAATCCTCCCAAATTTTAGCTTCTGCTTCACTCACGGCCTTTTTCGCTACCTTCTTTGCTTTCTTATAAGCCTCTAAAGTTTCACTAGTTTTTTTAGCATAATGTAATTTGTAAAATGCCCTCATTGCCTTGATTTAATTTTGCACTACTTCACTCCACCACCAAGCTTCTTTCTGTGCCAGTACACCTCCCTTAGATACACCTAACACATCTTTCTCCACTTTACTGCCAGTACACCTCCCTTAGATACACCTAACACATCTTTCTCCACTTTACTAATATGTATACTCATATTGTTCCACGTAACACAGGGTGTACCAACATAATTCAAAACATCTCCTTGAAGGACTTTCTGTTTAAATATATCTTCTTTCTCGCTTTTGATGTTCCACCATTTAGTCTGAATAGCTTGATGCACTCTTTTAAGGAATCACTTGGCTCACAAGACTATTTATTGAAAGTTTGGAACCACTTGGCTCACAAGACTATTTAATGAAATATGGAAAAACCAAAAAATACCCGAAGAATAGAGAGCAAGTACACTTATACCCATATATAAGAACAAGAGAGACATTCAAAATTGTGCGAATTATCGAGGTATCAAGTTAATGAGTCATACTATGAAATTATGGGAAAGAATTATCGAATGTAGGTTAAGACAAGTATCAAGTACAACAGAGAACCAATTTGGATTCATGCCAGGCAAATCTACTATTGAAGCGATTCACCTTTTGAGACGTCTTATGGAACATTTTAGAGCAAATAAGAAAGACCTTCACATTATATTTATTAATCTAGAAAAAGCTTATGATAGGGTACCGAGAAAGGTTCTTTGGAGAACTTTAGAAAAAAGAGGTATCCCATTGACATATATTAACCTTATAAGAGACATATATGATGGTGCAAAAACATGTGTGAGGACTCATGAAGGAACGACAGACTTCTTTGAAGTTAATATTGGATTACATCAAGGATCAACTTTAAGTCCATACTTATTTATAATGGTGATGGATGAGTTAACAAAACATATTCAAGATGAAGTACCTTGGTGTATGTTATTTGCAGATGACATTGTATTAGTGGAGGAGTCTAAGGAAAAAGTTAATAGAAAATTGGAAATATGGAGAGAAACATTAGAAAGGAAAGGTAGAACAAAGACAGAATATATGGAATGTAAGTTTGATCATTTGGTTACTTCAGAGGTGTAAACACCCCGAAATCCCACGAATTTCTCAAATTCATCTGGTTTTGTAAAAGCAGCCCCAAAGGGCTATTTTGAGTCTGGAAACCCAGGAGCCTTCCAGACAACCCTGTATATCTGTTTTAAACTACATCTTTCAAAAACATATGATATGGCTTTTGAAAACCCTTTTTTAAACATGTTTTGAAACCCCAAAGTGGCTTGGCCTGATCAAGACAGGACCAGGAGAGCTAAGAAGAGCCCGGAACCGGAACACATGTCGAGCCCGGCGCAGCAACTCTTGTATCTGATTTACATCCCAGGATCTCGAACGTCCAAGACCCTGTTCTTATCAAAATAGCATTTGAAGTCATCTCCGGAAGACAGAAACGAAGGCGGACGACTATGTTGGCGAAGACCCAACGCAGACGGAGTACTGATGTTGTCAGGCCCCGCACAAATCGTCCGTTTCGAACCCAACTCGAAGGAGTCAGAGTTCAGTTTGGATTGGATCTGGACCATATATATCCAGATTCCAATCCAAACCCATATGTGGACTTGGATTTGGATCCAGAGATCCAATCCAATATCCATATCCATGGCCCACATCACCTTCTCATAAATGGAGGTGGGGCCCACTTGAAATTCACGTGGGATATTGGGCATGAGAGAGAGTGGGGGTGAAAAATATCAAGAGTGTTGTATTAAGCTTGACTTGTGTGTCAAGTTTGGGTTTAATCTTGTGGGTTAGCCTAATTGAGTGGGTTTAAGCTTGTAATTAGCTAAAATCTAACCTAGGGCTGCACCAACATGGGGTGATCAAGGTCTATGGGCCATGCTAAGGGAGCTCCTTCATCTAAACCTAGCCCAAAATGCCTAAACCTAGCCTAAACCCCTAATCCACCCCTAATTTGAACCTAATCACCTAACCCACTTCCCTAATCCCGGCCTAATCCCAACCTAATCACCTAACCCACTTCCCTAATCCCGGCCTAATCCCAACCTAATCACCTAACCCACTTCCCTAATCCTTCCCTAAACCTAAATTAATTTCCCTAATCCTAGCCTAAACCTAGCCTAATCACCTAACCTAGCTCACTAAACCTCACCCTAAAACCCAACCACCTAACCTAGCCCTAAACCCCTAAACCACCCTTAGCCCACAATCTACCCAAACCCCTAGTTTTAAAAATATCTGGCCCAACCCTTTCCAGCCCACCTTATCTACATACCACCCTACCTAAACCACCTAACCACTACCCTCAGCCCAGCCCCAACCGACCTACCCATTCCCTATTTAAACCCCTCCCCTTTGTGGGCGGGTTTTCCAAGTGGGAACCACTATCTCACCCAGTCGGGCCCTCTCCATCTCCCATATCTCACCCAGCCGGGACCATTCTCCATCACCTTCGCCTGCTCCACCTGCACCGCCACCTTCCCTCTTCCATCCACCACCACCTCACCCAGCCGGACGCCACCACCTTCATCCAGCCGAACCAGCCGAACTCCCATCAACACCCGGCTTCTCTCTTCATCCACTCGCCACTTCTCCCCATCCGGTAAGCCTTCTTTAACCTTACCTAGCCCCCTTCTCTTCCACCTCTCCACTCTTAGCCACCTACCCTATCCTCATCTCAGCCCTTTTGCCACCACCCTTTTCACCTAGCCGAACCTAGTATAACCTAAACTATCGGCCACTACCTAGCCATCATACTCCATTCGACCTTCTCCTAGGTGTCCCATTCGGCCTTCCCATAAATTCTCCTTTAGGTCCAGCTTTCCCAAAACTCTCAACTCCCCTAGTGACCCTAAGAACCTCACTCGTTCAGCCCATTTAAACCCCCTACCTTGAGGCGACACCTACCTGCCACCGGCCACCTTCGAGGCGCCTATCCCGCGCCCCACTTGCAGCCGGCCAGCACCTTTGATCACCCATCTTTGAGGAGCTCCCGTTTGCAGCCCAAGGCCAAGTCCACGCCCAAGCAAGACCTCTACGGACCAGCTACTCGTAAGTGTCTAAACTCGGTCTTTAGTTGTACACTTGCTTGAGATTCAATTTGATACGGGGTTGTAATAACGGAGCATAGTCTCCCCCCGCTTGTAATAACGTGGCTTGGCACAACCACACACGTGCACTCTCTTAGTCGTGCACGATTTTCAACACCCACGGGCCTAATCAGCCCCTAATATATAAGTGTACATATACTTTCATTTTCGAAGGGTTTTTGTTTAAGTTGGGTGCGTCGTCTTTCAATTCAAGCACTCACACACATTGAGCTTTCGCTCTTATTTGAAAGACCCAAGTAAGGGCCGACCTATACTATTTGGGTTTCATTTCATGTCGTGTGAGTAAGTCTTTCAATTCAAACACTCTCACACACATTGAGTTTTCGCTCTTATTTGAAAGACCCAAGTAAGGGCCGACCTATACTATTTGGGTTTCATTTCATGTCGTGTGAGTAAGTCTTTCAATTCAAGCACTTTCACACACATTGAGCCTTCGCTCTTACTCCCAAGACCTTAGTAAAGGCCTTATTGCAGTTATATTTGGGTTTCATTTCATGTCGTGTGTGTAGTACTTCAATTCAAGCACTCTCACACACATTGAGCTTTCGCTCTTACTCCCAAGACCTTAGTCAAGGCCATACTGCAATTTATATTTGGGTTTAATTTCATGTCGTGTGTGTAAGTCTTTCAATTCAAGCACGCACCCACATTGAGCCTTCACTCTTATTTGCAAGACCCGAGTAAGGGCTCATATACATAAGATATATACATATCTCCCTTCGGTTATTTCCCTTCGGTTATTTCCCTTCTGTTATTTCCCCTTCAGTATTGTCTTTACATTTCGGGTTTTCCCTTTGGAGTAGCGTGAGTTTGCATTGCATCTACGCCATACCACGAGGTAGGACGCATATTGCATCAAAGCAAGCCCCGCTCGAATTCGCCCATGTAGTGGAGTGTTCATAACACACAAACTAGGTGGCCCGAAAAGGGATAAAAGAAAAGACTTAGGCACGTGCAAATCCACGTGATCTAAAATATGCAATCGCATCCTAAAGACCCGAAATAGACACCTCAAACCGCCTCGTAGACTTTCTCTCCAAAACTCGATTTTTGCAAAGCGTACAGACTGACCCTTGCGCATCGGTGCAAGAAGGTCTGCGACGACAAGAGCTTACTTGCTCACAGTCGCCACGTTTAGAAGTCAGTGTTAAAAAATATCTTCGCTAGCTTAAGTAAGCTAGCTGGCACGCCCTATTTGTATACATAGGCCTTAGACACACGAGAAGATCCACTCCAAGCCCCCGAAAGAGGCAAAGAGGCGGGGATTTTCGCGCGTCTACAAGAGGACATAGAAATTAAAATTGGCACACATTGCATTCCCCAAAAGGAAAGTTTTAAATACCTAGGGTCAATTTTTCAGAGTGATGGAAGAATTAATGGAGATGTTACACATAAAATTAATGCTAGTTGGTTAAAATGGAGAGGAGCATCAGGTATTCTTTGTGATAAGAAGATATCATTAAAATTAAAAGGTAAATATTATAGAGCAACAATTAGGCCTGCCATGTTTTATGGTTCTGAGTGTTGGTCAGTTAATCATCAACATGTACAAAAGATGTATGTGACAGAAATGAAGATGTTGAGATGGATGAGTGGTCATACAAGAAAAGACCGTATACATAATGAGGTTATTAGCAACAAATTAGGAGTGGCACCAATAGAGGATGAGAGAACATCGTTTAAAATGGTTTGGACATATAGAAAGAAGATCAAAAGAAGAACTTGTAAGAAGGTTAGAAAAACTAAATTTGGAAAGTATTAAAAGTGGTAGAGGACGACCACAAAAGTGTTGGAAAGAAACAATAAAGAATGATCTAGCTTATTGGGAGTTAACTGCTAACATGGCACACGATAGGGATATGTGGAAACAAAGAATCCATGTAGTTGACCCCGTCTAGTATGGGAAAAGGCTTAGTTGTTGTTGTTGTAGCTCGATGCACTCTTTTCTTCTTTGTCCATTTTCTTATTTGTAAATCCATAACTAAAAGTCGATGTTGGGTGGGTTAAGCTTTCTCCTGGAATTACCTTGCAATCTTTACAACACGCTCTATCTTTTTTCTACAAATAAAGTAATCAATTTGTGTTTGTGATAAGCCACTCTTATAAGTAATTAAATGTTCATCTCATTTTTTGAAGATTGTATTGACTATAAAGAGATCAAATGCCATAGCAAAATTTAAAATCTCCCTACCTTCCTCATTTATATCCCCAAAACCAAAGTTTCCATGAATCCCTTGATATCCTAATAACTCTTTACCGACATATTCATTTAAGTCTCCTCCTAAACAAATCATCTCCCTTTGTGGAATCTTTTGAATCACCTTATCTAACTCTTCCCAAAAAGTTGTCTTTATACTATCTTCTAGCCCTATTTAGGGTGTGTAAGCACAAACTATATTCAAAACCTCTACTCCTAACACTAATTTCAACGTCATGATTCGGTCACCATATCGTTGTATGTCTACTACACTATCCTTTAAATCTTTATTTATGATAATACCAACTCCGTTTCGAGCCTTTTCTTTACCTGAGTACCATAATTTGAAACCTGTATTCTCTATCTCCTTTGCTTTTTCTCCAACCCATTTTGTCTCTTGTAAACATAGAATATGAATCTTTCTCCGAATCATAGTATCTACCACCTCCATTAGCTTACCGAATAATGTTTTGATATTCCAAGAACCAATACGAATCTTATTATCTAGGACTAGCTTCCTTACCCCCCGCATCCGTCCATATTCAAAATGCGAAGACCCTCTCTGAAAATTATTCACTACATTTGGGTGGCAATGTAACGGGACTAACTTCTTTACCCACACCTGTCCATGATGTGAGAAACCTCTCTGCAATTGATTCACTACATTCGGGCGAAAATGTAGTGGCCCTTGCTTACTTATTACTGCATTCGGGCTCTACAGCACGTCGCTAGGCGGAGACACCCCAAAGCAATGCTCATAATTTTCCTTTACATGGGCGGAGTTGGATTATGGAAGATAATGAAGAAAATGCACTGCTAATCGAAGAAGACATTACATGAACTAATTTGGAAAGAGCGCAACAACGTCATCAAGGAGATAAAGATTTTGATTTTGAAGCAAAAAGTGATGAGGATCTTCAGCAAGGAGAAGATGAAGATTATTTAGTTGATGATACTGATTAGAATGTGTAAATGTAAATGTATTTCATTTTTTGCTTCAAAATATGTAATTCTTTTTCAATTATTGAATGGTGAATGATGAATATGTGCTAAACTTTTGCATCATATGAATTCTTTGCAATTATCATATATAAGACTCACTTCAACGAGAGATGCTATACAATAAGGACCACACATGAATGACATGTTTCAAAGACAATAGTCAACTTTTAATTTAAACGACCCAAAAGGAGTAACCAGACTTTTGTTGGACTGGAAGTTAACATAAATGCTTGACTATATGAAAAGCTAGTCATTAACAGTTTAGCCAATTCATGTGATGAATATCAGTATTTCATGAGAAAGCGTTTATGGAAGACAAAAAGAAAGGAGTCGCAGGCATTACTACCAGTAGGTAATGAAATGCACCAATATGCCATTGTAGATATAAAAGCATACTACCAGTCTAAGTAAAGAAGAAGCACCAATATATCATTGTAAAAATGAATACTTCTAAAAATTAACTTCACAATAAAACCATCTTTCACGCACAGTAAAGTTGAATGACTTTCATTAAAATACAGTCTCTTCTAAGGCCCTTGGCCAATATGTTCTAGAATTTCTATGAAGGTAAAATAAGAGTTCTGGAACATTCTCGCAGCATATTGTTGGTAAAGTTTACCTTTGGATGCAAAGCAACAACAGCAAAAACAAAAACAAGGATCAAAGTCATGACGATAAAGAAGGTGTTGAGAGAGCAATCATGCCCAGATGGAGTGAACCAATGGAAGAGGATGCCAGCAAATGAGAAGGTTATCACATAACATATTAGTGAGGCAACAAACAGTGCCACATACCTGCAGCAACAAGAATATTATTAGATGAGAAACAATATGAAAAGGCCTTGAGCATTAAAAAAATTGTAGCCAAGCTCAATAAAATTATGTAGCACTAAATGAGGATCAATTGAGACAAACCAGAACCGGTCGTCCTTCTGAACCATTCTATCATTACATTCATGTACGAAGTCCAACAAGAGAACAACTTGGACAAGAAGGAATAATCCTGCACCGAACTTTGATACAGTCTCTGCATTTTAAGTGGTAAAGATGGGATCAGAAGGAAGTCCACACCTGAAGCTTATCATAGGAAGAGCTAATATCTGAAACAAGCGGATAACATGTCCTTGGGTATATAATAGAATAAATAGTATAGCCCCAAAAACACTGGTTGATTTTACAAAAGTAAACTAGGTTAACAGCAATAAATAGGTATTTCTACCAGATGCCTGAACCTGTGCAGTACCATGTCAACAATCGTTGCTGGTACTCCTGTTTCTGAACCTAAACTGACCCACTATTACCATTTTTATTGCATGATTGACTTATGGTAAACATGCATGACCGAAATTTAATCTCTTCCACTGGTCACCAAATGTTCAACTGATTGCAATTACAAAGGCAAAGCAAATTCTTTTAACTAAATGCTCTGTCATTACACATGGATGAATCCGTCAAATGGTAAAGGTTGGTTTATAATTATGCACCTTCCATCATACATAATTCATTAAACATAAATAGCAACCACAAGAGTTCCAAAATTCGTTTTATGTTTCAACAATCTTCAGTATGGTTTCCTGAAGAATCTTACGTGGTCATGACTCATGATACTGAAACAAACACTAGCATGGACAGCTTTACAACATCAGAGAAACTCTCTAATAGATTTCTTCAATATTATGTTTCATTGCATGGACTTACCCATTTACGGCACAAAAAAGAGTTTCTTTAACGAGCAGAAAGTTCAAGGAAGAATGCAATCCAGTACACACGGATGCACGATCAGAAGTTGTTACAACAAGTATTCACAAGAAAAGTGTGCTGAAGAACTAAAAGTAATATCACAGTAGTTGCATAGCAAATGAAGTAAGGATTCAGAACATTAACAATTCCAGGAATACAAGAACTTCACAATATAAGAATATCATAGCTAAAAGAATGGCAATAGACTTTGGTCCTCAACAGAAAGAAGTGACTTTAAGAAGCCTCTATGCCCTATATGTAGGTCACAACAAAATAATAAGGACATAATCATTTCTCATCCAGTGTTGACTGCACAATGATAGCATATGACCAAGCATTGGAAAAACTAGGTACTAATAATGTTACAGGAATAACAAAAGCATGCAAACAGGCATCCAAAGAAGATGAGAAAGAAAATTATCAAAGATGTCATTCTAGGGAGACACGATTGTAGCTCATTTTAGCGTTAGGCCAATACAATCTATTACAGCTTAACACCTTACCATAAAAGCTGATCAAACCATTTGGGATGAAAAACATCAGCACTACCAAAATAAACCAGCTTGAAATTTTTGCCATCCATCCACCATGGTGGACTCTGTCTCTCACATCATTCTGGTCCTTGACCCCAAACACGATAATTGCTAGGATGGTGAAAAACAAGAAGTTCCCAAAGCTCACGCGCAACACAGCATCAGTTTGAAACCACTCTCTATCTGGAGTTTGGTGAAAATGATTTATCCCTGCATAAATCAAATAGATTCATGTATCTCCCTTGTGTCACTCATGAAAAAAAAGAGTAGGAAAACCAAATGTTGATCACTTGTGTGTATGTGCATCTTTGTGTACCATCAAGTAAGCAGAAATGTTTTCATCTAGTGTCAAAACTTGTGGAGAAAATATCCTTTGAACTTGAACAGAAATAAATACATACATATATTATATAATATATATATATATGTACACATATGTACGTATGCATATTTATACTTGTGGATAGTATAAGTACATACATACATGCATACATACATATATATCTACTTATATATATCCTAAGTTACCAAAAGAACAGGAAAAATGGATTGTCTATAGAGAAAGAAGGCGTCAGTTTTGAGAACAGAAAGGATTGGTCGCTGAATAATGATCGGAAGGAAGCGCACTAATAATTTGTTGGATTTATGTGAAGCTAAAAGGCATATCAAAATCCAAGTGGATCTTTTGATCACAATGAAATCAGCCTGATAGAGCCAAATAACACAGGCTATATTTTCAAAATATTGTAAAGTTCAAGAAAACTCACAAAGAATAAGAAATGCTGCCTGTTATCACCAATCACAAGCCATACAGTTCCACATTCAGATTGTTTTTCATAACAAGGACGAAAATGACGAATACCAAAGAATTACAAACAGAAAATTCACATATAAGATTTTGAGAAACTATAGCAGAACTAATGACAAGGTTTCTGACAGAATAAGGCTCAACAAAATGATTTCAGCATTACCCATGAAAAAGAGAATAATTCAATTTCAAGCTCGACATAGAAGGATCATTGGCAATTAAAGTATCCCAGTACGTGCACAAAAGCGGCTATTCGCCTTCGACAACGCAAGGGACAAGGGAAGAAGAAAAACAGACAAAATAAATGAACTGTGCAAAAGAAGAAGACACGGGTAAACATGAGAATTGGGAAACAATAAACTGAAAGCAAGAAAAAAGATGAAAAAAACGTTTCGCTTACATGGGATCTTCTCCAATAGAGGCGCGGCGACCTCTCTGAGGATCCATGAGATGATCAGAGAGAGCGCGAAGAGGCCGCAGTAGGCGATCCTCGCGGAACGCCGGCTGATGCCTCCGGCCACCGACCGGCAAGCCTCACACGCACATGCTGCACAGCACGACGCCAGGCAGGAAGCTGCCCACATCTTCAACTCACTTCCTCCTTACGTATTCCTTCTCTTTTCCTCTCCTTCCTTTCCGTCCCAAGAGGAAGCGAATCCACAAAAACAAGAAATCAAACAACAAGCTTGGCACGCGAAATTAAGATCTTATACAGAAGAGAGGGAGAGAGCAAACCCTAGAATATCTTCCCTTTCCGGGAAAACGAATTACCTTCGTTCTTTCGCGACGATGCAACAAGTATTCTTTCAACCCTTCCGAGAGTTAATTCTTCTTCGCATTATATACGTAAAGCTGACCCATACGTGGTGCCCGATATTTTCTAAAAATCCATGGTCTTCTCCGGTATTTTCGGTATGCTGACTCAATATACGCTTGGTTGGTTCTACACTTACAGCGGTTCGGCACTTCTCACGTTCAAGGATTAGGGTCGCAGTTTTTTGTTTTCACATTGAATATAAAATCTATTATCGGTTTTGAACTCTAGTTTTATAAAATTAATAAATAAAAAACTGACACCAACAGAAAACGAACCGAAAGGCTTTACACCAAAAACCAGAGGCCTTCTTTCACGTGTTTCTATCCTGTTTTGTATTACACTTAATTATCGATACTAATCACGAATTAAGTACTCAATCATATGTTTACAATTTTACTACTAGTTTTGGTACCATCAATGTTGTATTCCAAAGTTGTGAATGGACACAAGCAGAGCTTCACCACACAGTGCGGCAGCCATTTGGGGTTTCGACTAGTGGTGGTTTAGAGTCAAAAAGAAAAAGAAGCGTCAACGCCTTCAAACATCACCAGGTTTCCTTCTTCTTTTTTCTAAATTGAGTCTACCTTTGAATTTATGTACAATTATTTATAAAAAAATAGTTTAAATCAGTTGAAAGTGACGCACAAAAAATTAACTATATATTAATCGTGTATCTGTTTGTCCACTATGGAATATAATTCATGTTTTGTGTCCTCTTTAAGGTTTTATTAGTACGTTGGTTTAGGAAAATACCTATTGAGAGGTGCACTTGACTTGACAGGTGTAAACACCCTAAAATTTCACGATTTTCTCAAATATGTATGGTTTTACAAAAGCATCCTCAAAGGGCTATTTTGAGTCTTGAAACTCAGGAGCCTTCTAGACAACCCTGTACATTTGTTGAAACCGTATATACGTTTTAAAACTGTATACATATAGTTTTAGACTCTAAAAAGTCTTTTGAAACCCCGAAAACCTTCCGGCCTCACCACAACAAGATCGAAAAGGCAAAGGAGAGCCCAGACCCGAAACACACTTCAAGCCCGGCACATCAACTCTCGTATCAAAATCATCCCCAGATTCTCAGGCATCCAAGCCCCAGATATGAGAAATTTGTTCGAAATGAACTCCTAAAGGTGAGAAGAAGAGCGGACGACAATGTTGGCGAAGACCCAACGCAAGATGGAGTACTGATGAAGTTAGGCCCCGCACAAACCGTCCGTTTCGAAACGCCGTGAAGGAATCAAAAAATCAGATTTGGGCCAGATCTAGACCATATATATCCAGATCCAAACCCAACATGTATTTGGATTTGGATTTGGATCCCAAGATCCAAATCCAATATCTATATCGAGGGCCCACATCACCTTCTCATAAATGGAGGTGAGGAGCCCACAAATATTTCACGTGAAATGCCTTGGAAGGCTTGGGTAGAGAGAAAAAGGGGGGATAAAGTATGAGTGAGAAAGTTGATAGGCTTGACTTTTGGTCAATAGTAGGTTAACCTTGTGGGTTTAGCCTAGAGTGTGGGTTTAAGCTTGTATGCACCTGCACCTGACCTAGGGTTGCACCAACTTAGACGTGGCTGCAACTGGTTCAATGGACCGGCGCCAAGGGGAGGTTCCTAAACCTAGCCCTAAGCTAGCTCACCTCACCTAGCCACTTTCCCTAAAACCTGACCCAAACCTAACCTAGACCTAACCCATCTTACCCAAAACCGCCCCAACCTCACCTAACTAGACCACCTAGACCTTAACCAACTAAGCCCAAACCCACCTTAGTGCACCTAATTAAACCCCTAACCACTATGTCTTAGCTCACCAAACCGACCTACCCAAAACCACTAACAAGCCCCCCCTAACCGACCTACCCCAAACCATGTCCCATGCCCACCTTATTACAAATATCTGGCCCACCTTCTACCAACCGACCTAGCCCATTCCTAGCCTATAAAAAAAACCCTTCATTGCGGGTTTCCCTCTCTCTCCTCCACTCCCTCCAAGCTCCACCACAGCCACTCCTTCCACTCGGCCAACACCCATTCCAGCCGACTCCACCATCTTCCACCTTCGGCGAGGAGCTCCATCCAACCACCTTCCTCCCAACTGCCACTCTTCTTCCACTACCATCCAGCCACCCTCTTCCTAGCTGCCACTCTTCTTCCACTACCATCCAGCCACTACTTCCATCCACCAACACCGCCTCCTTCCTGGTTAGTACCCCACCTCAACCCCATCTAACCCTTCACCTCATTCTTTCTCAGTCGCACACTCTCATTCACCCGCCACCTTTCATTCATCCCTTCTCCCTTCCACCCGGCCGACCTGCATCATGCCCCTCTAATTCCCCTTAACACCACACCCACTAGCTCCCAGCTAAACACCTCCCCTAGTCACCCACTTCCCAGCCAAGCACCACACCAACCTAGCCCATCCACCTACCACTCCACCACCCGGCCAGCACCCCTACCTGCCGCTCCTTCCACTCGGCCAGCACCCCCTACCTGCCGCAAGCGCCCACCTAAGGAGCTCCCCTTCTGCTGCTCAAGGCGACTCACAAGGCCAAAGCCAAGCAAGTTGAACATGGACCAGCTACACGTAAGTGCCTAACTCGGTCCATTATATGAACTTGCTTACATTTAATTAAATTTTGATACGGGGTTGTAATAATGGAGCGTTGTCTCCCCTCGATTGTAATAACGTGGTTTGGCACACCAACACACACATGCACTTGAGCCTTTCCGCTCTTAATTGCACACCCTTTTGGCACACACACGGGCTTTGACAGCCCCTAAGATATAGTTATATTTATATATATTCGGTTGCGTGGGTTTTCCATTAAGTCGTGTGCGTGGTCTTTCAATTCTACACTCACACACATTGAGCTTTCGCTCTTATTCCCAAGACCCTAGTAAGGGCCATATTGCAATTTTATTTGGGTGTTTTATTCAAGTCGTGTGTGTGGTCTTTCAATTCTACACTCACACACATTGAGCTTTCACTCTTATTCCCAAGACCCTAATAAGGGTCATATTGTAATTTTATTTGGGTGTTTTATTCAAGTCGTGTGTGTGGTCTTTCAATTCTACACTCACACACATTGAGCTTTCACTCTTATTCCCAAGACCCTAATAAGGGCCATATTGCAATTTTATTTGGGTGTTTTATTCAAGTCGTGTGTGTGGTCTTTCAATTCTACACTCACATACATTGAGCTTTCACTCTTATTCCCAAGACCCTAATAAGGGCCATATTGCAATTTTATTTGGGTATTTTATTTCGTGGGTGTTGTCTTTTAATTCCACACTCACACACATTGAGCTTTCGCTCTTATTCCCAAGACCCTAATAAGGGCCATATTGTAATTATATTTGGGTTTTACATTACAAGTCGTGTGAGTTGTCTTTACATATATACACAACACCCACGCACACGTTGGCGACCTTCGGGCCCATATATATATAGTTGTATTTCCCTTCCGCTATGTCTTTAAGATTTGGGTTTTAAGGTTCAGCTGTGTGAGTAGTCTTTCCATATATACACGACACACACTTACACAATTGAGCCTTTCCGCTCTTAAGATATAGCCCTATTTCCCTTTTGCAATTTCCCTTTTACAATTTACATTACGCAATTTCCCTTAAGCATTGTCTTTCAATTTGGGTTTTCCCTTAGAGTTGTGTGAGTTTGCATTGCATATTCACCATACCACGAGTTAGGACGCATATTAAATCAAAGTAAACCTCACACTCTTGTGCAAAAATCGCCCAACTTAGGTCACTTACGCATACACCTAGTTGGCTTAAATAGCTTAAATATTGAAAGACATAGGCACGTGCAAATCCCACGTGAAATAAAACTTGCAACCAAACAAACAAAACCCAAACACTTCGGGTATTTTCAAAGATGTTATTTGTTTAAAACGACTTTGCCAAGCGTACAGACTGACCCTTACGCATCGGTGCAAAAAGGTCTGCGACGAAAAGAGCTCACTTGCTCACAGTCGCCCCGAAAGAGTCAGATTTATAAAACTTACTTCGCTAGCTTGAGTAAGCTAGGTAACATGCCCTTGTTATAAAAACGACTTAGACACACGAAAATGTTCACTTCGGGCTTAAGAACCGAAAGTGAGAATTTTCGGTGTCTACAACAGGTATCACGAGAAAGGCTCTTTTTAGTCGAACCCTAGGCATCTCGTGCCATGAATTTAAACACATAACTCGAAAGCATTCTCTGATCAGAGCTGCTGGCAAACAAAACCAAAGAGGCCCTGATTGTTTCTCATATATACAAGTTACCTGTTCTTGGACATTTACCAATAATTCGATCACATTCGAGTTTTTTTAACTTATGTTCGAGTCGTTCACCATTGTCGTCTGCTTTAGCTCATATTCCAAAACAGTCTTTTGGCTTTGCCTAGAACGGGTCGGATTAATTTTCCTAGACCCGTAACCCGAACTGAGCCGATCGGTGAGTCTCCCTCTCCGAAAGACTAGGGGGTAGTAACCGGGGAAATCTGAGTTTCCAACAGAGGGAGGGAAAGGCCTCAGCGAGTTGCAGGACGATGGCGGAAGAAGACGAAGCGGATATTGAGCAGCAGCTGGAGCTCCAAGTCGTGGATCAGAAGGAGTCTCTCTCCGTCGTCTCCGACGCCCTCGCCGCCGACCCCCAAAACGCCGAGCTATTGAAGGTTCCTCTTTAATTCCTTCTTCTCTTTTTGTGCTTTCTTAGATTTCCGCTCTCCTGATTGCGTTAGACGGTAACTTCCTTCCCTTTCATGAACCCTACGTCTTATAACCCATTAGTGATGGTAAAACTCTGATTTTTAATGGTTCGCATTGGTTTCTTCGTCAGTAAGATTGTCTTGCAGTCATTTTTTCTTGCTAATTTTTCTGTTTCGAACCTTCCGATTTATTCATTTTTCTTTAAATCTCAGAGGAAGGTCTCTGTTATGCAGCCGAACGTTTAATCATTAGTTGTAAAGTGCGCCACTTTCTATGGGCGACTTCACCGGTTTTAAGAAACGGTTGCACAATCTCAGAGGAAGGTCTCTTGTCTTGCATGGTTGGTCGAATTTCCATTAAATTTCTCGTGTATAAGCGATTTCGACGTATTGCTTGAAATTCAAGGCATCGAAGGGTTTGCACAAGGATTTTCTTTAGTTTTGCCCTTTCACCTGTTTGATATATGTGCACGGCTTCGTCCAACAGGTTCATGAGGAGCTTGTCCATGCAATCAAGGATTCGGAAGATGGTCTACTCGAATTGAAACGGGCGCGCCTTCTAGAGAAGGTGGACTTAATTGCCCGCGGTGGCGTCCAAAATTTTGCGGGTGAAGACGTTCAGCCGGAACCTTTAAAACAGAACACCAGCGAAGCCGACCCACTGGAAGAAGGGTTTGCTGTTGGATCAAAGTGTAGGTTCCGTCACATAAATGGCCGGTGGTATGATGGTAATGTGCTGGGATTTGAAGATGGTAGTTCTGCAAGGGTCTCCTTTTTGACGCCTACATCTGAAAATATGCTGGTCCGTGTGCTTCCTCCTTCACTTTTTGTGCTTTACCAAGACTCAAATAAGGTTCTTTAAATCTGTTTGAATGATCTGTGCGTGTGTGTGCTGTGTCAAGAGATCATCCACCGAAGAGTTAATCTATTTAATCCGTAAACTGGTCATGTCTTGGACTCCTTACTGTTGACAGGATAGTGGTTTGCTTTTATTTGGAGTGGATTGTGAGTAATTTTGAATGCATTGAACGTCTTCTTAGTTCCCAACAAACATTTCCAGTTAATTACATTGGTGCAGATATAAATGTCGTTATTGCATTTTTGTCATGATCTCTATGCTTTGTGGTTCTTCTGTTTAATCACAAAGAACACATGGATCAGTAACTAATATTACTTTGCCAGGCCTGTCTAGATATTCTTTGTATGAAGTGATGAACATAATATTGTAGAGTTATGAACGAGAGTGGCAGATGTTTATTGGATATTCTTGTTGAAATCATAAACACCACATCATCCAGTTACAAGAGTTGCAGATGTTTACATATGTAGGTGAGTAGAGGTTCAATCTGGACAATTAGAAGGTCATATTTTTCTGGCTGGCCTATCTTTTCTCATATATCCATGCCTCTGCTTCTGACCGTAGTTTCTAAAAGTATGCCTCTAAAAGCATTGACGCTCATGGTGTTCGGCTATAGGCTAGAGTATTCTTTTGAGTGTTTCATCTCTCTGTGAAAAAAATGGTTTGGTCCGATTGCTAGATGGCCAAAACTTTATAGGAAAATAAGAAAGGTTCGTTGCAGGTATGTGACACTCCAAATGCAAGGACTCAAACAGCGAACATCCCAAAACTAGGCTTTGTCTTCTTCTATTCATTTAGCTCTGATCAAAGTCTCAAATGCCTCACAGAAACTCCCAGACATAAAATGGTAGACAAAAATGATCTGATTTGGTTAGAAGCATCTGAACGAGAAGCATGAAAATGGTGTCTGCTCTGCTTCTCTTACTAGAGCCACCTTGGCTTTTGTTGACGAGTCATCTCAGCAGATAATTTACGCATCCATGTGCGTTAGAAGAATAGGTCAGTAATTAACTGGTCTGCAGTGTGACTTCATATTATGAGCGGCCATAACAAACTGTTGAGGATAGTAGTGGTACACTAGTAATGGGAACTTAGTTGACAAAAATTGTTGAGGTCCTCTAGTACTTTGTTTCATATCTGAATCTAATTTTGATTAAAGCACGTTCTTGTGTAGCCTGTTAATGTGCTCCTGATTTTGTTCAGTGTTGGAAATATGTTCATTTAGTGAATTAGATCAAGTTATCAACCAACATTGTTCAATCTAAGTGCAGATATGCAAGTTCTTTCTACAGAAGCGATGCCGATTTGGTAGCAACTGCCGCTTGTCCCATGGTACGCTGTCAGTTTTGTTGGGCTGTGATGTTTGTGCTTTGCCTTCTCAGGTGAGATGATATTTAAACTTCAAGAACTTATCTCCACAGGTGTCGATGTACCATTCTCTTCATTGAAGCCATACGTTACAACTGTATGGAGGCAATCATTTGTTGGGTCTAGTGTGCTTGCCTTGTCGGAAAGCAGTGCTGGTATATGGAAGGAAGCTGAGCTTGAGTTCTGGGATGATGAACTCAAACTGGGAAATGTTGTTTTTAGGCACGATGGAAGTCATGCTAAGCTTGGATGTGAGTCACTCTTTTTGACAAAGTATGCTCAAGTTAGTGAAGAAGAGACAAGTTCAAAAGAATCTGAATCCAGTGATAGTGATGATGGCGATGAAGAAACTAATCCTGAAGGCATTGGCTTTTTGAAATCCAACACCACACAACAGGGCATACAAACTGAAACTACCATTTTTGCTAGGTGGGAACTTCATACCCGTGGCATAGCCTCAAAGATGATGGCTAACATGGGTTATCGCGAGGGGATGGGTTTAGGTGCAGCTGGTCAAGGAATCATTAATCCAGTGAGTGTTAAAGTTCTCCCAGCTAAGCAATCGCTAGATTTCATATGTGAATCTCAAGGAAATGATTTAAATGGCAGCAGCAAGAGCAAAGGCCGAAGCCGAGGGGGTAAGAGGAAGCGTGAAAAGAAATATGCAGAAGCTGTACGAGCCCTAAAAGATGAAAAAGATCGTGGTCCAGATGTCTTTGATTTCATTAATAACCAACTTGCAACGCAAAATGTAGTTGTAAAGGGTTCAAGCGAGAAATCAAGCAAAACCATTGCAGTGAAGCGGGAGAAGAAAGAAGACCGCAGGTCATTAATTGCCTATGAAGAAGAGGCAAAAGAATTACGCCTACAGATTGAAAAGCTGGAAGAAATGGTAAATCGAAACCGTAAGGATAAGGCTGTCTGTGAAGCAGTTTCCCGGAAGCTGGACAACACTCGCAGGGCTTTAGCAGATGCAGAGGCTGCCCATGCATCTGCGTCTCATGCAGTCGTTAGTAAGGAAAAGGAGAAGAGGTGGCTGAAGTTTTGAATTGACAAGAACCCGGGCTTTGAGCAGAACCAATTTTGAAGATTGCGGTAGAACCATCCTGGCTTTCCTCAGGCTGTCTGAGATCGCACGTAAGAGTGATCTGTAAAATTGCTCGAAGTTATATCCTGATTGTTTAGTAGTCTTTGCATGCCGCAATAGAAACACCTGAGAAGACGATGATATACATCTGGTAGGCAGGTGATAATTTTTTACGTCCAAATACCTGGTTTCTTTTCCGTTTGGAAACTTTTGATGTCATCTATAACCTCCGGTGGTGGCTGGCTTGGAACAAAGCACGTTGGGCGATTTTGTCCGGGTCATGATTCTTGATCCGCAACATCAAGACAATTTATGGAGGGTTCTCTGTACTTGAAATATTATCTCCTGTCGTCTTACAGGAACTTAACCATGATTCTTTCATGTTAGTTCATGTTTATCTCCTGTTATCTTACAAGCATTTTACCATGGTTCTTTGATATTATTTGATGTTAAAAAGGAATCGGTTTATGATCTAGGCATCATCGCGTTCTGTTGATTCCCGAGAAGGCTCTTTTCTTCTGTTACAATGGGGAGGCTGAAGCACGCCCTGGAAGCCGGGGAATCAAACTCATGACTTTCACAACTTGTGAGTCGACCCTTAGGCAGGTGAGCTATTGGGGAGGCTGAAGCCACATTCCCAACAAATCTCTTCAATGGATTGAAGCCTGACCGGTATGAACTACTGTATTCATTTCTCGATCATTAGGCAAATGAATGCTCGCGAAAACCAGTACGGTATACTTCAAATATAACAAGATTTGTAAAGAAGCTCTGACAACTGCATAACTCAAATAATTCCAGTAGCTTCACTAAAAAATCATCATGGCAATATAGAAACCAAAGGGCAATTTTTCATATTCAAATACAACTAAACTATATTGTGAACTCAGTACACCACTTACATACAAGTTTCCAGCCATATCTGTTAAAGCAAATTCAAGAACACCCATACAGCAGAGTATCCTGGACGTGTATGTACCAACAGTTGGAGATGTACAAATATCAATATCCTAGCTATCAAAGAAATGTGCTCTTACTGTTCACTTGAGCATTTTAAAGGGAAACCATGGCGCGAAATGTGGTCTTCAAAAGAATCTAAGTTTGCCTTTTCTTATTGAAGATTTTGAATGTTCCAACCGGCACGCTGCCTTCTCAGCCCCTTTCATGCCGGAGCAACATTCCGAGGGTCCTAATGTTACTGCAAAATACAAACAGATGGTGCAGCACAAGCATGGTTAGGAGAAAACGGTGCCGACAAAGCAGGGTTGCCCATCCCTCACCATCTTCGTGAGCCTGGCTCTGCTTCTTGAACGCAGATGAAAAGGCAGACACAGAGGTCTGTGATATCCTGTGTGGTGATGATAATGTGTCCATCCCCATGTTTTATCCGGAAACGCACGAGTTGAAACTGACCTTTAGCAATCTGGAGCAATGCAGGAAAAGGAATTCAATTATTCATACAATTCCTCAGGGGAAGTGGAAAGAGCAGCAAACACCAATATAGGAAAGTTGTGCAACCAAAAACCAGTATTTGTTGCGAGAAAACCAAAAGTTCTGCAACTATATGCTTGATCCCTTCCATGCGTAGCGATGCCGGACTAAAACCACCTCAAAGTATTCACTTAAAAGAAAGGTAAACGACTAGACAAGAACCTCCCAAAGCAGAATCTCGCAATTTCCCCCAAGGGTGAAATTTCAAATGGGTCACAACGTCGGAATTTGGGGATTGCCCTAAGTGCTCCAAAAAATGGTTGAGCTTATCAATAACATATAACTTACAAGTTTCGTTTCATGGAAAACAAGCGAATAAACAAGATAGGTCGGAGATTACACGGCGGAAATCATTAGAATCAGCAAGACAAAGCCCATCTACTACCACCACCAGGAAGACTGCAGCATTTCTAGACGGACCGGATCTTGACGACCTGCGGTCTTACCCATTTGACTCTCATACACTGTCGTTTTCCTTTTCTTCTTGTTTTGCCCAAATTAGTCCATTCATTTCTTTTATTGCTACAAAACCGCCCTGCTTTTCTTAACCTTGCCAGAAGAATGCACAACCTAGGCTTTTTTCTTTCTTGGAGTTGGCAAGCTGAGGTTAGGCAGACCCGTAGCTCCTTATGCAATTCACGATTCAAACTAGCATTGACTTCTGATATTCATATACAATGCTTCTCTATATTTCATCGCATTGGTAACCAAACGCCTCACCAACTAAATCATATGCCAGTCTTTCTTCCTCCTCTTGCTGGAGAACCTACGAGGTATTAGCAGTGGTTTCCAATGGTTGTCCCCTTCCCACGGGCAGGCTATACATTCAACGAGTGTAATTGGCAGGGAGCTCTTATGCCCTTGCTGCTGGTGGGGACTTCCACTCAGGGGTGAACGTATGTGTGTGTTAGGCTTCATCCTCTCATTGCAACAAAAAATAAGAAACATAAGAACCGTCTTCTTTTGTTCTATCCATACATATGGCCATGATTCGCTTGGAGTGGTTTTAAAGAGAAATGGCCATTGACAACAATTTGGTGGCACTATTGGAGCGCAGATAGGGACGTCCAATTATACACTCTTCTCTTTCTGTCGTATGAATCTGACTTTAATTCAGTTGGTACTTAATTATTTGCAATGAGCACGAAGGAAAAGATTTTCCGGCTATGATGCTGTCGGTAGTTTAAAACTTCTCCATATCTTTTCTCTTCTTACCAAGGGGCACTTTGGTTGTGTATTAGTAAAGCCTTATTCTCTAAAGGGAGCCACGGTTCTCTCTCCTAGAGAAGTTAAAGGTCAAGAGTTCCATACCTAAGTCGTGCACATCTGGTAGGGATCTATGGTATACCCAAGCAGCATGCCAAGGTGAGTGTGTCGGTGTGTTGTTACTGAAAATGACAAGAAATGTCAGTCATCTCGTGTGACTTTCGTCGAAGGCCGTCACCTTGCAAAAATAAGGACGCTAGGGCCAGTCTTTCACGATAAGCAACGGGCCGCCCTTCAAAAAGCATATGAACTCTCACTGACCATAGAAGTCGATACTTTTCAAAAGAAACTCAATGTGCTAAGAAATCGTAGGCAATAAACCAATATGCAACAAATGTAAAATGCTCCGATCATAAACAATAGCCGCATATCAAAAATAAGCCATAATCAAGTCGTACAAAAAACAAAAAAAAATCATAAATTAGAAACTTATGTATGCGAGTCGCTCTTGTGGAGTTGCCTTAGAAAAATCAGTGTCCCATTATGAGTATGTAGAAGTACTTGCGCTTTCCTCTTAAGATAAAACATATACACAACTCGAAGAGGATGTACCTAGATTCGAGTCGATCTCGAACATGCCTCAATCACCTATGATTGGAGTAGAGAGAGACTAATCACAGGCACAGGGACTGTAGCAGCACCACGGATAGAGAGACAATACCAGAAGATGGGAAGAGAGAGTGAGGGAAAACTGTGTGTTTGGGGAGAACTCCTAATCACCTATTTATAAGGTGAGCATATGGATCACGGATCTAGATCCGATCCAAACTATGTACCATTTTATTTGCAACAGTCTCATCTTATCCGGAGCCGTTCCACCTTATTCGGAACATCCCACCTTATCCCTATCCGTGACCGTGAAAGACTCTTGATCGTTAGATCAAAAGTTTTTGGTGCAAAATGATATACCCAAACCCAAGCCACAAGCCCAAACCCAATACATGCATACGGTCTAGCATGTCCTCCCTAAGCTCTTTGAACTAAGGTTCATGATCTACCAACTATATAAAAGGACATGTGAGTTTGTCATATTCTTTAATATGTACTAAACATTGTCTCCTCTTGGTCATCTCATATACAAGTCCCTCGTTGTTACTTTTACACTTGAGAAATTTCACATATATTATTTAAATTTTTAGGGATACCAACATGAATTAAATGTTATTAATGCACATTAAATCCAACAATCCCCACAAAGTCCTTAAGTACAAAGTGTCCTCTTAACCCAATCATCATATTATCTTTCAGTAATAGTACCTTACAGTTTGAATTGTTACCTAAGTTATCCAATATTATCCTTACAAGAACTAGGTGAACATATATCTTGAACTTGAACCTTGGGTGTAAAGGTGTTTATTAGTAACAGCATAATAAAAGGTTATGGCGTGATATATAATGGTGATGCATTAATGACCATATATCAATATCCTGTATCATGATTGACTTTAGGAAACAACCCAATTTCCCTATTGCGATAACACAATGCAATCACTTAGCTTGGTATCTCCAAGGATGTACTATTAACATCTTGTTCTAGGACTCGATCTCGTTTAGAGAATAATCTCTTACTAAAATTGCAGTCATGACACTTTAGATTTATAGGAGACATACATATAGATACTAAAAGTATATCATAATACAAAGTGATATCTATTCACCCAACAACTTGTTACTACCACATTGAACCTACTTCGTGGGATCTCCACTCAAGTAGGTTGTGTTGCTATTACTTATGAATAAATCATGGGTTTCGGTCTCATCCTCAATAAGGATTTCTCAACTAAGGCTACTGATAGACCCTTAGTCAAATGATCAATTATATTATCTTTGGTTATCCCCTATAGTCATTCCATTGAATTCATAAATCTTTGTACACCAAATCCAAAATCTGAGACTTTCTTTCAATCGTATGAAAATGTTTTCTAAGTTGTTTCAATTGCACACATATACCACATTTGTGTTTTCTATCTATGACAATATTAGGAATAAGATTTAAATTCATCATTCTTTTTATGGAATCAAGGTTTACATAACCCAATCTATCATACCATACACCAGATAATTCAACATTGTACACAGTAGAAGAAGATTAAGCACAAGTAGATGCTTTATTCTCATTAAAATTCATACAAGAATCAACAATTGGAACTACATGAATTTTAAAATGATCATGTACTACACCACATAAATATCCCTTCCCAAAGAAACACCTTGTACTAAGTCGTGTAATGACGACTTTATTATATTTGTAATCTAATTTTAATCTCTTCCTTACTAAAGCAAGATCACTGAGGATATTCCGGCAAATCATTGGAATATGTCTAACTCCCTTCAGAGATAGAACTTTTTCTAAAGAAAATTTTACGTTCACACGCTTTTTGCCCTTGACTTCAATAGTTGAATAATATCCTAAGGTCACTATTTGCCCAAAGATAGCAAACAAAGACTGGTCAGTACAGACGTGCACATTAGTCCCAATGCCTACTATCCAGTATTGTGACTCATAAATAGAGAAAAGATGGGGTTTAAGGGATAGATACCTATCTAGGTTCAAGGGCCATCACCATGTTGACCATAGCTCTTTTTCGTAGTAGGTGAGACTCAATTGGTTTCAAGTTGCCATGAAAAAGAATTGGCGCAGCCGAATTCTAAATAACTTCGTCTATCTGCGTCATTTGTTCCAAAGCTAGCTCAAGCTCTAGAATTTGGTTAATTTCTTCTCTACGTACCCAGTGATTCCCGGCATCCACCCGGTTGCTCCTCTTGTATCAGCTAGCTGGCTGCATGTGACTCTACTAGCTTCCTTGATTTTGCTTGTTGGTTGTTGTCACGACAACCAAGTTTCGTGGGGTGGCACGAATAATCCAAGAGACTATTTAGGGTGGGGTAATAGCCCACGGGTTTTCTTCTTTTTATTGATATTTCGTCTTAAGACGTGTAGGGGCAGCTGCCCACCTCGGGTCCTTCAAGCTATATTCCCTTTATATTCATTCCTTCGTATCCTTGCTACATCCGTCACTTCGGAATGCTAATGTCCGAGCTACATTTGGCCCTTTCTAGTCTACCATGAAAAAAATCACACCCAGATCAAAACCATGCTCGGATAGCCAAAATATACTTCTTTTAAATGTTTTCTCATTGAAAACTCCGGATAATCCTTCGACAAAGCTTCTCATTCACGTTCCCCTCAATTCTACAGGTGAAAACGTTCTTGGCATGACTTTGATTCATGTGAATTGAACTTGTGCAGATTTTTGCAGAAAATGTATATGAACTGGATTATGGCCTATGTTCGTGGACTATATCGATGTTAAACATGAGTGTTTCTTTATAAACGAGATAAACATCATAGACATGTGTGATTCCTCTGCAGGTTAAGATTGGTTTTATGTTAAGAATCGTTCCAAAACCATGTTAGGAATGTTATAAGAATTTCTGCAAATTTTGGTTTCTGAAACTGTCTGTGCACACACGTCTGGTCACAAAATTATTCTGAACAAACGGTTAATCTAATTGATTCAAAATTTTGTATGTATGATCTAGATATATCAGACATCATTAGGTAAAATTTTGAGGAATTTCTATGATCGTTTGCTTAGTTAATTAGATCCGTGAAGTTTATTAGATTGCGTTTTTCAAAAACAAAACGTTCAGAAATAGACCTCTGTTCTTTTGATTATATCTCTACAACCACTAAATGGAATTTGATGAAATTTGATTCTATGGGAATCTAACATCCGTAGATTTCTAACCCAATAAATTTTATCGAAATTGGATGTTTGAGTGCTGAGATATTGCTGTTTTTCTGAGCCTCTGATTCAAAGAAACAGAACTGTTCCGAGTTTTATAACAGTTTCTTGTTCTGGATTTAATTCTCAGAACTTATAGAACAAAATCATAAAATAAAAGTATGTTCTGATTCTACACATGTTCATCTTTCTTCTGTAAAATGTTTAGAATTTTTGAAGAATCAGAAGTATTTTTAAAAATTTGAAGAATAGGCCCTTGAAACTGAATAGATTTTGCAATTTTCAGAATCTGAAAATTTTCAGAAATCAAGAACTTAGACACAAATCTGAAACATTGAAAAATCTGGTTTTCCTTTTTCGGTTTAAGAAGGCCTATGTCGAAAAGATCTCACTTGCCTACAATCGTCTTTAGAAGTCAGAAAATCAAACTTTGTTAGTTTTAGTAAACTAACTGGCACCCTCGTACAACACGACGTAGTTCGAGGGTTTGGTTTCAAATCCCACGATTTGAAAAAAAATCGCATCTACAGAATTGGCACGCCCGGTGGGACTTGTGACTTAGAAAGTTGTTTGGAATCCATTACAATCAAGGTTTCAGATTTGGGACTTGGGACTTAGAAAATTGTTTGAAATCTGTTACACTAACAAAGTTTCCAGATTTGTGGTAAGTTTGTATACAGGTGGATCATGTCAAGTTCAGAAGCATCTTCCAAAATGCCAAGACAAGGTTCATGCCATAAGAGCAAAATTTCAAATAGGATTGCAAAAGACGTGCTGGCTTCCTTAAAAAGGAGAATGATGAAAGTAGAATAAAGGATAGCTGCTTTAAAAGCCGAAGAAGAAGAATCTTGCTCCTCCCATGGTAAGAAACATAGGAAATCAAGCCGTTCAAAGAAAACTTCATCTGATTTTCAAAACCAATTTTCCAAAACCATAGAAATACTTTCTCAAGAAAAAATTGCTTATCTTACAAAGAAAGCAACCAAAGCTAGAAGGAAACTTGAGGCCTTAGAGGCTAAGATCTACCATGAAAACCTATCTTGTGAATGTGGAGAGAAAATTCATACTCGAAAAGCCCAACAAAGGTCGAAAATCGATGAGGGATACGAGGCTGGAGATGAGGCGAGAGTCCGAATCAAATTAGCTAACTGTTTAAAATATCCAGACACCCCTTTGCACATAGAAAAATCAAAAAAAATTCCTATTTCAAAAACTTTGGAAATTTTTTTGGAATACAGAAAAGCAAAAGAGAAAAGAAAGTTTGCATCCCTAAGCACACAAGTGGATTGGGGCACACTTCATACACGAGAGAGAATGAGTGTTGCACACACGTAGGTTTGGCGGATGAGGTCCAAAGCCTACAAAAACAATGGGAGCTCGAAGCCCTACAGGAGCTACAACACCCTCAAGACGCCTGCAAGGAAGCTTGCTCTCACCATGGAAAGGTAGACAAGCAGGAAGAAGGTATACCTGAAACTCCTATTTCTCCAAACTTTCTACTCGATCCTCCTATGCATTGCATAGGACCGATAGATTACCAAGATTCAAATCACAATCATGCACCCACAATCCCACAAAATGTGTCGAAGGATGTAGATTTGGAAGGTGTGGCCAATGTCCAGCACAAAGATGAATTCTAAAATGAAAAAGATGAAATTTCAAATTTGGTAACCCCTAGGGCATGTACCGACAACCTAGATACACCTTATCCTACCATCCACCTACTAGGAGAGCCACACCCAACCAAGGTTGTCCATCTCCTAGAAGAGCTCAACTCACCCCATAAACCCGTAGATCTCCAAGGCATAACCAATGAAATTCAAGTGTATAGTCATATTATAGATGATACAATATTCCATGACCATCCCCTTTATATCAATTTTTCAAAACTTAAAAAGCCTTGGAAGATGTTGCTAAATATGGGATATACTCCTTACCAAGGATTGGGGGTTCATTAAGGTAGGTCACTTGTGCACACACCTAGTTGGCCCTAAAAAGCTTAAAAAGAAAGACATAGGCACGTGCAAATCCCATGTGTAATAAAACTTGCGATCATACAAACAAAGCCCAAACACTTCGGGTAATTTTTCAAAGAGGTTTGATTTTAAAGACTTTGCCAAGTGTACAGACTGACCCTTGCGCATCGGTGCAAGAAGGTCTGCGACGAAAAGAGCTCACTTGCTCACAGTCGCCCCGATAGAGTCAGATTTCAAAACTTACTTCGCTAGCTTAAGCAAGCTAGCGGGCACACCCTTTTGTTAAAAACGACTTAGACACACGAAAAGGTTCACTTCAGGCCTAAGAACCAGAAGTGAGAATTTTCTGTGTCTACAGATTTGGCACGCCCAGTGGGAGTTGGGCCTTGTGCAGAGTCAGTTCATGTAGAAAAACCTCATGAATTTTTTTTTCTAAAGTGTTTTAACTTTGTTTGTTGCATTTTCATACTTAGGATTTATTTTGAAAAGCATGTCGAGTCCAGGCTCCCAAGAGGTATCTAGCCATGTCTCATGCGCATCAAGTTCTCAATCTAGGAAGTTTTTGAGAAAACAAGAGATTGAAGACTTGAGAAGGGATTTCGAGGCCAAGATCGCCGCTCTTAGCCAAGAGGCTGAAGCAGGCGATTCATGTTCGTCAAATGGCGAACCAAAGGCCAAGAAAAAATTTGAAAAACCTCACAAATACAAAGAGACTTCCGCAATGGAAGGTAACTAATACCATGAGTCCTTCACACACAAGGACCGTAAAGCCCTCCAGCAGCTGCTGAGAGGGCAAAATAAAGAGAAAAGAAGTTACGTCCTGTCTGATTTCTTGCCTGTGGACTATGAAACAGACAGTGACGATAAAATACCGAACTTCCATCGGTATGATGGCATGGGAGACCCTAGGTCTCACTTGCAGCTTTTCTCTCGTCGAGCCCACAAGAAAAAGAAGGACTCGATGAAATGGGTGTATTGGTTCCCTTTGTCCCTCAAGGGCATAGCTGCCAAATGGCTGGCTTCCTACGACCTTAGTCAGTTCGCAACTTTTGAAGAGTTAGCAAACTGCTTTATGCAGAGATTCTCGCATAACGTAGAAGTCACGCCAACTTTAAACACCTTGAGGGATACAAAACAAGGTATTAACAAGGACGTACATACGTTCATCGTTCATTGGAGGTCTCTCCTAGGTCAAGTGCGAGAGCCGATATCCAAAGGGTGTGCAGTAATGCTCATCCTGGATAATTTTAGAAACGATTGAAAACCCTTCTCTCGCTTCACGAAATCTCGACTTTCCATAAGTTAATAAAGAAAGCATCCCTTTTTGAAACAAATTTGAAAAAGGGGGTGTATGATCACTTATGGAAAGGAAATCAAATTTCAAAAACTCGCTTGGAAAAGCCCATCACTTATGGGCTACCCATCGCGGACAAAGGGGCAAAACCCCATAAAATCGCCAATGTCCGGGTGGATCCAATCCTGGTAAGTGCTTCAAAAAGTTTTGAAAAATTAGAAAATAAAAAGGAGATGAGTTTTCAAAAACCCTTCAAAAGACGGGAGTATACTCCGCTGGGGCAACCTGTGTCGGAGGTCCTAGACCTCCTACTTGCCCAAGGCATGATTGAACTTCCTGAGATTCCCGAGGGAGTCACTTCGAAGGGAGGGTTTTTAAACAAATTCTGCAAGTATCATCGGCTCAAAGGCCATGATACAAAGCGGTGTTTCTCCCTCCTTAATAAAATTGAGAACTTGATAGCAGAAGGCCGGCTCCAGGTCGCTGAAGAACCTGAGCCTGCCCAAGCTATCTTCAAAGAACCCTTCCCTAGGCACGCAAGTACCAGTGGAAAGGGAAAAGAGGTATGTGCTCTTACGATTTCAAAGAATCTAGCGCATGCATGTGAGTCTGGTTCATCTACTTATGCATCTACTCTCATACTTTATAAAAAAACCCGTCCAAGTAGTTATCCGGGGACCACCAAGAGTTTCGTCCCTAGTTAAACCAGTTTTAACCATTCAAGGTGCTCCAAATCTCTCGATTAGAGCCATGATTAGTGCGAAACCTAGGTTGATCGTGGGGGAGGTGACAAGATCCGGGAGGATCTACCAACCCCCACATCTGCAAAGTGCTAAAAAGGTGGTCAGTGTGCTTGGCCCCTCAAAAGCATGTATTCCTAGAGTTCCGCCGAAAATGGACAAAGGAAATGTTGTTTTAAAGGTGTATGATTTCGAAAACCATCTTTCAAAGATTCCTATCAATATGTTCATCCTAGAGCTAATACAAACTTCGCCTAGGCATATACTAGTGTTAGAGAAAATTCTAGAAAGATCAAGGGTTAGTTTGAACATTACCCCTGAATCTTTGTCCAAACAAGTGGCCTCTATAGGAGCAAAAACGCCCATCGTATTCTCGGAAGACGATGTAGAAAGACCCTACGAGTCCCATAACCAGGCCCTACATATCGAGGTGGTTCTGAATAACCACTCTCTGGATAGGTGCCTTGTCGATGGGGGAGGAGGGCTCAACATCCTTCCACTTCATGTGGCGAATCAAATCGGAGTCACCTTGACATTCGTTCATCTAAGTCCTATCGTCATCACTATATACGATGGAAATGCATCTAGACCGCTAGGATCTATCGAACTCTCCATAGAAACAGGAGGGATAGCACACATGGGGGTGTTCCATGTCCTGGACATCCACCCCCATTATAACCTGTTGTTGGGAAGGCCCTGGATACACAGCTTGTGCACTGTGTCATCCACCTTCCATAGGTGTGTCAAGATCTCTTTCAAGGACAAAGTCGTAGTGATCCTAGGAAAGAGTCATCCTCAACTTTAGGGGGTCATAAATTCCCCTTGCTTGTCAAGCTCCCAGACCCATGAGGTAAAACTGGGGCAAACCATGCTTGAGCCACCAAGGCTCACTTTGTACAACCCTAAGAAGGTCGTGTACGTGAAGGGGTCGCCCAAGGCTGGCCCCCTCAAAGTTCTGACCCTTCTAGGAAAACCCAAAATCCTCTTATTTCCAAAACCCCTGGACAAAAAGCCCTATGTGCACAACATAGATGACAACAAGTTCCAGGACTACGATTTGTATCCAAATTTCTCCAAAAACAAAAAATCATGGAACATGCTGTTAAACATGGGCTATTTGCCTTATAAGAGTCTAGGGGCACAAAATCAGGGTCTCCTAGAACCCATACTTCCTAGGGCCAATCCAAGCCGATATGAGATCGGCTATACTCCCAAAATACCGCCAGAGCCACCCCTTGTGACCACCTGGGTCAAGGGTGCCTTGGAGCCTACCCTAGAAGAAACCTATGATTTAGACCTCTTATTCTGAGTCTAACCCGTAGTGTTTTTCCTTTGTAGGTATGATGGAAGATCCCTTTATCAAAAATATAAAAACATTTGAAAAATTTAAAATCCAAAAAATGGGAAAATTACAAAAGCCAAAAACATTGGAAAATGAAAAACTCAAAAAAAGAGTAGTTTGTATAGTTTTCAAAGTACTCGTTTTGCAAAAGCACAAAAAAATCGAAAATTTATAAAATTCCAAAAAGATTTTGTACATAGCTGCTCTCGGTAAGGATTTGGAAAAAGAAAAGGATTTCGAAAGAAACGTTGTCTGTATAACCAGACCAAAAATTTCGAAATCAATAGAAATTCCAAGTGTAAAACCAAGTCTTTTGAAAATCCATGCATCAAATTCCCTAGGATCTATAAACCACGAGAATGATTGAAGCCTCGAAGTGGATCCCCTTGAGGAAGATCCCACTTCTGAGCTCCCAGAATTTCATGAAATTCTCGATTTTGAAAGACCTTCCAATTCAGTAGGAGGAGATTTCATAGAGGTAAACCTAGGGAGTGATTTCAATCCCAAACTCATTAAGGTAGGCGCATGTTTGCATGAGCATGAAAGATCAGCATTCATTGCATTTCTATAAACCTATCTAGATGTGTTTGCATGGATGTATGAAGACATGCCGGGCATAGACCCCAGTATTATCGAACATCATCTTCCCTTATATGCGTATGTGAAACCCATAAAGCAAAAGCTGAGGAAAATACATCCGAATGTACACGCACAAGTCAAAGAGGGTTTAGAAGATTTGCTAAAAGCCAGATTTATAAAACTCATTGCGTATTCTGATTGGTTATCCAATATCGTTGTTGTTCAAAAAACCAATGGGAAGTTTCGAATATGCATCGATTTTAGAAACGTGAATAAAGCCACTCCAAAGGATAATTATCCTTCAAACATAGATTTGATAGTCGATAGTACTGCAAATCACGAAATGTTTTCGTTTATGGATGGCTATTCAGGGTATAATCAAATCAAATTAAGTCCACGAGATCAGGGTAAGACCGCGTTCACAACCCCATGGGGCACGTACTGCTATACAGTCATGCCCTTTGGTTTGAAAAATGCCTGCGCAACATACTAGAGAGCCATGACCACGATCTCCCATGATCAGATTCATGAGCTCGTAGAGGTATATGTGGATGATCTCTTGGCAAAATCCAAAACTCGATGCACTCATATCGAATGCTTACAAAAGATTTTCGAAAGGCTTAGACTTTACAAAGTAAAGCTAAACCCTCAGAAATATGTATTCAGAGTAGAGTTCGGAAAGCTCTTAGGCTTTATGGTGAGCCAAAAGGGTATAAAAGTCGACCCGTCTAAGTGTCGAGCCATCATAGACATGGCTCCACCCTCCAATCTCACATAGATTCGTAGCCTCCAAGGTCGATTGCAATCCATTCGCAGGTTTATCTCAAACCTAGCAACTAGATGCGAACCCTTCAACAAATTGTTGAGAAAGGGCACGAAATTTTCATGGGATGATGACTGCTAAAAGTCATTTGAAAGACTAAAGGCATATCTAGTTAATCCTCCAGTTTTAAATCCTCTAAAGCAAGGAAAACCTCTTTTGCTTTACATTTCCGTGCATGCGAATGCCTTGGGAGCTTTGTTAGCTCAATACGAGAATGACACCCATAAGGAGTATGCCATCTATTATATTTCGAAAACTCTCTTGGCTTACGAAAGGAATTACCAAGCCATAGAGAAGACGTGCTTGGCTCTAGTTTGGGCCTGCCAGAAATTTTGACACTATTTCCTAGATCATGAGATCTGGATAGTGTCCAAGCTTGATCCAATCAAGCATTTGTTCGAAAAACCCATTCTCACTGGTAGATTGGGCAAATGGCAACTCCTTTTAATGGAGTATGACCTAAAATACCATCATAAGATCTCCATTAAGGGGCAAGCCCTAGCTGACTACGTAGCTGAATTCCCCCTAGAAGACGCATATCCCACATTTAGTGAAATGCCTGATGAAGGCATATTGCAAAATCAATTTCAAAACCACATTTTGGCAAACTCTTTCGAAAATCAAGGGTGGAAAATGCACTTCGATGGGGCACGAAACCAACGAGGGGCTGGTGCTGGGGTCATCCTCATATCCCCTAAAAAGGGTGAGATCCCCATAGCAATTTGCCTAGATTTCAAATGTTCCAACAACATAGCTGAGTATGAGGCACTCATATAAGGTTTAAGGGTTTTGAAAACTCTAGGGGCATCATTCATCGAGGTCTTTGGAGATTCACTCCTTGTAATAAACCAAGTTTTGAAAATTTGGCAAGTGCGAAATGAAAAACTCCTTCCATATCACGAGTTGGCCACTCGATTGGTTGAGTCATTCCAATCGTGTAGACTCACACGCGTAGGAAGAGAGGATAATGGCATTGCAGATGCCCTCTCCTCCTTGGGTTCAGCCCTAAAGGTCGATCCCACTTTGGAAACTCGATCCTTAGAGATATGGTATGCGCCCACCCCATCCACACACGATTTGGATATTTGCCAAAATAATTCAGATTTTGTTGAAAAACATTGGTTCTATGACATTAAATATTTTCTAGAAAATGGGGGATTCACTGAGGATGCCACATCCAAAGATAAGGCATTCATCCAGAAAATTTCTACCCGATATACGATTTTGGGTGGGGTTTTGTACAAAAAAAGTTTTACTGGCATCCTACTAAGATGTGTCGACTTAGAGGAGGCTAGGACTGTTATGCATGAATTCCACGATAGAGAGTGTGGAGGTCATGTTAATGCCAACATGATGGCGATGAAAATACTTAGAGCGGGCTATTTTTGGTCCACCCTGAAAAAGGATTGCCACGATCATGTTAGAAAGTGTCATCCATGTCAAGTGCATGGGTACGCCATTCATATCCCATCATCATCATTGCATTCCGTAGTCAGCCCCTAGCCATTTACCATGTGGGTGTTTGATATTGTAGGCCCAATATTTCCAAAGGCATCGAATGGGCATAGGTTCATTTTAGCAGCCACTGAGTATTTCTCCAAGTGGGTTCAAGCCATCTCCCTGACCAACGTATAGGGGCAACATGTGGTAGCTTTCATTAAGAGGAATATCTTGGCTCGATTCGGAGTTCCAAGAGACCTTGTGTCCGATAATGGCACTCCATTCAAAAATGAGCGGATGGTCAAGTTGTGCAACACTTATGGCATAACTCACTACTTCTCCTCACCCTACTACCCTCAAGGCAACGGCCAAGCCGAAGCCACGAATAAGACTCTCATTAGTATAATTGAGAAGACTTTAGAGAAGGGTAGGACATGGCACGAGAAGCTGGATGAAGCCTTATGGGCTTATAGGACTTCCATCCGGACTCCCACGAATGTCATCCCATTCGAATTGGTCTATGGCACAAACGCCATTCTTCCCATTCATACACAACTGCATTCATTCCATACATCCATTGCACTCGACCTCCCCCTACAGACGTTTCAGCATGCTAGGATGGCCGAACTAGATTTGCTAAATGAGAGGTGACTCTTTGCTATGGATCATGCTCATGCATACCGGCAAAGGATAGCCTGACATTATGACAAACACATAAGACCTCGCCACTTTGAAGTGAGAGATCTGGTTTTGAAAATCATCCACTATCGTGGCCCACATCCACTTGGAAAGTGGCGCCCCAAGTGGGATGGACCCTATGTTGTGCGTGCAACCACCACGAACAACTCATATTGGTTGATCGATGTCGAAGGTAGGAATTTAGTAGATCCTATCAATATTCTATACTTAAAGAAGTATTATGTGTAGGATTTGGGTTAAATTCCCATTTTCGAAAATCCTTAGGGATAGCTGCTTTGAAACTTTGAAAGTAAGGTGCAAAAGCAAATTGTGTGACCCTGAGTGAGAGAATTCACACTTGTGAAAGAGTGAAGTTTTCCAAATACGTGGTTACATTTCAAAATCCTTCTTCTTACAAAGAAAGGCCTAGTTCAATATAGCAAGATACTTGCAAGTAGTACGTGCTATTTCTAAATAGGCTGATATGGAATGGATCGAGTATGACCTTGGGATAAGTCCTTCCCTCTTCTCTTCTCCTTCCAAAAGGAAAATGTGGCCAAAACAAAGGGAAATCCCCGCCAAAAATCTCTTTCCCAAAGAAAGAAACCAGAATCAAAAGAAAAAATTCGATTCTCTTATGGAAAAGAGGGATTAAAGAAAAAATACTCCCAAAGGGAAACCCCTCTATGAAAAAAGGAAGAAAAGGCCAAAAAGCTCAAAAAGGGCAGTTTTCCGCCTTCTATACCTTAAACCACGGGATGCTTCAGAAGGGATCGTGGTATCTCTTTCCCTTCCCTGGCTTATCCCAAGTAAAACATGGTTCATTTTGAGGAATCCTAAAGTAAAAATAGGATTTACTTGAATTTCATTTTGTTTGAGAATTCGACATTTCGAGTAAGACGTAGGAATTTTGAAATATAGCTTGTTTTCTTATAAAACCTCCACTAGATTAGCGAGTGTCAAGACTGAAGAAAAGGCAAACACGAAGAGCTCGAGATCCTTAGGATTGAGGCTCAAAGCGGTTTTCCCTTTTGTAAATAGATTTTGAAAAATCGAACATCGAGCAACATAGGGTCTGCTCACTTAGAGCAGCAGGCCTTCGTAAGTCTCAAGAGTTCGACCATGCTATCTGGTCTCTGGGAGGTCGCCATTCTTGGCATCTCATCCATGACATGCATGTGCATATCCATGCATAACATGATCCCGTTTAGGACCAGATTCCATAGATATCCCTTTGGCGTGATATCTCCTCCTACCAGGTTTTTAAAAGAGAGATTTTGCATAAAAATTGGGACGATCCCATATTTTTGTGGATAGATCTAGGGAGACATCGAAAGGGGTGTTGTCGTCTTTGTCATTATCCAAATAAATTTGGATAATGCCAAAGAAGGGCATCTGTAAACAACCCAAAATCTCATGATTTTTCTCAAATTACCTGGTTTTGCAAAAGCAGCCCCAAAGGGCTATTTTGAGTCTGGAAACCTAGGAGCCTTCTAGACAACCCTGTACATAGATTTAGACCATATATATTTTAAAAATATATACATACAGTTTTAAAACCTTAAAAAGGTGTTTTGAAAGCCCAAAAAATAGTTTGGCCTGATAAAAGTAGGACTGAAGAAGCGAAAGAGAGCCCAAACCTGGAGCATATTTCAAGCCTGACACATCAACTCTCGTATCAGAATCATCCCCAGATTCTCGGACATCCAAGCCCCTGATATCAACAATATGTTCAAAATGATCTCTGGAAGGTGAGAAGAAGAGCGGACGACAATGTTGGTGAAGACCGAACGCAAGACGGAGTACTGATGCAGTCAGGCCCCGCACAAACCGTCAGTTTCAAAACGCCATGAAGGAATCAAAAAATCAGATTTGGGCCGGATCTAGACCATATATATCCATATCTAGACCCAAACATGCATTTGGATTTGGATCCAAAGATCCAATCCAATATCCACATCCATGACCCACATCACCTTCTCAAAAATGGAGGTGGGGCCCACAGAGATTTCACGTGAAAAGCTTGAGTAGAGAGAGAAGGGGGATAAAGTATGAGTGAGAAAGTTGGTGGGCTTGACTTTCAGTCAAGGGTGGGTTAACCATGTGGGTTTAGCCTAGAGTGTGGGTTTGAGCTTGTATGTACCTACACCTAACCTGGGGCTGCACCAACATGAACCTGGCTGCAACTAGGTCCATGGATCGATGCCAAGGGGACGCTCCTAAAACCTAGCCCTAAGCTAACCCACCTCACCTAGCCATTCCCCCCTAAACGTGACCCAATCATAGCCGTCCTCACCCAAAACCACCCCAACCTCACCTAGCCGACCTCACCTAGCTCACCTCACCCAACTAGACCACCTAGACCCTAACTAGACTAAACCTAATCCCACCTTAATACACCTAATTAGCCCCTAACCGACCTACCCTAAACCACCATACCACCCACCCTAACCGACCTACCCAAACCACCCCACAAGCTCACCTTCTCATAAATATCTAGCCTAAACCACTCCCCACCGACCCATCTTTTTGCCTATAAAAACCCCCTCTTTGGGCGGGTTTGAAAAAAGCTCTCTCCTCTCTCACCTGCCCTCTCTTTCACCCCATCTCACTCCCACTCTCCCCCAGCTGTACCACCTCCATCGCTACTCCACCCGGCTGCCACTCCACCCGGTTGCACACTTCCACCCGACTGCCACCTTCTTCCAACTCCATTCGGCTGCCACCTCTTTCCACCACCTCCGGCCACCACCTCATCCACCAACACCCCGGTTAGTACCCTATCTCAGCCCCATCTAGCCTCTCATCCCCCCTTTCTTACCCATCCATACACTCCATCACCCGCCACCACAACCGCCTAGCCTTCTCCCTTACATCCGGCCACATCACACCCTACCTCACCACCTTCCCTTAGCATCATCCCCCTCAGCCCCTAGCTAGACCTTCTCCCTTAAACCGCCACCACCTAACCAACATCCTAACCTGCCACAACTCAACCAACATCCCTACTTGTTGCGCCCATCACCCGGCCATCATCAAGGCTCTATTCGGCCAAGACCCTACCTGCCGCCAATCCACATCCAAGGAGCTCCCCTTAGGCTATCCAAGGCGACTCACTAGGCCAAAGCCAAGCAAGTTGAGCCCGGACAAGCTACACGTAAGTGCCTAACTTGGTCCTTATTATGAACTTGCTTACATTTAATTAAATTTGATACGGGGTTGTAATAATGGAGCGTTGTCTCCCCCCGATTGTAATAATGTGATTTGGCACACCAACACACACGTGCACTTGAGCCGTTCCGCTCTTAGCTACACACCATTTTTGCACACACACGGGCCTAATCAGCCCTTAAGATATAGTTATACTTATACATATTAAGATGCGTGGGTTTTAATTTAAATTGTGTGCGTGGTCTTTCAATTTCCACACTCACACACATTGAGCTTTCGCTCTCACTCCCAAGACCTTAGTAAAGGCCATATTGCA
The DNA here is from genome assembly GCA_036023115.1 of Brasenia schreberi. Classification (NCBI taxonomy): domain Eukaryota; kingdom Viridiplantae; phylum Streptophyta; class Magnoliopsida; order Nymphaeales; family Cabombaceae; genus Brasenia; species Brasenia schreberi. The sequence goes on from JAYKKT010000059.1 coordinate 18,193,067, forward strand.
ATTTCATTTAGGTTTTAATTCAAGTTGTGTGCATAGCATTTCAATTCTACACTCACACACATTGAGCTTTCGCTCTTATTCCCAAGACCCTAGTAAGGGCCATATTGCAATTTCGTTTGGGTGTTTAAATTCAAGTTGTGTGTGTAGTATTTTAATTCTACACTCACACACATTGAGCTTTCGCTCTTACTCCCAAGACCTTAGTAAAGGCCATATTGCAATTATATTTGGGTTTACATTACAAGTCGTGTGAGTTGTCTTTACATATACACACAACACCCACGCACACGTTGGCGACCTTCAGGCCCATATATATTATAAGTATTTCCCTTCGGCTATGTCTTTAAGATTTGGGTTTTAAGGTTCAGCTGTGTGTGTAGTCTTTCCATATATACACGAAACACACTTGCACAATTGAGCCTTTCCGCTCTTAAGATATAGCCATATTTCTCTTTTGCAATTTCCCTTTTGCAATTTACATTAAGTCATTTCCCTTCCGCATTGTCTTTCAATTCTGGTTTTCCTTTTGGAGTTGTGTGAGTTTGCATTGCATATTCGCCATACCACGAGTTAGGACGTATATTGCATCAAAGCAAACCCCACATTCCCGTGCAAAAATTGCCCAACTTAGGTCACTTGTACACACACCTAGTTGGCCCTAAAAGGCTTAAAAAGAAAGACATAGGCACATGCAAGTCCCACATGTAATAAAACTTGCAATCATACAAACAAAGCCCAAATACTTCGGGTATTTTTCAAAGAGGTTTGATTTTAAAGACTTTGTCAAGCATACACACTGACCCTTGCGCATCGGTGTAAGAAGGTCTGCGACGAAAAGAGCTCACTTGCTCACAGTCGCCCCGATAGAGTCAGATTTCAAAACTTACTTCGCTAGCTTAAGCAAGCTAGCTGGCACACCCTTTTGTTAAAAATGACTTAAACACATGAAAAGGTTCACTTCAGGCCTAAGAACCAGAAGTGAGAATTTTCCGTGTCTACAAAACCCAAGAGCCTTGATCCTAACACCCTCTTCCCTCTCTAAGCCTCTCTCTAGCAGCCTATTCTCTCACTCAAGTAGCCTAAAGTGTAGCAACTTCTCCAAGAAACTCCAAGATGATGAAGCACCCCCCCCTTGGCCTCTATTTATAGGCTAAGGGGGCTCTTCTAGGCCCTTCATTGGGGTGTGTGGTCCAAGATCCAAACCCAGCCCCAAGGGTCTTGTATTCATGTAGATGTGTGGTTCTCTTTGGTCAAATATGGACCAACCCCATGTGGGCTGGTTGTGGACTTAATTGGGTGCACCTAGCCATGGCCGGCTAGGTGCTTGAACCTTCCAAGTTCAAACGACTGGCTCTTGCTTCTTCGAGTGGCTTCATTTATTGATTTCTCCACTTAATCAAGGCTAGGTAGGAAGATGATTTAATAAATTTTGGTCCACGGATATAGGATGAACAAGGTTAGAAAAATCCCGATATTGGTTGAATTAAAAACATTTGGTTCAAGTAGGGCTTGATGTTTAATTCAAGTCAATCATGTTTAGGATTTGGTTAAAGTGGGTTGGGTTTGATGAGGTCGTCCACCTTGATTTGATCTTGGGTGAGGATATATTTTTTACTTGATCTCCTCCCTTGATTTCCGGCTTGTCCTTTGTAAAATCGCCCCTAGTTCGAGGCAGGCCCCACCTGTCAACCTGCTTTACTCCAATCTTCTAGGCTTTATACTTTTAACTTTATTTTCAAACCTTTTAAAATCTTTGTTTTAAATATTTAAAATCTTCATTTTAAAGCTAAAAGGTTTAAAATAAGTTAGCTTTTGAATTTTTTAGTATTTTCAGAAAATTATTATTTAGGGTGTTTACAATCGTAACCGACATGAGTTGCCCACGACAACTATAAGTGCAAACTAGCTTAACGAACGAAGTATCCAACACAACTCAATACATCTACGATTTACAACTATACAATACATCCATCTACAATCTACTAATGTCATACATTGTTTGTGGAAGGTAAATATATATCGATAGTATTTTACTCGCCTACAATTGCAACCAACGAGCTAACACTAACAAATACGTCCATCTATAATCCATCGATATCCCATATTCATACTCATTAAGTGGTTTGCTCGCACACAAGCACATTCATGTCAAGCATCCATGCAGTCTTCAAAGCATTTCAAAGACTATTTCACAAGCAAACACATATATAACCATTTGAAAACATTAATAAATATTTTACAACCTCATGCATCATCTGAAAGCAATTAAAAACTACCTCTAGCATATAATCGAAAAGATAACACATCTACCGACTTGACGTCTATATGTAGATCCCAATATAATAGTGTTAATTCTTCCTTAATCACCTTAATTTAATTCATAAATCATGATAAAAATATAATATTAATATTCTACGTTCAAATAAAAACCCAACGGTTTAAACCATGTCAAAATTGGATATCAAAGGAGTCTAAAAACCCCAAAAATACAATCTCATGAAGTTCGTACCTTCACCTCTTCGCAAGCAATTTTAACCGCCTTTCTCTCTCTCCTTTTCTTTTTTTCTCTTTCTCCCTCACCATTCCTCTCTTTTTTCTCTCTCTTTCCCTCTCCCTTTTGTTTATGTTGGCAGGAAGGTGGTGGTCACCTTCCTTTCAACTAAGCGGTAGCCACGATGGGCACTGCTGATCTTTATAGCAAACGGGAGCCCATGGCTCCCGTTCACTGTTCCACCACATCGGGTCCCATGTGGGACCCAATCCAGTCCAAATCTCATAATCTAACCTCACAAAAAAATTATGTCCTCAGAATTTTAAATCATACATAAAGAGATAGAGATGCTTCTCACACATCTTCTGTTCTATTTCTCAGGTAGGCTCACTTGCCGAATGATTACTCTATTGAACCTTGACCAACTTTAGTACACGTTGACGAAGAACTTGCTCCTTCGAATCGATTATAGTAATAGGATATTCTTGATAGGTTAGATCTTCTTGTACTTTGTTTCGGTTCAAGCACGTGAGAAGGATCAAGAATGCATTTTCATAACAGCGACACGTGGAAAATATATATACCCTCCATTGTCATAGGTCGGTCAAATTTATAAGCCACTTCTCCAACTTTTTTAGTGATAAGATATGGTCCCACATACCGGGGACTCAATTTATCCCTTTGTCCAAATCGCATAACCCCTTTTGTTGGAGATATCTCAAGGAATACCTAGTCACCCACCTCAAAGTCTAATGGTTGACGGTGATTGTCCGCATAACTTTTTTGGCGATCTTGAGTTGTCTTAATGTGCTTTCGTATCATTTTTATCATCTCAGCAGATCGTTGAATGAAATCGGGTCCAATCATATAGAAATTTGATGATTCGTCCCAACACAATGGCATTCTACATTTTTTCCTATAAGGTATTTCAAAAGGTGTCATCTAGATACTAGCTTGATAAATGTTATTATATGCAAACTCAATTAACTCTAGGTGATCATTCCAACCACCATGCCAATCCAACACAGAAGCTCGCAATATATCTTGAAGAGTTTGAATTGTGCGTTCAACTTGTCCATCTGTTTGATGATGAAAGGTTATGTTATATTGCAATCATGTCCCCAATGAATCATACAAACTTCACCAGAAACGTGCAGTAAACTACGTACCTCTATTAGATGTGATGGTTTCATATATTTGTCATACCACATGCTTTATATAGATATCTGCTAATTGATCAACTCCCATCTTGTTTCGTACTGGTATAAAACATGCTACCTTCGTAAGATGATCAATGATTACCCAAATAGCATCATTCTTACGTCGAGTCCTTGAGAGTCCCATCACAAAATCCATGTGAGATCTTATCTCATTTCCACTCCGGGACTCCTAAACACCGTAATGGTCCTATCAACTTCTAGTATTCAATCTTCACTTTTTGACAAACTAAACACCTTGACACATATTTTGTTATGTCTCTTTTCATTCCTGCATCACCAAAATATTTTCCTTAAATCTGATACATCTTAGCAGGGTACCAGGATGGATGGTATACTTACTTGGCGAGCTTCTTCTAGAATCCACTCTTGATCTTTGACTTTGGAGCACAAAGTCTCGTTTCAAACTTTATGATTCCATCATCACCATATCAAAATCTTTTGGGTCCCTAAAATGATCCGCTTCGCTAATGTCCTCTAGAGATTTATCCTCCTTTTGAGCTTCTAAGACTGAATACTTAGTTGAACCACCATGGTACACTATATTCACGAAGAGACTATGTGGCATCATGGCATCACAACAAATCCCTAAAACTCGAGAAGTGCATCACCCACTACATTGGCCTTACCCGAATGATATTTTAACTCAAAGTCATAATCATTTAAGAATTCCATTCATCTTCTTCTACCTCATGTTCAGCTCCTTCGATCAAACAAGTACTTTAAACTCTTAAGGACACGAACACCTCAAACTAGACTCTCATAAAGATAATGCTCTCCAAATCTTTTAAGGGAAACACTATAGTTTCTAACTCCAAATCATGCATAGGGTAAGTTTCTCTCATATGGCCTTAACTCGCATCTTGATGCTTAGGTAACTACTTCCTATTCTATATCGAACACACCCTAGTCCCTATCTTTGAAGCATCACATTGAAGTCTTCAAAGTCCTCATGGAGATCCGAAATTACCAACATTGGTGTAGTAGTCAACCGCTTCTTTAACTCTTGGAAACTATTCTTATAATCATGAGTCCACTCAAAAAGTACTACCCTTCCTAGTCAACCTAGTCAAAGGCATCGCTAATTGAGAAAACCCTTAATGAACCTTCTATAGTACCTAGTAGGCCTATAAAGCTCTTGATCTCAATCACATTTCATGGGTCTCTCTCACCGCAACACATTGCTTCTACTTTGCTAAGGTCCACTAAAATTCCTTCCTTAGAAATAACATGGCTCAAAAACTAACTTCCGTTAGCCAAAATTCACACTTGAGCAATTTAGTACAAACAGTTTATTCTACATTTGAGAATATACGTAAAACTGTTAATTCATTCTACGTAGTGTTGTTCATGTTCTTCCTTTGTCTTGGAGATAGATAGGATGTCATCAATAAACTATCCTACAATTGGTCAAATAAATTATTTATTCTGGGTAATGAATATTTATTCTTAATAGTGATCTGATTGAGCTTTCGACACTCAATGCAAAGTCGTAAAGACCCATCTTTCTTTTTAACAAATAGGACAGGTGAACCCCATGGAGATATACTCGATTTTATAAAACCTTTATCTAATACTTCCTGCAATTGAATTTACAATTCTCTTAGTTCAGTAGGTATCATTCTATATAGTGATTTAAAAATTAGTTGAGTACCAGGTTGTAAATCAACTGCAAGTTCAACCTCTTTCTCTAGAGGAAGTCTTGGAAGGTCATCTTAAAAAACTTTTGCAAATTCCTTCACAATAGAAATACTATGCAAACTTGGTTCCTCATTATCTACTGTAACTGCCACTGTCAGAAAGCCTTCACAGCCTTAATTGAGATGACGCGATGCTCACATAGCAGACATAAAAGTAGTTGGACAACTCATAGGTTGACTTTCAAGTGTAAATGGAGATTGTTCAGGTATACTAAATGTAAAACATCTCCACTCACAATCAATCATCGCAGCATACAATGTTAACTAGTCTATCCCCAAGATAACATTAAAATTAGTTATATCTAGAATAACTAAGTCAATGTGTAGATTCCAACCCAATAATAATAGAGAAATGTTGCAACATACTCGATGTCATAGCAATCACACTAGTAGGTAGGTTTACCAAGAATGACTCATTTAACATTACTGGTTGTTGATCAACTTGATGAGTAAAATCTTTAGAAATAAATGAAACTATGGCACTACAATCAAATAACACGTGTGTTATCTCATCACAAACAAATAAAATGCTAGTAATTAATAGAAACTCACCATATTTTGGCCCACTTGTTGTGCTCATATGGCCTCGATGTGCATAAAGGTTCCACTCTACTAGTTTGTCCGGTAGGTGCCCTCTATTGCATGATCTCAAAAACTTCACTCTTCCGATGTCCTACCTGGCGACAACCAAAACATGTGAATCGAGATACCCAACTCGTGAAACTTCCAGAAGAAGGGTGAGCAACTCTAAAAGGATAATCCTTTTATTGATGACCCGTACCCTGCATCTATAACATGTCAAGCCTAGTTGGTTGATCTATATGTTGTTCCTTGACCTACTCAAACTATCACTTGAGCTATAAGGAGAAGTGTAGAGTACGCATCGTGGTGCCTGAAATCTCAGAGCTCCTCTCTGTTGTCTACTAATCCTACTACTCAAATGTAAAAAAAAAATTGCATCCTCCTGACCAGATAGTATAGTAGTCTCAATGTCAAGAGCCCACTCACACATACCCCAAAATATACGTGACTAATGTCCACTCATTCATTCATATAAGATAGAGTCCAATCCCCTTCTAAAGTTCTTGATCTTGGCACGTTCATCATCTATGGTAAATACATATTTTGCTAACTTAGTAAATTCATTTATATACTCTCTCAACGATCACCCACTCTATCGTACCTGCATAAATTCTTCAGTGATACATTTCATAATAGATGGTGGGAAGAAATAAGCACAAAATTCCTTCTTAAACCTCTTTCATATCCAATTCTTCAAGCATCTCCGTTGTACGTTCCACCAAGCTAAGGTTGTATTGATGAGCAACAATGGAGTTATCCTTCCTCGTTCTTCCTTGTTAGTATACCCTATTGCATTAAATATCATTTCTAAATACTCAATTCAATTATTTACTGCAAGTAAATTGATATAGTCACCATCGAATTGTGTACATCAAGAGTCACACAGCTCCGTCAATATGACTAGTCTTATCCTTCTAGTTGTCGATGTTGATACTCTATGAGGCTCTTGCCCAGTCTCTGTTGGATTTCTATCTCTTTCATTTTTTGTTCTGGTCGTCACTCACAATCTCATATTGAGCTTCACATGACTCTGATCCTAAATGCTCCAAGCTATTATTATAGTCTCTTTCAGCTTATAATAGAAGAATAAAATTTACACATTTCACTACATCTCTAAAGTATCACTACTTGGATTAAGCATCAGATCTAACTAAGCTCTAATATCAACCTTTTATAACGTACCACAAGTGTTAAGCAGTATGACATAGGGCTCATCCATGTCAAGTGGTTGATACTCGTGAACAAATACAAAGGTGGCATAACTCATTAAATGAAAGACACATTAAAAGTATATTTATTAATATACAGTTTAAGATCCAACAAGACAGTGGTATAATGAAAAGAAATTCAAAATTACAAGTAACCTATCAATCCTACCATATAGCAGCAGAAGATAGAATCCTATTTCAACGTCACACATGCTCAACGTCTCTACTAGCTATACCTTTAAAATAAAATCTCAGCACCACACTATGCTCGTTGATGAATGTGATCTCTCCATAGATAATCATACTAGAGACATGCACCATTTCAATCTAGACAATGAGAAAATATATATCATCTAACAAAACAATACCATCACCAAACATGCATGCATACTCAAACACTCCTCAATATGCAATTTAGTTTCGATATCATAAACTCTATAGTGTAACCAATCACTTTCACACCATAAGAGTTGCCTACATCATACTTCTATCCAACCACATGACCTCCGATAACACCTTTGGCGTGTCAGGCTTAGGATCCTAATGCTTCAAAGTGCCCGCCAAGTCTAGTCCCTCACGTTTGCAAGGCAAAACTATCTGGATACCCCACTAATAGAGTCACACATTCAACCATATAATCACAACAATAACTCTAGAATCACATCCCATATCCATAAAAACATTCATTGGTCCATCTCCTAGGATCCACATAACCACATCAACATCTGCAACATTATGGTTATGTCAAAATAACATATCCATATCAAAATCACATATTTAAATCAAATATCAAATTCATTCTAATGTACATAAACTCTTTACTCTCATTAACTAGTTCCACTTATCCCCAACTTATGCATGTCATAACCGACATGAGTTGCCCACGATAACAATAAATATAAACTAGCTCAACCAACGAAGTAGGCAACATAATTGAACACATCTATGAGTTATGACTATCCGATACGTCCATCTACAATCCACTAATGTCATACACTATTTGTGAAAGGTAGATTCATACCAATAGTATTTCACTCGCCTACAATTGCAACCAACGAGGTAACACTGATAGATACATTCATCTATAATCCATCGACGTCCCATATTCATACCCATTAAGTGGTTTGCTCACACACAAGCACGTTCATGTCATGCATCCATATAGTTATCAAAGCATTTCCAAGACTATTTCACAAGCCAACACATACATACACGTTTTAAAGCATTAATAAATATTTCACAACCTTATGCATCATCTCAAAGCAATTGAAAACTACCTCTAGTATATAACCGAAAAAATAACACATTCACCTACTTGATGTCTCTATGCAGATCCCAATATAATAGTATTAATTATCCCTTAATCACCTTAATTTAATCTCTAAATCATGATAAAAGCATAATATTAATATTTTACGTTCAAATAAAAGTTCAACGGTTCAAACCATGTCGAAATTGGATCTCAAATGAGTCTAAAAGCAACAAAAAAATCAATCTCATGAAGTTTGTAGCTTCTTTTCTTCACAAACAATTTTAGTTGTCTTTCTCTCTCTTTTTGTTCTTCTCTCTCTCTCTTTTTCCTCTCTTCTCTCTCCCTCACCGTTCCTCTCTTCTTTCTTTCTCTTTCTCTCTCTCTCTCTCTCTCATTTATGTTGGCAGGAAGGTGGTGGTTGCCTTCCTTTTAGCTAAGCAGTAGCGATCGTGGCCACCATTGATCATGGCCACTATTCCACCACATCGGGTCCCATGTAGGACCCGATTGGATCGAATCAGGTCAATTGAACCTGATTCGGTCCAGATCTCACAAAAAGATTGGACAAAAGTATCACAATCCCAAGTGTATACTAGTGTAATTGAAGTTGAGTGATAATTAAGCTAGTATAGCAAAATGCATTTATAATACTAGAACAAAAATCAAGAAAGAAGAATTAGATAGTCAAATAGTTCTCAAGCAACTCCTATATGAAATGAATTACTATCAATATCACACATGACATCAGAGAATATGAAAAAGAAATATATAATCGAAAGTTATTGGAGATTGATTGTGTTAGCTTACATACTTTCAACATAATGAATATCTCAAGATTGGATGCTTTTAAATATGCATATTTAATTCAAAAAAATCAACTATTGATGAGATTTGGCAACTAAACACCACTATTCATCTTTTGGGTAGTAAATTGGAAAAAATTTATTTTCTCAAGTGTGGACATGTACTTCTACAAAATGGTTG